>JALJVW010000102.1:620000-1101094 GCA_024865655.1 Emberiza elegans
AAACCCAAACCAGGGCTGTCTGCTGCTCCAGAACAGGATTTAATCTTTCCCAGTTTAACCCAGAGCAGCAGTAACTATCCCAGCTCACTCCAGAGCAGCACTAACCCATCCCAGTTTAACCCAGACCAACACTAACCCACCCCAGTTTAACCCAGACCAGCACTAACCCATCCCAGTTTACCCCAGACCAGCACTAACCCATCCCAGTTTACCCCAGACCAGGACTAACCCATCCCAGTTTACCCCAGACCAGCACTAACCCGTCCCAGTTTAACCCAGACCAGCACTAACCCATCCCAGTTTAACCCATCCCAGTTTAACCCATCCCAGTTTAATCCCAGACCAGCACTAACCCCCCCTGGGCTCTCTGTGACCCAGCTCAGGCAGGACAGGGCACTCCCAGCACAGCCCTGGGAACCTGGGAATTCTCCACCCCAGGCTCCGTCATTCCTGGGCTCTGACATCACCCAGGGGCTGACATCACACCAGGGTTGTGACATCACTCCTGGGCTGTGACATCACACTGGGGTTATGACATCACTCCAGGGATGTGACATCACTCCAAGGCTGTGACATCATACTGAGCTATGACATCACACTGGGGTTATGACATCACTCCAGGGCTGTGACATCACTCCAGGGCTGTGACATCACACCAGGGTTGTGACATCACCCTGGGGTTATGACATCTCACCAGGTCTATGACATCACACCAGGCTCTGTACCTCCAGGGCTGTGACATCACACCAGGCTATGACATCACTCCAGAGCTATGACATCACTTCAGAGCTATGACATCAGTCCAGGGCTGTGACATCACCCTGAGCTCTGTCCCTCCAGTGCTGCAATATCAGTCCAGGGCTATGACATCACACTGGGGCTATGACATCACACCGGGGCTATGACATCACACCAGGGTTATGACATCACTCCAGCCCCTGTCCCTCCAGGCCTATGATACCACCCCAAGGCTGTGACACCACTCCAGGGCTGTGACATCACACCAGGGCTGTGACATCACACTGAGTTGTGACATCACACCAGGGCTGTGACATCACACCAGAGCTGTGACATCACACCAGGGCTGTGACATCACCCTGGGGGTGTGCCATCATACCAGGGCTGTGACATCACACCAGGCTGTGACATCACATCAGGCTCTGTCCCTCCAGGGCTGCAACCTCAGTCCAGGGCTATGACATCACACCAGGGCTGTGATATCACCCTGAGCACTGTCCCTCCAGGACTGTGACATCACACTGGGGGGGTGTGACATCACACCAGGGCTGTGACATCACTCCAAGGGTATGACATCACCCTGGGGCTATGACATCAATCCAAGGCTGTGACATCACTCTGAGGTTATGACATCACCCAGGTGCTGTGACATCACTCCAAGGCTGTGACATCACTCCGGTGCTGTGACATCACTCCAAGGCTGTGACATCACTGCAGGGCTGTGACATCACCCTGGGGTTATGACATCACTCCAGGGCTGTGACATCACTCCAAGGCTGTGACATCACTCCAAGGCTGTGACATCACTCCAAGGCTGTGACATCACTCCGGTGCTGTGACATCACTCCAAGGCTGTGACATCACTGCAGGGCTGTGACATCACCCTGGGGTTATGACATCACTCCAGGGCTGTGACATCACTCCAAGGCTGTGACATCACTCCAAGGCTGTGACATCACTCCAAGGCTGTGACATCTCTCCGGGGCTGTGACATCACCCCCGGGGTTATGACATCACCATGGGCTGTGACATCACCCTGAAGTTATGACATCACTCCAGGACTGTGACATCACTCCAGGGCTGTGACATCACTCCAGGGCTGTGACATCACTCCAAGGGCTGTGACATCACCCCAGGGTTATGACATCACTCCAGGGCTATGACATCACACCAAGGCTGTGACATCACCCTGGGGTTATGACATCACTCCAGGGCTGTGACATCACTCCGGGACTGTGACATCACTCCAGGGCTGTGACATCACTCCAGGGCTATGACATCACACCAAGGCTGTGACACCACTCCAGGGCTGTGACATCACACCAAGGCTATGACATCACCCTGGGTTCATGACATCACTCCAGGGCTGTGACATCACACCAGGCTCTCCAGGAGCCCAGCACAGAACAGAACCTGCCCAAGCCTCGGTGGGAGCTCAGCTCTGACCTCGTGGCACCAAATCCTCTCCCCCCTGCGCAGCCACCACACAAAATCACACAAAAACCCCCAAAACAACCCTGCAACCCCACAAAATAACCCTACAGCTAAAATGAAATAAAACAACCCCCAAACCAGCCCTACAACCAATCCTAACACAACTCCAACCACAATTCCCACCTCAAACACTGAATAAAGCATAACCCTACAGCTAAAATTAAATACAAAACCCCAAAACCAGCCCTACAACCAATCCTAACAGCACCCCAACCACAATTCCCACCTCAAACACTGAATAAAGCATAACCCTACAACTAAAATGAAATGCAGAAAAACCCCAAAACCAGCCCTACAACCTAACACCACCCCAACCACAATTCCCTCCACAAACATTAAATAAGCATAACCCTACAATTAAAATTAAATAAAACAAAACCCCATAAACCAACCCTACAACCAATCCTAACACAACCCCAACTCCCACCACAAACACCAAATAAAACATAACCCTACAGCTAAAATTAAATTTAAAAACCCCAAAACCCAGCCCGACAACCAATCCTAACCCAACCCCAACCACAATTCCTACCACAAACACCAAATAAAACATAACTCTACAATTAAATTTAAATGAAAAGAAAAACCACCCAAAACCCAACCCTACAACCAATCCTAACACAACTCCCACCACAAATACAAAATAAAACATAACCCTACAGCTAAAATTAAATACAGCAAAACCCAAAACCCAGCCCGACAACCAATCCTAACCCAACCCCAACCACAATTCCCACCACAAACACCAAATAAAACATAACCTTACAATTAAATTTAAATGAAAAAACCACCCCAAAACCAGCCCTACAACCAATCCTAACACAATTCCCACCACAAACACCAAATAAAACATAACCCTACAATTAAATAAAACAAACCCCCAAAACCAGCCCTACAACCAGTCCTAACTTAATTCCCACCACAACTGCCACCACAAACACCAAATAAATCATAACCCTACAATTAAAATTAAACACAACAAAATCAAAAACCAGCCCTAGAGCCAATCCTAACCCAACCCCAACCACAATGCCCACCTCAAACGCCTACAAACCCCAAACAAAACATTTAAATGCTTCAATCGTACCTCAAATTAAAAACCCAGCCTGTCCTGGGATTCCCAACCTTCCCAGGCTGCACCTTCCCAGCCAGGGGGGATTTCCAGCCTGTCCTGGGATATTCCAGCCTGTCCTGGGATTCCCAACATTTCCTGGGATTTCCCAGCCTGTCCTGGGATTTCTCTGCTTTTCCTGGGATTTCTCAGCCTGTCCTGGGATTCCCAACATTCCCTTCACAGCCAGGGGGGATTTCTCAGCCTGTCCTGGGATATTCCAGCCTTTCCTGGGATTCCCAACCTTTCCTGGGATTTCTCAGCCTTTCCTGGGATTTCCCACCCTCTCCTGGGATTCTCAGCCTGTCCTGGGATTCCCAACCTTTCCTGGGATTTCCCAGCCTGTCCTGGGATTCCCAACCTTTCCTGGGATTTCTCTGCCTTTCCTGGGATTTCCCAGCCTCTCCTGGGATTTCCCAGCCTCTCCTGGGATTTTTCAGCCTCTCCTGGGATTCCCAGCCTGTCCTGGGATTCCCAATCTTCCCAGGCTGCCCCTTCCCAGCCAGGGGGGAGCAGCTCAAGCCACTCCAGGCCATGCAAAGGCAGGATGTCAAATTTCAGTTCCTCCAGACCAGAACTCTGCCCTTTGGTTGTCCAAAATCTGCCTTTTTGAGCTTCAAACCAGCTCTGGCTCCTGCCTTCCTGGCTCCAGAGGGCTGGGCCTGCGTGGAATGTCACTGTGCCGATGTTATTTCAGTCCTGGCTCCTCACCCTCCTCCTGACACAGTGCTCCAGGGAAAGAAGGGATTTTAAACTGCTCAGCTCCTTCCCTATCTCGTAGGGATCTCATTTTCCCACACCCCCAGCCCAGAGGAGCACGGGGCTGGCACAAAGCCCTGCCCTGCAGGGAGCACTCCCAGGAGGGATCCCCCAACAAACCCCAATCCCTCCTGCCAGGGACCCCAGCAAACCCAGGTGCCACCACCGCATTCCCCGAAAAATCCCCGTGCCCAGGACTCTTGGAAGCTGAGAAAAAGGAAAACAACGTGATCTCATTTGCTTCTCCTGGGTTTGCTGCTTTGGAATGTGGTTGGAGACTGTTTATCCAACAGGTAATGATTGTTCGTTAGTTTCATGTGAATTGTTTTGACTTAATGACCAATCAGGGTCAGACTCTGAGGAGAGTCACGAGTTTTTAATTAGCATCTTGTTAATAAACCTTATGTATGTATCCTTTCTCTATTCTTTAGTATAGTTTTAGTATAGCATAATATAATATAATATAATATAATATAATATAATATAATATAATATAATATAATATAATATAATATAATATAATATAATATAATATAATATAATATAATATAATATAATATAAATTATATTTCATTATTATTTACATTTTATTATATATAAATAATATAAATAAAATAATATTATATATTATTTAAGATATCTGTATAATATATAAAATAATATTATATAAGATAATATGATAATATATATAATATAATATATTATATCATTATTTCTATTTTACTAATATAAATAATATAAATAAAATAATTATATATTATATATATATTTTTTATAATATATATTAAATATATTAAATATATAATATTATATAATAAAATAATATATAATATAGAAAAATACATTATGTGATATAATATATAAAATATATAAATTATATATAATATATATTATATATTATATATTATATAAAATAATATAATATTCTATATTTTATAAGATATAAAAATTATCATTATATATTATTTAATATAGGTTTTATAATATATAAAATATATAAAATTTATAATATTATATAATACAATAATATATAAAATATAATGTAATAGAATATTAAAAATATATTATATTATATATTATATTATATTATATTATATTATATTATATTATATTATATTATATTATATTATATTATATTATATTATATTATATTATATTATATTATATTATATTATATTATATTATATTATATTATATTATATTATATTATATTATATTATATTATATTATATTATATTATGTGTTCTAAGAACATGGAGTCAGATTCCTTCTTTCCTTCCAACAACGGACCCCAGAAAATCCCAGACCCAGGGAGGCTCTGGGTGGGGCACAGGACAAACCCTCCCCTGGCAGGGCGGGCAGGGGCTGGGATGGAGCTCCCAGAGCAGCTGTGGGCGCCCCTGCATCCCTGGCAGTGCCCCAGGCTGGACACTGGGGCTGGAGCAGCCTGGGGACAGTGGGAGGTGTCCCTGCAATGGCAGGGGTGGCACTGGGGGAGGTCTGGGGCCCCTTCCAACCCAAATATTCCAGGATTCCCTAAGGATGAGCTGGGCTCAGGGCGAGGTGCCCACTCAGCACCACCCCAGGCTGGGCACAGCAGCACAAACCCACCCAGGAGCCACCAAGGCCCCTCCAGCTCCAGCCCACCTAAACCTGAACAGCTCCCGCAATAGATGCCGCCCCGAAATGTCCGTTTCCCCACAAAAACGAGCCCCGGGATTGCCCATATGTGCAAGTTGAGGTCTGTGAGCAGCAGCGCGCGGATTAACGCTCATCAAAGCTCTCGGCTGCGCGGGATCGCTCGGAAGCGCTGCGGAGCTGCTGCCGCACACATCTGGCAGCCGCCGGGAGCCGCAGGCGGCAGCAGGGCTCCCTCTGCAGTGCATCCCGAACACGGGAACGAACAAAGCCCCGGCACCTGCCGCTCCTCGCTCCTTCCCTCACCCCGCGGGGCCGCAGGCCATGGAGCCATGCCCGGAATATTAAGTCATTAATTGGTTTTCCTGCGTGGGCTTGTATGTGGCGAGGAGGCAAATGAAAGGATTCCTGAAGAGACAGGAAGGCTCCCTCAGCTCGGGGAACCCTCCCAGAAACCAGAATCCCTGCTCCTGTGCGTGATTCCACAAAAGCCTCAGCAGCCCTGCCCGGGGCAATGAAATTCCCTGGAAAGGGAGAAGGGATAACTCTGGGACACTGACACACACACAACACACAAACCATCTCTGCTGGGAGCTCAGGGAGGCTCTGCTCCACATCCCAGGCACAAAAAGCCCCTTCATCCCCAGGGTTCATTTGCATACAAGGCAATTAACAGAAAATGGATTTCATGCACGAAAGGGAAAAAAAAAAAATCAGATCACCTACAAGGTGAAGTCAACTTACTGCCTGCTTTTGCTCTTCTTCCTAGAGAGGAGGGGAAATGTGGAGAGAGAGAGAGAGAAAAAGGTCAATTATGATGTGAAAATGATGGTTTCACCCCAAAACACCCAGTGAAAGGACAGGACACGGTGCCAGCACCTGCAGCAGGGCAGGACCCGAGGGCTGAGGGGCAGCACAGGTGACGTTTGTCCCATTTGTCCCATTTGTCCCGTTTGTCCCATTGTCCCACTCTGGTGGTGGGCACAGTGGGTGCCAGCAGGGATCCCTGGCTAGGAGAGGACACCCAGGGGTGTTTCTGCTCCTTTGGGCAGGAATTCATGGGCTCAGCCTGGCACAGGGAGGGTGCCCTGCCCATGGCAGGGGGGAACTGGGTGGGACTGAGCTCCCTTCCCACCCAAACCGTGCCATGATCCTCAAATCCTGCTCCAGACCTGAGGCCAACAGACCCCAAATCCATCCATAAAGTCTGGAGGTGCCCCTGGAGTGTCCAAACACACAAAAGTGGCAGCACAGACCCCAAATCCATCCACAAAGTCTGGAGCTGCCCCTGGGAGTGTCCAAATGCACAAAAGTGGCAGCACAGACCCCAAATCCATCCATAAAGTCTGGAGCTGCCCCTGGAGTGCCCAGATGCACAAAAAGTGGCAGCACAGACCCCAAATCCATCCCATAAAGTCTGGAGGTGCCCCTGGAGTGTCCAAACACACAAAAGTGGCAGCACAGACCCCAAATCCGTCCTATACAGTCTGGAGGTGCCCCTGGAGTGCCCAAACACACAACAGTGGCAGCACAGAGCCCAAATCCATCCCACAAAGTCTGGAGCTGCCCTGGGAATGTCCAAACACACAAAGTGGCAGCACAGACCCCAAATCCATCCATAAAGTCTGGAGCTGCCCCTGGGAGTGCCCAAACACACAAAAGTGGCAGCACAGACCCCAAATCCATCCCATACAGTCTGGAGGTGCCCCTGGGAGTGTCAGCACAGAGCCCCAGCAGCACAACATCCCCTTCCTGGCACTGCCAAGGGCAGAGGAGCCAGGGCTGGCGGGGCACAGCACAAGGAGCAGGGATGCTGAGCAGGGAAAGAGCAGCTCCTGCACTGCAGGAACGTCTCAGTACAGAAGAAAAGTGAAATCCAGGTGAATTTGTCCCCTTTTGAAGCAGGGAGATGTGGCTGGGCTGGGCTGGGCTGGTGGAGGCACATCCTGCCTTCGGCTGCAGCAGAACTGCTGGGAGTGAGCAAAATTCACCCAGGCCAGAGCTGCCCTGGGAATTCAGACATTGCCGTGGATTTTGTGCTCTCACAGACGAGAGCCAGCAGGGCTGTGACCCTGGGATGGACAAGGGGATGAGTAAATGATGAATGAATCACAGAATGGTCAGAAATCCCAGAACTGGAATGGTCAGAAATCCTGACCCCTGTCCATGCCAACCCCAGCCCTTCCAGGGGCTCCCTGCACCAGCAGGAGCAGGGCCAAGCGCAGCCCCCCAGAAATCCGGGTCATGGAATGAAAATCCTGGGATAAAAGCTCCATGTGGCCTGGAAATCCACGGACCCATTTATCACCCTTCCCCTGCTGATCTCCCATCTGAGCAGGATTAACCAGAACCTTCCCCTTAATCTAAAGCAGCTTCTCCCCGCTGACCACTGAGAGCTGCTTTCCCACCCAGCCTGGGGGACAATTCGGAGGGTTTGAGATGATATTTTGGGGTTTTTCTGGCAAGATTTGGGGTTCCTTCAGGTGTGTCCTTGGTGTTGTTTGGCAGGTGTGAGCCTGGCTCTCCCCACATCCCAAATTCTCCCTTGTGCCTCCCACCAGCAGCGGGACCAGATGGGGACCCAGCTCAGGGAAAAGATCTTCAATCACCTCCACACCACACACACAAAAAAGAGTTGTTACTTTGAAAAACGAGGCCCTGGCATTGAGCACAGATGTGGAAATCCCTCTCTGAGCAGGGCTGGGGCTGATCAGTGCAGGATAAATCACAGAGGAAACGGCCAGGGGAGGAAATGCAGGGGGGAAATGGGATCTGTCTGCTGGATAAATCACAGAGGAAACGGCCAGGGAGGAAATGCAGGAGGGAAATGGGATCTGTCTGCTGCATTTCCATGGAGCTGGCAGAGGAAGCCATGGGAGGAGCACACAGGGGTCCCCAGGGACCCTCAGCACAGCCAGGGGCTGTGGGGATCAGGGAGTGAGGGAATGAGGGAGTGAGGGAATGAGGGAATGAGGGAATGAGGGAATGAGGGAATGAGGGATGCAGCCACAGCCCCAGAACGGCTGAGGTGGGGAAATCCCTGAAATCCCACCTGGGGACACCATCCCAGGGGGCTCCAGGCCTACAGAACCTGGCCATGGACAGGGCCAGCCCCAGCTTCCCTTCCTTCCCCGCCAGCCCAGTCTGGGATTGCAGGAATTCCCAGAACTGGAAGGGGCAGCACTGCCAGGGGAGGATTTGTGGGGAACACTCAGAAATGCCAACCCCGCCTCGATTGCAGCAGCCTGGGGAGGGCCCTGCGAGGGGCAGGAGCAGCAGGGGATGGTCAGGGAACATCCCGGAACATCCTCCCCAGGGAAGGACCCAGGGGGGTTCAATCAACCCTGCACAAACAGCCAGGATGGTCAGAAATCACAGAAAGGTCAGAAAATACAGAGCGGGAAGGGTCAGAAATCACAGAATGCGGATTATCAGAAAACACAGAATGGGAACAGTCAGAAATGACAGAATGGTCAGAAATGACAAAATGGGAACAGTCAGAAATCACAGAATGGGAACAGTCAGAAATCATAGAAGGGTCAGAAATCAGAGAATGGGAATGGTCAGGAATCACAGAATAGTCAGAAATCACAGAATGGTCAGAAATCACAGAACCAGAAATTGTCAATAATCACAGAACCAGAACAGTCAGAAATCACAGAAAGATCAGAAATCACAGAATGGGAACAGTCTGAAGTGACAGAATGGAAACACTCAGAAATCACAGAACCAGAACAGTCAGAAATCACAGAATGCTTAGAAATCCCAGAATGGGAACAGTCAGAAATCACAGAATGGTCAGAAATCACAGAACCAGAACAATCAGAAATCACAGAAGGGTCAGAAGTCACAGAACACTCAGAAGTCACAGAACCAGGACCGGTTTGGCTTGAAGGGACCATGCCCAGGGCCTCTCCCTGCTCCGAGTGCCACCAGCACGGCGTGGGGACAATGGCTGAACCTCAGGGTGGCCTTGCACAGATGGAGCCATGGAATACTCTGGGGTGGGAGGGACCCCCAGGACCCCCCAAATCCCCAAATCCCACCCTGGCCGTCCCTGGCTGCGCTGCCCAAGCCCTCCTGGAGCTCTGCAGGGCTGGGGATGTGCCCTGGGGAGCCTGGGCAGTGCCAGCACCCTCTGGGCATGAACCTTTCCCAAAATCCACCCGAAACCCCCCGGCCCAGCCCTTCCCTGGCTCCTGCCCCAGAGATCAAGGCCGGAGCTGCCCCTGGGGAAGCTGCTGACACCTGCAGGACCTTTCCTCACTCTCCTTCCCCTCAGAGAGGGATTTGAGGCCCCAAACTCTGAGGCAAGCAGGGCTGGGCGAGCTGAATCCAGCCCTAAACGGTGAAATGAAGGCAGCGTTCAAAACGTAAAAAACACTGCATAAGAAAATGGGAAAAAAAATCCCATAAAAGCTTAGCAGCTGATGTAAATTATACATGAACAGCTCTGAGGAGCTCCAAGCGATGAGAGAAGCTGAAACCTGGCGGGGGAAAATCGTGTCTGGCTGGGCTGGAAGCACTGGGGATGAGAGAGCTGGAAATAAACAGCACCAGCAGGAGCAGCTTCATCAGCCCCTCCAGCTGGAAATAAACAGCACCAGCAGGAGCAGAGCGGGGCCCGGGGGCAGCAGGGCCGGGCCGGGATCGGGGCCCGGGGGCGGCAGGGCCCGGGCCGGGCCGGGATCGGGGCCCGGGGGCGGCAGGGCCGGGCCGGGCGGGATCGGGGCCCGGGCGGCAGGGGCGGGCCGGGCTGGGATGGGGCCGGGGGCAGGGGCGGCGGGGCAGCAGGGCCGGGCCGGGGCAGGGCCGGGCCGGGATCGGGGCCCGGGGCGGCAGGGCCGGGATCGGGGCCCGGGGCGGCAGGGCCCGGGCCGGGCTGGGATCGGGCCGGGGCGGCAGGGCCCGGCCGGGATCGGGGCCCGGGGGCGGCAGGGCCCGGGCCGGGCCGGGATCGGGGCCCGGGGGCGGCAGGGCCCGGCCGGGATCGGGGCCCGGGGGCAGCAGGGCCGGGCTGGGATCGGACCCGGCTCTGCCCCCTCCCCGCAGCAGCAGCTCTGAGACAAAGGTGGCAAAAGCACCTGCGAGAAAGGATATTTTTAGCCCAGCGGGCTGGGGAACTTGCAGCTTAAAATAATTCCCCAAAATAATTAAAATATTTTTAAAATAATTTAAAATAATTAAAATAAAAATAAATTGAAATAAAGTAATAAATTAATAAATTAAATTAAATAAAAATTAAATAAAAGAATTGAAATCCCTTAAAATAATGAAAATAATTTTAAAATAAATAATTCAAAAATAATTAAAATAAAAAATAAATTAAAAATAAAATAAAATAAAATATTAAATTAATAAATTAAGTTAAAATTATTTAAATCCCTTACAATAATTAAAATAATTTCAAAATAATTTTTAAATAATTAAAATAAAAAATAAATTACAATGAAATAATAAATTAATAAACTAAAATAAAATACACTTTAAAATCCCTGAAATAATAAAATAATAATAAAATAAAAAATAAAATGAACTAAAATAAAAATTAATAAAAATAATTAAAATAAAATTTAAAAATAAAATTTTAAAATAATTTTAAAATAATTTTAAAATCATTAAAATAAAAATAAATTAAAATAAAATAATAAAATAAAATAATAAAATAATAAAATAATAAATAAATTAATTAAAATAAAATAATTCAAATCTCTTAAAATAATGAAAATAATTTTAAAATAATAGTAAAATAATTAAAATAAAAATAAATTTAAAATTAATTAAAAATAAAATAAAATAAAACAAAACAAAACAAAATAAAATAAAATAAAATAAAATAAAATAAAATAAAACACTTGAGGCATTGATCCCTGTTGAAGGGGTTTTACAGCCCTGGGGGAGCAGAGCTGGGCTCAGGAGCTTCTGACGGGCCCAGCTCAGGGGCCAGAGCTGCTCTGGTGACATTTTGCCCATTCCCAGCAGTTCTGCTGCAGCTGAATTTGTAGCTGGGTTTGAGGGAGGAGAACAAAGGGGGCAAACCCAGCTCACGCTGAAAACCAGGCAGAAATTTCTGGTGTTCAGGCAAATCTGCATTGGCGGGGAATTCTGCACTTTGCATTCCCCCAGCTCCAGAGCAGATGTTCTTCTGGAGGAGATTGCATCTGCAGGGCTCCAGAGGGGAAAGGAGCTGCAGAGGGACTGGGGACAAGGATGGAGGGACAGACAGACCCAGGGAATGGCCCCCAGTGCCAGAGGGCAGGGATGGATGGGAGATTGGGAATTGTGCCCTGGCAGGGTGGGCAGGCCCTGGCACAGCTGGGGCTGCCCCTGCATCCCTGGCAGTGCCCAAGGCCAGGCTGGGCATTGGGACACCCTGGGACAGTGGCAGTGTCCCTGCCATGGCAGGGGTGGCACTGGGGGGGCTCTGAGCTCCCTTCCCACCCAAACCAGGCTGAGATTCCAAGATTTCTGTGATTTTAGAAGGCAGACATTAACGGGCTGAGCAGGAAAAACACAGAGCCGAAGCACTGGCTTCAGGAAAAGCAGAATTCCCAAACTTGGCCAGGCGAGTGGCTTCAGGAGAAAACAAAATTCCCAAACTTTGCCAATGTGTGGCTTCAGGAAAAAGCAGAATTCCCAAACTTGGCCAGTGCTCAGGTCTGGGACAGGGGCTGGAATTCCTGCTCAGGATGGAACCAGGGGCTGGAATTGCTGCCTTCAATCCAGACCCAGAGAAACCCACAACTGGGACCCTCACTCACCCCCTGCCCTGCTCCCCGGTTATTTCCCAGTGCCACTGGGGAGTGCTGAGCCCAGGTACCAACCCCAAACCCCTTCAAACCCCCCCAGATCTGGGGTTCTGCAGGTTTTACCCCCAAAAACCACACTGGAGAGTGCTGAACCCAGGTACCAACCCAAACCCCTTCAAACACCCCAGATCTCAGGTTCTGCAGGTTTTACCCCCAAAAACCACACTGGGGAGTGCTGAACCCCAGGTGCCAACCCAAACCCCTTCAAACACCCCAGATCTCAGGTTCTGCAGGTTTTACCCCCAAAAACCACACTGGGGAGTGCTGAACCCAGGTCCCAACCCAAACCCCTTCAAACACCCCAGATCTCAGGTTCTGCAGGTTTTAACCACAAAAACCTGGAGCCCAGGTACCAACCCCGAACTCCATCAAAGCCCCCCAGATCTGGGGGTCTGCAGGTTTTACCCACAAAAACCTGGAGAAACCTTCACCCCCTGCACCCCACAAAGAGCAAACCCCTTCAAACACCCCAGATCTCAGGTTCTTGGCATTTAAATGGCCTTTGGGATGGAAATGGTTTTGGCAACCCCAAACTTTTGGCATGGAAAGCCCCCAGAAACCAGGGGGGTTTTTAGGGAGGTTTTACCCAGAAAAAGGAAGGAAGGAACCTTCAGGGATGTTGTGCCCTTGGTTCACCCCACACAGAGCTGGCATCAGCCCCTCCAGCTGGCAAACTCCTGCTTTTGGCATGGAAATGGCCTTTGCTCATGCTCATCCTTCCTCTGCCTGTGCCAGGGACATGGGAGAGAGAGAGAGGCAGCAAACTCAGGCTGTGCCCAGAGCACCCAGGGAAGGATTCTCCTCTGGAAGGTCAGGGAGGGATGTTGTGCCTTTGTCCTGCTCCTTTGAGCACCTGCATCAGCCCAGCAGCTGAACCTGGATCAGCTCTCTCTGCCCCCCCATGCAGGGCAGACAAAAATCCATTTTCTGTCTCCAGCATCCCTCCATCCTGCCTGAGCCCAGGGACATGGGAGGAGAGGGGGAGAGAGAACTCAAACCCAGAGCTCCCAGGGAGGGGATTCTCCTCTGTGAAAGTCACCCTGGTTCCCAGCACTTCCCTTTTCATGTGCAGTGAAGCTCAGCACCAGAACCTGGAGGTGACATTCCCTCTGTTCCCCAGGCATGGCAAGGGAAGCCCTGCTCAGCAGCAGAGAAGAAAAATCCACATTTTCTGTCTGTGAGCACAAAACCTGGCATCCTGCAGAGCCCAGACAGAGCAGGAGGAGCTTTGGGGGACAGAGGAGAGACAAACCCAGAGCTCCCAGGGAGGGAATTCTCCTCTGTGAAAGTCACCCTGGTTCCCAGCACTGTCCTGCTTTTTAAACACCTGCAGTGAAGCTCAGCACCAGAACCTGGAGGGGACAATTCCCTCTGTCCCCCAGCCATGGCAGTAGCAGAGAAAAATCCACATTTTCTGTCTGTGAGCATCAAAACCTGGCATCCTGCAGAGCCCAGAGCAGGGAGGAGCTTTGGGGGACAGAGGAGAGACAAACCCAGAGCTCCCAGGGAGGGGATTCTCCTCTGTGAAAGTCACCCTGGCTCCCAGCACCGTCCTGCTCCCCTTTCAAACACCTGCAGTGAAGCTCAGCACCAGAACCTGGAGGGGACAATTCCCCACGGCAGGAGAAGCCCTGCTCAACAGCAGAGAAGAAAAATCCACTTTTATATGGATACATGTCCACATTTTTCTGTCTCTGAGCATCCTGCAGAGCCCAGAGCAGGAGGAGCTTTGGGGGAGAGAGGAGGGACAAACCCAGAGCTCCCAGGGAGGGAATTCTCCTCCGTGACACTGACCCTGGCTCCCAGCACTGCCCTCGTCACCTGCAGTGAAGCTCAGCACCAGAACCTGGAGGGGACAATTCCCTCTGTCCCCCAGGCATGGCAGCAGCAGAGAAAAATCCACTTTTCCTGTCCCTGAGCATCATCCTGCAGAGCTCAGACAGAGCAGGAGGAGCCTGGGGAGCGGAGAGAGGGAAAAGGGAGGGCAGGAAAGGCTGCAGGAGTGTGAAAAATGCAGATTTTATGGTTGGCTTTTCACAAATATTCAAATGAATATTATATGTGTTAGGTTAGAACGTTATGCTGTATTCATTTTTTTAAGTAGTGTGTTAAATACAGTTTTAGTTTATAATATAATGTTAAAATAGGAATTATGCTATGTAAGATACTTTTTTTAAAGAGAGGAATGAGGAACTCTGACTGAGATAGCAGCCACAGGACACCTGAATCTTTCAGAGAAAGAGAATTTATTGCTCCATTATCAGGAGAAATGAACTTATTCCTGCCTTGCTCGGGCAGGGTGACACCATCAGGATTCAGAGGAAGAACTGGCACTGCCCAGGCAGAATCCTGTGTTTGAATGGAATTGATGCATCATGGATGAGGTGTATGAACATGCAACAGGTTATTGCTTTTAAGGGTTAATCCTCTGTTAATGTGGGGTCTTTTTTAGGCTGATTTTGCCCAGAAAAGGCATCTGGACCATCCATAACTCTTTGTTTCTATTGTCTCATATTGTCCTAATCCTAATTGTCCAAACTTTTATTACTCTAAGTATATTGCTATTTTTATAACAATTTTTACTTTTAAATTAAATAGTAATTAATTATTAATATTAAAGTATTAAATAATAAATTAATTAATATTAAATTATCAAATAGTAAAAATAGTAAATATTCATAATAATTTATAAATATATTTTATTTATAAAAATGTAAATAAAAATTAATATTAAATTATTAAATACTAAATAAAATTATTAAATAGTAATAGTAATAATTACTATTATTACTCATTTATTAAATAAATTCTAAATAAATAGAAAAATTACTATTTAATTTAATAGTAATTTTTTATTACTATTAAATTAAATAGTAATTAATTTAAAATTAAATTAAAATTAATTTAAAATAAAATTTAAAATTAATTTAAAACAAATTTAAAATTAATGTAAAATAAATTTAAAATTATATTTAAATTATTTAAATGAAAATTAAAATTAATTTAAAATAAAATTAAAATTGATTTAAAATAAAATTTAAATTAAAATTAATTTAAAATAAAATTTAAATTAATTTTTAAATTAATTAATTCAATATTAATTTTAAAAGTTTCAAAAGAAGTGATTGGCAATTTACACAAGGAGAGAGGGGGGCCCAGAGCCCAGTGCAGTGCCACAGCAGCCAGGACAGTCCCTGCAGGAGAGCCAGGATGTGCCAGCTCTGTGTGACACTCTGGGGACACCAGGATGTGGGCCCCAGCCCGGCTGGTTAAAAAAGGAAAGCGGCGACCAACAAAGAGCAGCTGGGGACACCGGGATGTGCCAGGGATGTGTCACACTCTGGGGACACCCGGGATGGATGCCAGGGCTGGGGACACCAGGATGTGCACACACCAGGATGTGCCAGCCCTGGGGACACCACCAGGATGTGCCAGTGTGGGGACACCAGGATGTGCCAGCCCTGTGTCACACTGTGGGGACACCAGGATGTGCCAGGGCTGTGTCACACTGTGGGGACACCAGGATGTGCCAGGGCTGTGTCACAGCGTGGGGACACCAGGATGTGCCAGGGCTGTGTGACACTGTGGGGACACCAGGATGTGCCAGCCCTGTGTCACACTGTGGGGACACCAGGATGTGCCAGGGGACACTGGGATGTGCCAGCGCTGTGTCACAGTGTGGGGACACCAGGATGTGCCAGGGCTGTGTCACACTCTGGGGACACCAGGATGTGCCAGCGCTGTGTGACACTCTGGGGACACCAGGATGTGCCAGCCCCGTGTCACACTCTGGGGACACCAGGATGTGCCAGGGCTGTGTCACAGTGTGGGGACACCAGGATGTGCCAGCCCTGTGTGACACTCTGGGGACACCAGGATGTGCCAGTTTGGGGACACCAGGATGTGCCAGCCCAGGCAGAATGTCACCTCCTGGAGGCTCTGAGTGCCCTGGGGCTGGCACTGACACACTGAGGGTAATCCACAAAAAGAGTTCTTTAAAGGACAGAAAACTCTGGAATATTTATATATTCATATAATTCATACTATTCATATTATCAATATTATTCTTATTCTTATTCTTATAATTATTATTATATGTTTAATATAACAAATTTTAACCATCCTGGGGCTGGCACTGGCACACTGTGGGCAATCCACAAAAAGAATTCTTTAAAGGACTCAGGAATAGTAATTATTTTCGTTATTATTATTATTATTATTATTATTATTATTATTATTATTATTATTATTATTATTATTATTATTATTATTATTATTATTATTATTATTACTACTACTACTACTACTACTACTACTACTCTTCATCATCATCATCATCATCATTTATATATTTAATATAACAAATTTTAACCACCCTGGGGGTTTCTCTGGCACTGGCACACTGCGGACAATCCACCCTGGGAATTTGAATAGGAGTTGTTCTTTAAAGTACAGAAAACTCTGGAATATTTATATATTCCATCATCATCATCATCATCATCATCATCATCATCATCATCCTTATTATTATTATTATTATTATTATTATTATTATTGTTATTACTACTACTACTACTACTAATCATTTATATATTTAATATAACAAATTCTACCCACTCTGGATGTTTCTCTGCACTGGCACACTGCAGACAATCCACCCTGGGAATCTGAATAGGAGGTGTTCTTTAAAGGACAGAAAACTCTGGAACATTTCTCTATTCATTATCATTACTATTACTGTTACTTTTACTATCACTACTATTACTATAATTACTACTATTACTATTGTTATTATTATGCACAAACTCTTATTTGCAGCAAACAGAATTTTTCCCTAAACCACGTTCCATCGTTCAGACCGGCTCAGTGTGGTTTTCCTTGGCTCTGCTGTTAGGGTGTGCGCATTCCTTGCTTGTGGCTTTAGGGTTTTTCATCACCACACTCAGTTTTGGCCCTGGCCCGCGCTGCCTCAGGCAGTGGTGCTGAGCTTGCTGTGTTTGTACCAGGTGGTTTTGTCATGTGTTTGTTGGATGGTGTCTCATCTGAGTACCTAATAATAATAATAATTATTGTTATTATACATTAGAATATTTGCTTACGTTATATACACATTATTATAATGCATTACAATAATAATAAATAATTATAATGCATCATAATAATAATTATTAGACACTGTAATGTTGGCTTACATTATATATACATTATAATAATGCATTATAATAATAAAATTATAATAATACATTATAATAATTATTATACATCATAATATCGGCTTACATTATATATATATTTTATAATAAATATAAATATTATAAATATTCTTTATAATAATAAAGAATTATAATAATAAAGAATTATAATAATAAAGAATTATAATAATACATTATAATGATATATTGTAATGATATATTATAATATTGGCTTACATTATATATACATTATAATAATTAATTGTAAAAATAATGTCAGAATACATTGTTATTGTTATTGGTATTGTTATTGGTATTGTTATTGGTATTGTTATTGTTATTGTTATTGTTATTGTTATTTATTGTTATTATTATTGTTATTGTTATTGTTATTGTTATTGTTATTTATTGTTATTGTTATTGTTATTGTTATTGTTATTATTGTTATTGTTATTGTTATTGTTATTGTTATTGTTATTGTTATTGTTATTGTTATACCATCTTTTGAATATTAAAAAAAATTAAATTATTAAATAAATTACTATTAAAATTTAAATAAATTATTACAATAAATTTTATATGTGTAATGTTAAAGTAACTTTGTCATAAATATAAGGGTTTTTTTTCTGTTGTAAATTAAGCTTAGGGAAATAACTAATATAAGTATCTAATAATAATAATTACTATTATTTCACATTATAATATTGGCTTTTCATAAAGTAAAATAGATTTAAAATAAATTATTATGAAATTTTAAATAAATTATTTAAAAAATTTTATATGTGTAATGTTAAAGTAACTTTGTTATAAAGAGCTGGGTTTTTATTTCTGTTGTTAATAAAGCTTACGGAAATAACTAATATAAATATAATTGTGGTAAAATTCCTGCTTTGCACAGGGATGTAAAGGTGTTTTCTCAGAGGAGTAAAGGTGTTTTCTCAGAGGAGTGAAGGTGTTTTCTCAGAGGAGTAAAGGTGTTTTCACAGAGGAGTAAAGGTGTTTTCTCAAGGGAATGAAGGTCTTTTCCCAGGGCAGTAAAGGTGTTTTCCCCAGGGGAGCAAAGGTGTTTTGTCAGGGCACTAAAAGTGTTTCCCAGGCACTAAAGGTGTTTCCCAGACAATCCCCCACACCCTGCCCTGTCCCACGGGTCCCTGGTGCCCAAACTCCTCCCTGAGCTGTCCCACCATGGCAGGGAGGTTTTTCCCAGACCCTAAACCCCTGTTTCCCAGACACTAAAGGTGTTTCCCAGACACTAAAGGTGTTTATCAGGCACTAAATCCCTTTCCCAGCCCACTAAAGCCTGGTTATCTTGGCATTAAATCCCCCTTCCCCAGGGCCCATCCCAGTATCCCAGACACTAAAGGTGTTTCCCAGGGCACTAAAGGTGTTTCCCAGGCACTAATGCTGTTTCCCAGACAATCCCCCCAGTATCCTGGCAGCCCATCCCTGTATCCAGTCCCAGTACCCCAGAATCCTGGCAGCTCAGTAGCCCACCCATGTATCCTGCTATCCCAGTCCCCCGCTATCCCAGTCCCCCACTACCCCACTATCCCAGTATCCCTGTATCCCAATATCTTGCTATCCCAGTACCCCCGCTATCCCAGTACCCTGTTATCCCAGTATCCCAGTGCCCCGCTCTCCCAGTCCCCCACTATCTCAGTATCCCAGTCCCCCACTATCCCAGTACCCCGTTATCCCAGTATCCCAGTACCCTAGTACCCTGCTATCCCAGTCCCCCAGTCCCCCGCTATCCCAGTACCCCGCGATCCCAGTATCCCAGTATCCCAGTCCCCTGCTATCCCAGTTCCCCGCTATCCCAGTCCCCCACTATCCCATCCCAGTATCCTGTAGCCCAATATCTTGCTATCCCAGTACCCCCGCTATCCCAGTACCCTGTTATCCCAGTCCCCCAGTATCCCAGCTATCCCCAGTATCCCAGTCCCCCACCCTCAGTATCCCAGTCCCCCAGTATCCCAGTATCCCAGTCCCCCGCTATCCCAGTATCCCATCCCCAGTCCCCCCCGCTCTCCAGTACCCCGCGATCCCAGTATCCCAGTATCCCAGTCCCCTGCTATCCCAGTTCCCCGCTATCCCATCCCAGTATCCTAGTGCCCCACTATCCCAGTCCCCTGCTATCCCAGTATCCCAGTCCCCAGTATCCCAGTCCCCCAGTGCCCCGGTGCCCCAGTGCCCTGCTATCCCAGTATCCCAGTATCCCAGTCCCCCGCTATCCCAGTCCCCATCCCAGTATCTCAGTGCCCCGCTATCCCAGTATCCCAGTCCCCCGCTATCCCAGTCCCCCAGTATCCCAGTCCCCCGCTATCCCAGTAACCCAGTCCCCCAGTGCCCCGGTGCCCCACTATCCCAGTATCCCAGTCCCCCCCAGTATCCCAGTCCCCCGGTGCCCCAGTGCCCCCAGTATCCCAGTATCCCAGTGCCCCAGTCCCCCGTTGCCCCGGTGCCCCGCTGTCCCCGTGCCCGGAGCGTTACCGCAGCAGGCGCAGCTCTGCCAGCAGCGTGGGGTTCTGCTGCGCCTTCTCGGGCGTGGGCTGCGACGCCTGCTCGTGCTCCAGCCGCAGCCGCTGGATCTCCTGCAGGATCTCCCTGCGCGCGGGAAAAGCACAGGCTCAGCGCTGGGAAATGCCCGCTCACCGCTGGCCTCTAGCAAAGGTTCAAACCAATACTGAATCTGTCATGTCACAAAGTCAGGCTGCAGCGATTTTCCTGTTTATCATTGGATTTTCACAAATATTCAAATCAATACTGAATCTGTCATGTCACAAAGTCAGGCTGCAGCGATTTTCCTGTTTATCACTGACATTTCACAAATATTCAAATCAATACTGAATCTGTGATGTCACAAAGTTAGGCTGTATCAGTTTTCCTGTTTATCATTGGCTTTTCACAAATATTCAAATTAATATTAGATCTGTGATGTCACAAAGTCAGGCTGTAGCGATTTTCCTGTTTATCATTGACGTTTCACAAATATTCAAATTAACACTGTATCTGTGATGTCACAAAGTTAGGCTGTATCAGTTTTCCTGTTTATCACTGACATTTCACAAATATTCAAATTAATACTAGATCTGTGATGTCAGAAAGTTAGGCTGTATCGATTTTCCTGTTTATCACTGGATTTTCACAAATATTCAAATTAATATTATATCTGTGATGTCACAAAGTCAGGCTGTAGCGATTTTCCTGTTTATCATTGGATTTTCACAAATATTCAAATTAATATTAGATCTGTGATGTCACAAAGTCAGGCTGTATCAATTTTCCTGTTTATCACTGACATTTCACAAATATTCAAATTAATACTGTATCTGTGATGTCACAAAGTCAGGCTGTAGCGATTTTCCTGTTTATCATTGGATTTTCACAAATATTCAAATTAATATTAGATCTGTGATGTCACAAAGTCAGGCTGTAGCGATTTTCCTGTTTATCATTGGCTTTTCACAAATATTCAAATTAGTATTAGATCTGTGATGTCACAAAGTCAGGCTGTATCAATTTTCCTGTTTATCATTGACATTTCACAAATATTCAAATTAATATTAGATGTGTGATGTCAGAAAGTTAGGCTGTATCAATTTTCCTGTTTATCATTGGCTTTTCACAAATATTAACGTGAATATTTGTCATAGAGTGACATTCCGATGCTTGTATCCCCATTCGTGTGTTCTGTTTATGCTGGATATTTTGTTCTGTGCCTTAAAGGGGCTCTGAAGAGTGAAAGTTTTGGTTTTGTTTCTTATCAGCCGCTCCCCCAGGGCTGGTGGGACACAGAGACGGGCAGTACATTGTGCTGCTTTTGCTTTTTGCCTGGCTTTTCACTTTGCTCTTGCTTTTTGCTTCTGCTCATTAGGTAGTTTAGCTAAGCAGTCTGAATTTATCCCTGGACTGTTTTTCCTTTCCCTTTTTTGTAATTACTTGAACCTGCTCCGGACTGGGCCCTGGGAACAGCGAGAGTTTGCACCTTGTGGCTGCAGCAGCTGCCCCGGCACAGGAGGGACTGAGAACAGAGCGAGCACCCCGAGAGAGACTTTCTGAATTTGTCACCTTTGTCAGAGCGGTGACAGAGTGGTGTCACCTGGTACTGTTCATTCTGTGTGCTGGGGGTGCCGTGCCTGTTAAATGAACAGGTTCTGTGTGCTGGGGGTGCTGTGCCTGTTAAATGAACAGGTTCTGTGTGCTGGGGGTGCTGTGCCTGTTAAATGAACAGGTTCTGTGTGCTGTCCCTGTTAAATGAACAGGTTCTGTGTGGGGTGCTGTGCCTGTCCCAGGTTAAATGAACAGGTTCTGTGTGCCCTGTTAAATGAACAGGTTCTGTGTGCTCTGTGCCTGTTAAATGAACAGGTTCTCTGTGTGCTGTGCCTGTTAAATGAACAGGTTCTGTGCTGTGCCTGTTAAATGAACAGGTTCTGTGTGCTGGTGCCCTGTTAAATGAACAGGTTCTGTGTGCTGTCCCTGTTAAATGAACAGGTTCTGTGTGCTGTGCCTGTTAAATGAACAGGTTCTGTGTGCTGGGGGTGCTGTGCCTGTTAAATGAACAGGTTCTGTGTGCTGGGGTGCCGTGCCTGTTAAATGAACAGGTTCTGTGTGCTGGGGTGCCGTGCCTGTTAAATGAACAGGTTCTGTGTGCTGGGGTGCCGTGCCTGTTAAATGAACAGGTTCTGTGTGTGCAGGTTCAGGTTCTGTGTGCTGGGGTGCTGAACAGGTTCTGTGTGCTGTGCCTGGTGCCTGTTAAATGAACAGGTTCTGTGTGCAGGTTCTGGGGGGGTGCTGTGCCTGTTAAATGAACAGGTTAAATGAACAGGTTCTGTGTGAACAGGTGGGGTGCCTGTTAAATGAACAGGTTCTGTGTGCTGGGGGTGCTGTGCCTGTTAAATGAACAGGTTCTGTGTGCTGTCCCTGTTAAATGAACAGGTTCTGTGTGCTGGGGGTGCTGTGCCTGTTAAATGAACAGGTTCTGTGTGCTGTGCCTGTTAAATGAACAGGTTCTGTGTGCTAAATGGGTTCTGTGCCTGTTTAAATGAACAGGTTCTGTCCCTGTGAACAGGTTCTGGGGTTCTGTGTGCTGGGGGTGCTGTCCCTGTTAAATGAACAGGTTCTGTGTGCTGGGGGTGCCGTGCCTGTTAAATGAACAGGTTCTGTGTGCTGGGGGAACAGGTTCCTGTTGAATTCTGAACAGGTTCTGAACAGGTTCTGTGTGCTGGGGGTGTTATCCTGTTAAATGAACAGGTTCTGTGTGCTGGGGGTGCTGTCCCTGTTAAATGAACAGGTTCTGTGTGCTGTGCCTGTTAAATGAACAGGTTCTGTGTGCTGTCCCTGTTAAATGAACAGGTTCTGTGTGCTGTGCCTGTTAAATGAACAGGTTCTGTGTGCTGTGCCTGTTAAATGAACAGGTTCTGTGCCTCCCAGCAGCACTGGGGACATCTCCCTTCTCCAGGATCCCCAGGATCCATTCCAAGCTCCTGCCAGGGCTCCTGCCAGGGCACCAAGGCTGCAGCGCTGCCAGCGCTGTCACAGACACGTTTCATGGAAAATCCTTTCCTTAGGGTTTCTCCTCCTGAGAAGCTGAGAGGCCTCAGGAACAAAATGCAAACAATGGTTATCTGCTGCTGTGGGATGCAACAGGTGCACCTGGGATTGGTCTCATGGGGTTGTTTCTAATTAATGGCCAATCACAGCCCAGCTGTCTGGACTGTCTCGGTCAGTCACAAGCCTTTGTGATCATTCCTTTTCTATTCTTAGCCAGCCTTCTGATGAAATCCTGTCTTCTATTCTTTTAGTATAGTTTTAATATAATATATATAATAAAATAATAAATCAGCCTCCTGAAACATGGAGTCAACATTCTCATCTCTTCCCTCACCCTGGGACCCCTGCAAACACCACCACACCAGGGCTGAGCTGTTCCTGCTCTCCAGGACCTGCTCCTGCTCCAAAGGGCCCTGGAGGAGCCTTTTCCCACTGCTGAGGGTGCCTGGGGACAGGGCTGGGCACAGGGACACCACAGGAGAGCCTGGGGGGCTCCACAGGTGACCCTCTGCAGCAACAAAAATCCTCTGGGTGGCTTTGGAAGGGACCTCAGAGCCCATCCAGTGACCCCTGACACCTTCCAGTGTGCCAGGGTGTCCCAGTGTCCAGCCTGGCCTTGGGCACTGCCAGGGATCCAGGGGCAGCCACAGCTGCTCTGGGCACCCTGTGCCAGGGCCTGCCCACCATGCCAGGGAACAATTCCCCATTCCCAATCTCCCATCCATCCCTGCCCTCTGGCAGTGGGAGCCATTCCCTGTGTCCTGTCCCTCCATCCTTGTCCCCAGTCCCTCTGCAGCTCTCCTGGAGCCCCTTCAGGCCCTGCCAGGGGCTCTGAGCTCTCCCTGGATCCTTCTCCTCTCCAGGTGAGCACCCCCAGCTCTCCCAGCCCGGCTCCAGGGCTCCTCTGGGCTCTCTGCAGCAGCTCCAGGTCCTTGTGCTGTTGGAATGCCCAGGGCAGGTGGGCTCTCACCTGGGCACAGGGACACAATCCCCCCTTTCCTGCTGGGGAATCACCCCAGGACTGGGGGATTTGGGGTTTTTGGGCATTTCTGGGATCAGATCCCAGCTCTGAGGTTTGCTGGAGGTGCTCAGTGTTGGGGAAGAGGATTAAAGATCAACCCTTCCCTGGGGAACAGGGCAGGGCAGCCCCTCTCCACGGCTAATTAGCTAACGTTAATGAGTAACTAATGAGTGAAGGAGGCAGGTGCAGCCCCGGGGAAGCAATGGGGTCAGTGTGGGCAGGCAGGGCTGTCCCGGCAGGGGCTGTACCTGTTCTTGTTCTCCAGCTCTGCTATCAGCTGCCTCTGCTGCTTGTTGGCATCGAAGCTGAAGGGCAGGTCTGCAGGAGGGCGAGGCTGCAGGGAGAGCAGGGGCTCAGGAAGGGCAGGGAACACCGGGAATGCAGTCACAGGCATCACAGAAATCACAGAAATCACGGGGAATGCAGTCACAGACATCACAGAAAATAAATACAGAAACACCGGGAATGCAGTCACAGACATCACAGAAATCACGGGGAATGCAGTCACAGACATCACAGAAATCACAGAGAATGCAGTCACAGAAATCATAGAAAATAGAAATCACAGGGAATGCAGTCACAGAAATCATAGAAAATACAGAAAACACATAGTCAGTCACACCAATCACAGAAATTACAGGGAATACAGTCACAGAAATCACAGAAAATACAGAAATCATAGGGAATGCAGTCACAAAAATCATAGAAAATAAATACAGAATCACAGGGAATGCAGTCACAGAAATCACAGAAAATACAGAAATCAAAGGGAATGCAGTCACAGAAATCACAGAAAATACAGAAATCACAGGGAATGCAGTCACAGAAATCATAGAAAATAAATACAAAATCACTGGGAATGCAGTCACAGAAAACACACAGTCACAGAAAACACGGGGAACGCAGTCACAGAAATCACAGGGAATGCAGTCACAGAAATCATAGAAAATACAGAAAACACACAATCAATCACACCAATCACAGAAATCACAGAAATCACAGGGAATGCAGTCACAGAAATCACATAATGTCAGAAATCGCAGTCACAGAAATCAGAGAATCACAGAGAATACAGTCACAGAAATCCAGAAAATACACAAATCACAGAAATCACAGGGAATAGTCACAGAAAACACAGAAATCACACCAAATACAGAAAATCACACCAATCACAGAAAACACAGAATCACACCAATCACAGAAATCACACCAATCAAAGAAATCACAGAGAAAATACACAAATCACAGAAATCACAAAAATCATAGAAAACACAGAAAATACAATCACAGAAATCACACTAATCACATAAATCACAGAAAACACACAAAACACAGAAATCACACAATCACAAAAACCATATCAATCACAGAAAACACACAATCACAGAAATCACAGAAATCACAGAAATTACAGAAATCACACCAATCACACCAATCACAGAAATCACAGAAGGCACACAATCACAGAAAACACAGAAAATACACAATCACACCAATCACAGAAATCATAGAAAACACAGAAATCACACCAATCAATCAAGCACATAAATCACAGAATCACACAAATCATAGAAATCACACAAATCAATCAATCAATCACAGAATCACAGAAATCATAGAAACCACAGAAAGCACACAAATCACTCAATCACACAATTACACCAGTCACACCAACGACACAATCACACCAGTCCCACCAGTGCCACCAGTGCCACCAGTTCCTCAATCACACACCAGTGCCACCAGTCCCTCAATCACACACCAGTGCCACCAGTGCCACCAGTCCCTCAATCACACACCAGTGCCACCAGTGCCACAATCACACACCAGTGCCACCAGTGCCACAATCACACACCAGTGCCACCAGTCCCTCAATCACACCAGTGCCACCAGTGCCACCAGTGCCACAATCACACACCAGTGCCACCAGTGCCACAATCACACACCAGTGCCACCAGTCCCACAATCACACACCAGTGCCACCAGTGCCACCATCACACACCAGTGCCACAATCACACACCAGTGCCACCAGTGCCACAATCACACACCAGTGCCACCAGTGCCACCAGTCCCTCCCCGTTTGCAGCCACAGCTCCCAGCCCTGGGACACCCCAGGGTGCTCTGGTGCCACAGGCTCCCAGGGCTGAGCCCCCTGCCCACCCTGCGCAGCACCAATGCCATTTTTGCTGGTTTTTTGAAGCCCTTCAGGGCACAAAGCCCAGCCCCAGAGCCCCCATGGCTGCTCCTGAGCACAGAGCCAGGCCTTGCTTTGCTCAGAAATTCTGCTGAAACCCTGAGGGACACCTCAGCCTGCACCCATCGCACCCTGCCATGGCAGGGGCACTGCCACTGTGCCAGGGTGTGCCAGTGTCCAGCCCGGCCTTGGGCACTGCCAGGGATGCAGGGCGGGCACCCTGTGCCAGTGGAAGCTGCAGCCACCAGCTCTGAGTGCAGATAAAACTTCTCCCAAAGTCCTGGCACATTGTCCCCATGGATGTGGCACATTGCTGATAAATGAAATTAGACATTGAAAGATGAAAGAAACAACGGGGAAAAACCCTAAATTCCATGAGAATTAAAAATTAACGGGAGGGTTATACATTAGAGGGAAAATCTCTGGTATCAGGCATTTTGGGAAGTCTGAACCTCTCAAGTACCTCAGAAATGGGGAAAGAGAGAAGGGAAATGTGGCTGGGAAATTGGGATAAAAAGGAGGCAGCATCCTCCAAAAACTGGAGAGACCCCAGGGGAGTGCCCCATGGCCTCTGCCTTTATTTGAATAAAGTAAAAGCACTCCTCTGTCTCCTTTTTGGACATGAACCTCTGGTGTTTGTGGATTGATTTTCCAAGGGCACACAAGCATTGAGGTGATTTAGGGGTTTCTAACAACCCTTCGGAACCAGTCCAGTTTTCAGAGCATTTGTCTGCACCAGAAGCAGTCAGGCCATGACTGAGAGCTCTTCCAGCGTGACAGTGACCCAGCACTGGCTGTCTCAAAGCTTGGGCCTTTTTTACAGGACTGCATGGAAATTTCCTCCTTTCCCATTGAGAGGAATAGCAAATTTATCTTTACAAACAAACTCTGGGTCTGCTGGTAGGTAGAAGTAGAACTGGGAGATAAAATAAACAGTGGGAAGGGTTGCACTGATTGATGAATGGGAAAAGAGATTTGCTTTACAAATAAACTTTTAGGTTTGCTCATAAATGAAATTGGACATTGAAAGAAACAATGGGAAGAAAAACCCTAAATTCCATAAGAATTAAAAGTTAAAAGGGAGGGTTATACATTAGAGGGAAAACTTCTCTGGTATCAGGTGTTCTGGGAAGTCTGAACCTCTCAAGTACCTCAGAAATGGGGAAATAGAGAAGGGAAATGTGGCTGGGAAATTGGGATAAAAAGGAGGCAGCATCCTCCAAAAACTGGAGAGACCCCAGGGAATGCCCCATGGCCTCTCATTCCCCCACTGCCCTGGCCTCATCCCCAGCAGAACACACGGAATTTGGGATTTTGGGCAGGTTTGGGAGCCCAGCCCCTCGTGGTGCCCCCCAGGGCAGGAACTGGGCAAAGATTCCCAGTGCTCCATCCCGGTGTGACAGTGACAATCCTGTAATTACCGCAATTGAAATCATCATGGCTCTTGGGGCAGGAGCAGATCCCCAGCATTCCCAGTGGGATGAGGGAATGGTGGGAGTGGGAAAGGCGCGGTGGACATGGAACAGCGTCACCCAAAGGGTCCTGGTGACAGGAGGCTGCTCCGGGAAGCCCTGGAATGTTCTCCTGGAATGATGGAATTCCCAGCTGATCCCACTGTGCCAGGGTGCTCCAGCCTGGCCTTGGGCACTGCCAGGGATCCAGGGGCAGCCACAGCTGCTCTGGGAATGCCAGGAATTCCCCATTCCCAGTATCCCATCCATCCCTGCCATTCCCTGGCTCCTGTCCCTCCATCCTTGTCCCCAGTCCCTCTGCAGCTCTCCTGGAGCCCCTTCAGGCCCTGCCAGGGGCTCTGAGCTCTCCCTGGAGCCTTCTCCTCCCTAGGGGAACATTCCCAGCTCTGCCAGCCTGGCTCCATGCAGCCCCTCATCCTCCCAGTGCTGACGATCCCACAAACCCAACCTCGCCCTGCCTGCTGCCATCCCAGCACAACGCACAGAAATGGGGGATTTGGTGTCCCCGGAGCCCCCTGTGGTGTCCCCCATGTCCCCCAGTGTCCCCAGTGTCCCCGTGGTGGGACAGGGCACTCACAGCATTGCCAGCCTCGGCGGCCAGGCGCGCGGCGTAGCGGGCGATGAGCCGGTGCTCCTCGTCCAGCCGGCCTGGGCTGTCCAGGGCACTGCAAAACAGCACGGGGTGAGAGCAGGGAACTGCAAACCCTGACCAGAGCCAGCCCAGGGCACTGCAAATCAGCATGGGGTGAGAGCAGGGAACAGTGAAACCTGATTAGAACCAGCCCAGGGAACTGCAAACCCTGACCAGAGCCAGCCCAGGGAGCTGCCAAACCAACCCAGAGCCAGCCCAGGGCACTGCAAAACAGCACGGGGTGAGAGCAGGGAACTATGAAATCAACCCAGAGCGAGCCAGGGCACTGCCAAACCAACGCAGAGTGAGCCAGGGCACTGTAAAACCTGACCAGAGCCAGCCCAGGGCACTGCAAAACAGCACGGGGTGAGAGCAGGGAACTGCCAGATCCAACCAGAGCCAGCCCAGGGAATGTGAAAACCAACCCAGAGCCAGCCCAGGGCACTGTAAAACCTGACCAGAGCCAGTCCAGGGCTGTCCAGGGCACTGCCAAACCAACCCAGAGTGAGCCCAGGACACCTCAAAACCAGCCCAGAGCCAGCCCAGGGCACTGCAAACCAACCCAGAATGAGCCAGGGCACTGCAAACCATCCCAGAATGAGCCAGGGCACTGCCAAACCATCCCAGAACGAGCCAGGGCACTGCAAACCATCCCAGAATGAGCCAGGGCACTGCCAAACCTGACCAGAGCCAGCCCAGGGCACTGCCAAACCAACCCAGAGTGAGCCAAGGCACTGCCAAACCAACCCAGAATGAGCCAAGGCACTGCCAAACCAACCCAGAGCCAGCCCAGGGCACTGTAAAACCAACCCAGAGCGAGCCAGGGCACTGCCAAACCATCCCAGAGTGAGCCAGGGCACTGCCAAACCTGACCAGAGCCAGCCCAGGGCACTGCAAACCATCCCAGAATGAGCCAGGGCACTGCCAAACCAACCCAGAATGAGCCAGGGCACTGCCAAACCATCCCAGAATGAGCCAGGGCACTGCAAACCATCCCAGAATGAGCCAGGGCACTGCCAAACCTGACCAGAGCCAGCCCAGGGCACTGTAAAACAATTCAGAGTGAGCCAGGGCACTGCCAAACCATCCCAGAATGAGCCAGGGCACTGCCAAACCTGACCAGAGCCAGCCCAGGGCACTGTAAAACAATTCAGAGTGAGCCAGGGCACTGTAAAACCAACCCAGAATGAGCCCAGGGCTGTCCAGGGCATTGCAAAACAACTCAGGGTGAGCCCAGGGCACTGCCAAACCAGCCCAGAGCCAGCCCAGGGTTCCAGGCCACTCCCAAACCTGACCAGAGCCAGCCCAGGGAACCAGAGCTGGGTGGGAGGAGGATGCAGGGAGAGAAGCCAGAGGGTTCCCCAGCAGCAGAGCAGGGAGAGGGCTCACACAGAATGCCCTGGGCTAAAAACACCATTCTGGGAGATCTGTGCCCCTCTGTGCTCCTTGCAGGGGTGTGGAGAGGGCTCACACAGAATCCCCTGAGTCACAAACACCTTTTTCAGGTGATCTGGCTCCTCCTGGCAGTGCTGTGCTCCTTGCAGAGGAGTGGAGAGGGCTCACAGAGAATGCCCTGAGTCACAAACACCTTTCCAGGTGATCTGGCCCCTTTCTAGCAATGCTGTGCTCCTTGTAGGGGTGTGGAAAGGCTCACTCACAATCCCCTGAGTCACAAACTCCTTTCCAGGTGATCTGACCCCTCCTGGCAGTGCTGTGCTCCTTGCAGGGGTCTGGAGAGGGCTCACACAGAATGCCCTGAGCTAAAACACCTTTCCAGGGGATGTGGCCCCTCCTGAGTTACAAACACCTTTCTGGGTGATTTGGATCAGATCTGTGCTCCTTGCAGAGGAGGGAAAAGGCTCACACACAATGCCCAGAGTTACAAACACCATTCCAGGTGGTCTGTCCCAGATCTGTGCTCCTTGCACAGGAGGGAAAGGACTCACACAGAATGCCCAGAGCTACAAACACCATTCTGGGTGATCTGTCCCAGATCTGTGCTCCTTGCAGAGGAGGAAGAGGGCTCACAGAGAATTCCCTGAGCTAAAATACCATCTCAGGTAATCTGGCCCCTCTTGAGCTAAAAACTCCTTTCCAGGTGATCTGGCCCCTCCTGACAGCGCTGCGCTCCTTGCAGGGGTGTGGAAAGGCTCACCCAGAATGCCCTGGGTTAACAACACCTTTCCAGGTGATCTGGCCCCTCTGTGCTCCTTGCAGAGGAGTGGAGAGAGCTCACACACAATCCTCTGAGTTACAAACACCTTCCCAGGTGATCTGGTCCCTCTTGAGCTAAAAACACCATTCTGGGTGACCTGGCCCCTTGTGCTCCTTGCAGGGGTGTGGAGAGGGCTCACACAGAATGCCCTGAGCTAAAACACCTTTCCAGGTGATGTGGGCCCTCCTGAGTTACAAACACCATTCCAGGTGATCTGGCCCAGATCTGTGCTCCTTGCAGAGGAGGAAGAGAGGGCTCACAGAGATTCCCTGAGCTAAAATACCATTGCAGGTAATCTGGCCCCTCTTGAGCTAAAAACTCCTTTCCAGGTGATCTGGCCCCTCTGTGCTCCTTGCAGAGGAGGGAAAGGGCTCACACACAATCCCCTGGGATAAAAACTCCTTTCTGGGTGATCTGGCCCCTCCTGGCAGTGCTGTGCTCATGCCCAGCCAGGCCCTGGGCTCTCCCGGCCACCCTGGGGGCTGGCACGGGGCTGGCACCAGGGAACCCCAGCCTGGTGTGGCTGGGAAGGGTCCCCAAAGCCCGGGCAGTGCCAGCCCTGCCATGGCAGTGCCACCTTGCCCTGTGCCAGGGGCTCCAGCTCAGCCCTGATGGAAAGGAGTGACCAGGACAGGTCACACACCTGGGCTGGGGACAGTGACACTGAGGGGACCTTGGGGACAGGCTGTGCCCTCCTGGCTGCAGTGCCAGGCCAGTGGGAAGGGATGGGAAGGTTTGGGAAGGTGTGGGAAGGTTTGGGAAGGGAAGGTTTGGGAAGGTTTGGGAAGGTTTTGGGAAGGAAGGTTTGGGAAGGTTTGGGAAGGTTTGGGAAGGGAAGGTTTGGGAAGGGAAGGTTTGGGAAGGGAAGGTTTGGGAAGGTTTGGGAAGGGAAGGGAAGGGAAGGAAGGGAAGGAAGGGAAGGGAAGGGAAGGTTTGGGAAGGTTTGGGAAGGTTTGGGAAGGGGGAAGGTTTGGGAAGGAAGGTTTGGGAAGGGAAGGTTTGGGAAGGTTTGGGAAGGGAAGGTTTGGGAAGGGAAGGTTTGGGAAGGGAAGGTTTAGGAAGGGGGAAGGAAGGTTTGGGAAGGAAGGTTTGGGAAGGAAGGTTTGGGAAGGAAGGGAAGGTTTGGGAAGGGAAGGTTTGGGAAGGAAGGGAAGGTTTGGGAAGGTTTGGGAAGGAAGGGGGAAGGTTTGGGAAGGTTTGGGAAGGACTGGGAAGGAAGGTTTGGGGAAGGTTTGGGAAGGTTTGGGAAGTTTGGGAAGGTTTGGGAAGGTTTGGGAAGGTTTGGGAAGGGGAAGGGAAGGGAAGGGAAGGGAAGGGGAAGGAAGGAAGGGAAGGGGCAGGGAAGGGAAGGGAAGGGCAGGGAAGGGAAGGGGGACACCCAGGAGGGAGGGAAGGGAAGGGGGGGAAGGGAAGGGGGGAAGGGAAGGGGTGGGACTGGCACAGGGGACACGTGTGCCAGGACAGGTCCTACACTCAGCCAGAGGATGGGGGGGGCACTCAGCCTGGGCAGGGGACACCCAGGGAGGGGGGGACACCGTGGGGACACCCAGGGACAGGGGACAGCTGGGGGACAGCCAGGGAATGGGGACACTCAGGGGACACCCAGGGAGGGGGGGACACTGTGGGGACACTCAGGGGACACTGAGGGATGGGGGACACCCAGGGAGGGGGGACACCCCGGGGACAATGAGGGAAAGGGGACACTCAGGGACAGGGGACCCTCAGGGGACATTCAGGGAAAATTTGGGGGAAGATGAGATTCCAGAAGGGGAAATTTGGGGAAAAATATGAGATTCCAACAGGGAGGAATTTGGGGGAAAAGATGAAATTCAAATAGGGGGAAAATTGCAGAAAAATATGAGATTCCAGCAGGGAAAGATGCGATTCCAACAGAAGGAAATGGGGGGAAAAGATGAGATCCCTGCAGGGGGAAATCTGAGATTCCAGCAGGGGGAAATTTGGGGGAAAAAAAAGTGATTCCAGCAGGAGGAAATTTGGGGTCAGATGAGATTCAAATAGGGGGAAAATGGAGAAAAATATGCTAGATTCCAGCAGGGGAAAGAGCAGATTCCAACAGAAGGAAATGGGGGCAAAAGATGAGATCCCTGCAGGGGGAAATCTGAGATTCCTGCAGGGCGAAATTTGGGGGAAAAGATGAGATTCCAGCAGGGAGGAATTTGGGGAAAAGATGAGCTTCCTGCAGGGGTAATTTGGGGGGAAAGATGAGATTCCAGCAGGAGGAAATTTGGGGTGAGATGAGATTCGAATAGGGGGAAAATTGGGGGAAAATATGAGATTCCAGCAGGGGAAAGATGAGATTCCAACAGGAGGAAGTGGGGGGAAAATGAGATTCCAGCAGGGGGAAATTTGGAGGAAGATGAGATTCCAGCAGGGAAAAAGATGAAATGTCAGCAGGGGGAAGTTTGGGGAAAAAGATGACATTCCAGTGGGGAAAATGATGAGATTCCAGCAGGGGGAAATTTGGGAAAAATGAGATTCCAGGATGGGGAAATTTGGTGTGAGACTCCAGCAGGGTCACAGCGAGAGGTGAAGGAACGAACCCATCTGGGATCAATCGGGATTTGTGAGAGGGGATCTCAGTGCCCGGGCTGGGGACACCCGGGGCCACCCCTGTGTGTGTCCCCAGTGTCCCCAGTGTGTGTCCCCAGTGTGTGTCCCCAGTGTCCCTCGTGTGTGTCCCCGGGCTCACAAAGGTGGCAATCAGAGCTGGGGACACCCGGGGCCACCCCTGTGTGTGTCCCCATTGTGTGTCCCCAGTGTCCCCAGTGTGTGTCCCCGGGCTCACAAAGGTGACAGTCGGGGCTGGGGACACCCCCAGTGTCCCCCGTGTGTGTCCCCAGTGTCCCCAGTGTGTGTCCCCAGGCTCACAAAGGTGACAGTTGGGGCTGGGGACACCCCCAGTGTCCCCCGTGTGTGTCCCCAGTGTCCCCAGTGTGTGTCCCCAGGCTCACAAAGGTGACAATCGGGGCTGGGGACACCCAGAGCCACCCCCGTGTGTGTCCCCAGTGTCCCCAGTGTGTGTCCCCGGGCTCACAAAGGTGGCAATCGGGGCTGGGGACACCCCCAGTGTCCCCAGTGTGTGTCCCCAGGCTCACAAAGGTGACAATCACAGCTGGGGACACCCAGGGCCACCCCCATGTGTGTCCCCAGTGTCCCCAGTGTGTGTCCCCGAGCTCACAAAGGTGGCAATCGGGGCTGGGGACACCCCCAGTGTCCCCAGTGTGTGTCCCCAGTGTCCCCAGTGTGTGTCCCCAGTGTCCCCAGTGTCCCCCGTGTGTGTTCCCGGGCTCACAAAGGTGGCAGTCGGGGCTGGGGACACCCCCAGTGTCCCCCGTGTGTGTCCCCAGTGTGTGTCCCCAGTGTCCCCAGTGTGTGTCCCCGGGCTGGCACTGACCGTGCCCCGCTCCGCAGGTGCCTCACAAAGGTGGCAATCAGGGCTGGGGACACCCCCAGTGTCCCCAGTGTGTGTCCCCAGTGTCCCCAGTGTGTGTCCCCAGTGTCCCCAGTGTCCCCAGTGTCCCCAGTGTGTGTCCCCAGTGTGTGTCCCCAGTGTCCCCAGTGTCCCCAGTGTGTGTCCCCAGTGTCCCCAGTGTGTGTCCCCGGGCTCACATAGGTGACAATCAGAGTTGGGGACACCCCCGTGTGTGTCCCCGGGCTGGCACTGACCGTGCCCCGCTCCGCAGGTGCCTCACAAAGGTGGCAATCAGGGCTGGGGACACCCCCAGTGTCCCCAGTGTGTGTCCCCAGTGTCCCCAGTGTGTGTCCCCGGGCTGGCACTGACCGTGCCCCGCTCCGCAGGTGCCTCACAAAGGTGGCAATCAGGGCGTGCTCCTCCCGGCCCGGCTCGGGGCTGCTGCTGCTGCTGGGCTGGCACCTGCCGGGGCGGGAGAGCACAAAAACAACAACAACAACAACAACAAACACTCGGTCAGTTCGGGCAGGAGCGGGAAATGCGGGAGCGGGATCCGGGAGGGCACGGCTGCTGCTCACACAATGGGAGGGGACGCTGGGGACAGCCGGGCACGGGCACAGTGCCACCCTCTCTGCTGCTTCTATTCTTCCTCTTGGACACCAGCAGGAATTCCTGCATGGAAAGGGTGCCCAGGCCTTGGCACTGCCCAGGGAGGGTTGGAGTGTCCATCCCTGCAGGTGTCACCTGGATGTGGCACTGAGTGCCCTGGGCTGGGGACAAGGTGGGCACTGGGCACAGGCTGGCACTCCATGGGCTGGGAGGGATTTTCCAGCCTGAATGATCCTGGGATTCTGTGAAGTTCCAGCAATCTCTGCCTGGAGCTTTTTGCAGTTCAGATCTCTGTGAATGACCTCCCTCGGGCACTCAGTGACATTTTGGGGTCATTTTCAGCAGGTGGAGCCCCCAGGTCCCTGCACTGCAGCAGCTGCTCTGGACAAGGGGAAATGGCCTCAGGCTGGGCCAGGGCAGGCTCAGGGTGGGCACCAGGAGGAATTTCTGCATGGAAAGGGGGCTCAGGCCTTGGCAGGGGCTGCCCAGGGAGGGTTGCAGTGCCCATCCCTGCAGGTGGCACCTGGATGTGGCACTGAGTGCCCTGGGCTGGGGACAAGGCGGGCATTGGGCACAGCTGGGACTGAAAGGGCTGGGAGGGATTTTCCAGCCCCAGGGACTCTGGAAACAAACCATGGATGCAACAGAAACGATTCCGTGCAATTTAAAGAGTGCTCAGAGCAAATCCCCGATCAGCCAGCGCCAAACAGCAACACAATGTCACAGACATCTCTTATGGAAAATCCTCTCCTTAGGGTTTCTCCTCCTGAGAAGCTGAGAGGCCTCGGGAACAAAATGCAAACAATGGTTATCTGCTGCTGTGGGATGCAACAGGTGCATCTGGGATTGGTCCATGTTGGATGTTTCTAATTAATGGCCAATCACAGCCCAGCTGGTTTGGACTCTCTGTCCAAGCCACAAACCTTTGTTATTCATTCTTCCTTTTCTACTCTTAGCCAGCCTTTTGATGAAATCCTTTTTAAAATTTTTTTAGTATAGTTTTAATGCAATATATATCATAAAATAATAAATCAAGCCTTCTGAAACATGGAGCCAGATCCTCTCACCTCTTCCCTCATCCTAAGACCCCTGTGAACACGGTCACAACTAAATAAAACATTTAGTGCAACACAACAGAAATGTTCACCTGGGGGCAGCTGCGGAGCCTCACAGAACTCCCAGTGGGATCTCTGGGGAAGAGCACAGAGAATCCAACCCAGGGGCATTCCCTGTTCCCAGAATCCCAGAATCCCAGAATCCAGAGCCATTGGGGCTGCAAAATCCCTCCCAGCCCATGGAGTGCCAGCCTGTGCCCAGTGCCCACCTTGTCCAGGGCACTCAGTGCCACATCCAGGTGCCACCTGCAGGGATGGGCACTGCAAACCTCCCTGGGCAGTGCCAAGGCCTGAGCACCCTTTCCATGGGGAAATTCCTCCTGGTGTCCACCCTGAGCCTGCCCTGGCCCAGCCTGAGGCCATTTCCCCTTGTCCAGAGCAGCTGCTGCAGTGCAGGGACCTGGGGGCTCCACCTGCTGAAAAGGACCCCAAAATGTCAGAGTTATTTACAAATAATTGTTAACAGGTAAATATCTGTGTTTCTGTGCTCTCCTGACAGCTTCCTGCAGCAGGACTCAGGGGATGGAGCCAAACCCAGGGGAAATGCAGCAAAAATGGGGTTTTTTTATGGTTTTAAAAGTTATTTTAAAATAAATTTATTTATAAATATAATAATATATAAAGTTATTTATCAATAACTGCTAACGGGTAAATAACTGTTTCTGTGCTCTCCTGACAGCTTCCTGCAGCAGGACTCAGGGGATGGAGCCAAACCCAGGGGAAATGCAGCAAAAATGGGTTTTTTATGTTTTTAAAAAGTTATTTATAAATAAAGTTGTTTAGAAATATAATATAATAATATATAAAGTTATTTATCAATAACTGCTAACGGGTAAATAACTGTTTCTGGCCTTTCCTGACAGCTTCCTGCAGCAGGACTCAGGGGATGGAGCCAAACCCGGGGAAATGCAGCAAAAAAGCTTTTATATTTTAAAAAGTCATTTATAAATATAATATAAGAATATATAGTTATATAGTTATGTATAACTACAATATAATACTATATAAAATTACAAAATTTAACTGTTAACAGATAAATAACTGTTTCTGTGCTCTCCTGACAGCTTCCTGCAGCAGGACTCAGGGGATGGAGCTAAACCCAGGGAAAATGCAGCAAAAATGGGGTTTTATGCTTTTAAAAGTTATTTTAAAATAAATTTATTTATAAATATAATAATATATAAAGTTATTTATCAATAACTGTTAACAGATAAATAACTGTTTCTGTGCTCTCCTGACGGCTTCCTGCAGCAGGACTCAGGGGATGGAGCCAAACCCAGGGGAAATGCAGAAAAATGGTTTTTTATGTTTTTAAAAGTTATTTTTAAATAAATTTATTTATAAATATAATAATATAATATATGAAGTTATTGATAGATAACTGTTAACAGGTAAATAACTGTTTCTGTGCTCTCCTGACAGCTTCCTGCAGCAGGACTTCAGAGAATGGAGCCAAACCCAGAGGAAATGCAGCAAAAAAAGCTTTTTTATGTTTCTAAAAGTTATTTATAAATATAATATAAGAATATATAAAGTTATAACTTTATAACTACAATATAATAATATATAAAATTACAAAATTTAACTGTTAACAGGTAAATAACTGTTTCTGTGCTCTCCTGACAGCTTCCTGCAGCAGGACTCAGGGGATGGATCCAAACCCAGGGGAAATGCAGCAAAAATGGTTTTTTATGGTTTTAAAAGTTATTTTAAAATAAATTTATTTATAAATATAATAATATAAAAAGTTATTTATCAATAACTGTTAACAGGTAAATAACTGTTTCTGTGCTCTCCTGACAGCTTCCTGCAGCAGGACTCAGGGGATGGAGCCAAACCCAGGGGAAATGCAGCAAAAATGGGGTTTTTTTATGGTTTTAAAAGTTATTTTAAAATAAATTTATTTATAAATATAATAATATATAAAGTTATTTATCAATAACTGCTAACGGGTAAATAACTGTTTCTGTGCTCTCCTGACAGCTTCCTGCAGCAGGACTCAGGGGATGGAGCCAAACCCAGGGGAAATGCAGCAAAAATGGGTTTTTTATGTTTTTAAAAAGTTATTTATAAATAAAGTTGTTTAGAAATATAATATAATAATATATAAAGTTATTTATCAATAACTGCTAACGGGTAAATAACTGTTTCTGGCCTTTCCTGACAGCTTCCTGCAGCAGGACTCAGGGGATGGAGCCAAACCCGGGGGAAATGCAGCAAAAAAAGCTTTTTATATTTTTAAAAGTCATTTATAAATATAATATAAGAATATATAGTTATATAGTTATGTATAACTACAATATAATACTATATAAAATTACAAAATTTAACTGTTAACAGGTAAATAACTGTTTCTGTGCTCTCCTGACAGCTTCCTGCAGCAGGACTCAGGGGATGGAGCTAAACCCAGGGAAAATGCAGCAAAAATGGGGTTTTATGCTTTTAAAAGTTATTTTAAAATAAATTTATTTATAAATATAATAATATATAAAGTTATTTATCAATAACTGCTAACGGGTAAATAACAGTTTCTGTGCTCTCCTGACAGCTTCCTGCAGCAGGACTTCAGAGAATGGAGCCAAACCCAGGGGAAATGCAGCAAAAATGGGTTTTTTTATGGTTTTAAAAGTTATTTTAAAATAAATTTATTTATAAATATAATAATATAATGTATGAAGTTATTTATCAATAACTGCTAATGGGTAAATTACTGTTTCTGTGCTCTCCTGACAGCTTCCTGCAGCAGGACTCAGGGGATGGAGCCAAACCCAGGGGAAATGCAGCAAAAATGGGGTTTTTTATGGTTTAAAAAGTTATTTTAAAATAAATTTATTTATAAATAAAATAATATAATGTATGAAGTTATTGATAAATAACTGTTAACAGGTAAATAACTGTTTCTGTGCTCTCCTGACAGCTTCCTGCAGCAGGACTCAGGGGATGGAGCCAAACCCAGGGAAATGCAGCTAAAAAGGGTTTTTATGGTTTTAAAAGTTATTTATGAATATTATATAAGAATATATAAAGTTATAAAGTTATTTATCAATGCAATATAATAATATATAAAGTTGTAAAGTTATTTATAAATATAATAATATAATATAATATATAAAGTTATTTAAAAATAGTTGTTAACAGGTAAATAACTGTTTCTGTGCTCTCCTGACAGCTTCCTGCAGCAGGACTCAGGGGATGGAGCCAAACCCAGGGAAATGCAGCAAAAAAAGCTTTTTTATGTTTCTAAAAGTTATTTATAAATATAAGAATATATAAAGTTATAAAGTTATGTATAACTACAATATAATAATATATAAAATTACAAAATTTAACTGTTATCAGATAAATAACTGTTTCTTTGCTCTCCTGACAGCTTCCTAAGCAGGACTATAAACCCAGGGAAATATAGCAAAAAAGCTTTTTTATGTTTCTAAAAGTTATTTATAAATATAAGAATATATAAAGTTATAAAGTTATGTATAACTACAATATAATAATATATAAAATTACAAAATTTAACTGTTATCAGATAAATAACTGTTTCTGTGCTCTCCTGACAGCTTCCTGCAGCAGGACCTCAGGGGATGGAGCCAAACCCAGGGGAAATGCAGCAAAAAAAGGTTTTTTTAATATTTCTAAAAGTTATTTATAAATATAATGTAAGAATATATAAAGTTATAAAGTTATGTATAACTACAATGTAATAATTGTACTCAGGGGATGGAGCCAAACCCAGGGAAATGCAGCAAAAATGAGTTTTTATGGTTTTAAAATGCCTGTTTTTGGCCCAGACGGGGGGCACAAAGGCACAGCCTTCACCCAGAGGGGCAGAGGGTGCCCGTCCCCGTGTCGCCGTCCCCGTGGCAATGCCAGGTGCCATCCCTGCCGGCAGTGTCCGCTGTCCCTGCCCTGCTGCCCATCCCTGAAGGTTCCACAAGCAGCAAATCCCCTCTGAGGGGCCAAACCCCCCTCGGGACGTGTAGTGAACCCCAAGGATACAGGAAAAGCTCCTTGGAGAATTGAATGCTGAGTCATTCCTGAGCGGGCGTTGTCCTGTTCCTCTGACCCGACCGTGTTGAGGCCCTGTCCTTTAATCAGTTAAGACAATACTATTGTAACCCTTTTAGCTATTGGTCAGTTAAGGAATATGCTTAAACCTGCGGCCATTGGCTGGTTTTGGATCCATGCCAAGGCTATAAAAAGAGCCCTCTGTACCCCCACTTCGGAGAAGAAGAAGCGCTGTAACCCTTCGCGGACCTCCCGAATAACCTTCACTGCGGAATTTCGGCGTATTCTCTTCCCCTCTCTCTCCCGTCTGCTACGCCACTGCCCCGGGCGATCCTTCTAGCAGCAGAGCTGAACTCTCGAAAGAGCTGACAATCACTAAAGCTGAATATCACTGGCTTGCTAAGAAGGAGCTCAGCGGCTTGGCCCTTGCTTAACTCAGCTATTGGGTCTCTGCTAAAGACTCGATATACTGAGCTAGCTGGGCATATATATAATAATAATTGGGCTTACCTAGAGAGGCTCGCATTATTATTAGGGACGGGCACGTCCTGCTGGGCTGCGCGCAGGGACACGCACAAAGCTCGTTAAAACTCGGGGAAATGAACGGGAATTGTGGCCGGGGAGCGCCGGGTCTGGGGGGCACCCCGGGCACCCTCCAGGGCCAGCAGCGAATCCCGGGCGAGCCTGGAGCGGCTGCGGGGCTGCGCTGGAGCCGAGGCCGGGGCTGCGGGCACGGCCCCAGGCAACTCCCAGACTCTGCCTCGCCAGGGGAAATAAAAATACATGGAAATGCCCCCAGGAGCGAGGGGCAGCAGCTCGGAGCTGGGCCGCAAGGGAGAAAAAAGGGATTTTCCAGGGGGGAAAAGGGATTTTCTTGGGGAAAAGGGATTTTCTTGGGAAAAAAGGGATTTTCCAGGGGGGAAAAGGGATTTTCTTGGGGAAAAAAGGGATTTTCCAGGGGGGAAAAGGGATTTTCTTGGGGAAAAAAGGGATTTTCTTGGGGAAAAAAGGGATTTTCCAGGGGGAAAAAGGGATTTTCTTGGGGAAAAAAGGGATTTTCTTGGGGGAAAAGGGATTTTCTTGGGGAAAAAGGGGGGAAAAGGATTTTCTTGGGGGATTTTCCAGGGGGGGGGGATTTTCTTGGGGAAAAAAGGATTTTCCAGGGGGAAAAAGGGATTTTCTTGGGGAAAAGGGATTTTCTTGGGGAAAAAGGGATTTTCTTGGGGGGAAAAGGGATTTTCTTGGGGAAAAAAGGGATTTTCCAGGGGGGAAAAGGGATTTTCTTGGGGAAAAAGGGATTTTCCAGGGGGAAAGGGATTTTCTTGGGAAAAAGGGATTTTTTCCAGGGGAAAAGGGGGGAAAAGGGATTTTCCAGGGGGGAAAAGGGATTTTCCAGGGAAAAAAGGGATTTTCTTGGGGAAAAAAGGGATTTTCCGGGGGGAAAAGGGATTTTCTTGGGGAAAAAAGGGATTTTCTTGGGGAAAAAAGGGATTTTCCAGGGGGGAAAAGGGATTTTCCAGGGGGGAAAAGGGATTTTCCAGGGGGGAAAAGGGATTTTCCAGGGGAAAAGGGATTTTCTTGGGGAAAAAGGGATTTTCAGGGGAAAAGGGATTTTCAGGGGGAAAAGGGCTTTCAGGGGAAAGGGATTTTACAGGGGGAAAAGGGATTTTCTTGGGGAAAAAGGGATTTTCTTGGGGAAAAAAGGGATTTTCCAGGGGAAAAAGGGATTTTCCAGGGGGAAAAGGGATTTTCTTGGGGAAAAAGGCCAGGGGAAAAGGGATTTTCAGGGGAAAGGGATTTTACAGGGGGGAAAAGGGATTTTCTGGGGGAAAAAGGGATTTTCTTGGGGGAAAAGGGATTTTCAGGGGAAAAGGGACAGGGGAAAAAGGACAGGGGAAAAGGGACAGGGACAAAGGGACTTGGGGAAAAAGGGATTTTCTTGGGGAAAAAGGGATTTTCCAGGGGGGAAGGGACAGGGGAAAAAGACAGGGGAAAAAGGATTTTCTTGGGGAAAAAGGGACCCAGGGGGGAAAAGGATTTTCTTGGGGAAAAGGATTTCCAGGGGAAAGGATTTTCAAAAAGGGATTTTCTTGGGGAAAAAAAGGATTTTCTTGGGGAAAAAGGATTTTCAAAAAATGAATCTTGGGGAAAAAGGGATTTTCTTGGGGAAAAAATTTTCTTGGGGAAAGGGATTTTCTTGGGGGGAAAAGGGATTTTCCAGGGGGGGAAAAGGGATTTTCCAGGGGGGAAAAGGGATTTTCTTGGGAAAAAGGGATTTTCTTGGGGAAAAAAGGGATTTTCCAGGGGGGGAAAGGGATTTTCCTGTCCCCTCCCTGCCAGGGGCACTTGCAGGAGGCAGGTGAGGGATGGATGCAGCCCCAGGCTGCCCAAAGTGGGGAATTCCAGCCCAAAAAGGGCCGGGAAGGTGCTGGGAGACACAGGGAGGCTCCTGCGGGCTGGGGCAGGGCCGGGGAGCCTGAACCGGCCTGGGACAGAGGGACAGGGACAGAGGGACAGGGACAGAGGGACAGAGGGACAGAGGGACAGGGACCACAATGCGGGGGCGGGAAAGATCAGTTCCTGGAGAGATTTCAAATCAATTATTCCAAATCAATGAATTCACAGCAATGAATTAACTGCTGCCTGCCCAGGGTTGGCTCTGGGGTCACTGAGGCTCAGAGGGGGCCTGGAGATGGCCCAGGCAGGGACCAGGGCACCCCAGAATTCCAGAGCCCCAGAACATATATATTATATATTATATATTATATATTATATATTATATATTATATATTATATATTATATATTATATATTATATATTAATTATATATTATATATCTGTGTTTATTAATATTTATTTATTACCCAGCTCTGCCAAGCACAGCCTGCACCCCACTCCTCAGCAGGAACATTTACCTATTTATTTATAATATAATATAATATAATATAATATAATATAATATAATATAATATAATATAATATAATATAATATAATATAATATATATAATATAATATAATATAATATAATATAATATAATATAATATAATATTTCTTTATTGTATAATAATTTATTATATTTATATAATAACACTATTATTCTAGAATTTATTTATAGTATTATAGAATTTAATTCTTTATAATTATAGAATAATACTATTGTTCTATAATTTATTTATAATATTTATTTATAATTTATTTATTTATTATAATATAATATAATATAATATAATATAATATATTTATATAATATAATATAATATAATATAATATAATATAATATAATATAATATAATATAATATAATATAATATAATATAATATAATATAATATAATAATATATAATATAATATAATATAATATAATATAATATAATATAATATAATATAATATAATATAATATAATATAATATTTAATTTTATTTTAGAATATATTTATTAAAATTATAGAACAATATTATTATTCTATAATTTATTTATAATATTATATATTTAATATTAATTTTTATTTCTTTATTACCGAGCTCTGCCAAGCACAGGCTGCACCTCACTGCTTGGCAGGAACATTTATTTATTTGTTTATTTGTAAGATAATAATTATTTATATTTATTTGTATTTATTTATATTTATTTTTGTTTATTTATATTTATTTATTACCCAGCTCGACCAAGCACAGCCTGCTCCTCACTGCTCAACAGGAACATTTATTTATTTATTTATAATAGAATATTTATTTATACTATAATGTTTATTTCTATTAGATTTCTATTATATTTATTTTATATTTTTATTATATTTATTGATATTTCTTTATTACCCAGCTGTGCTGAGCACAGCCTGCCCCTCGCTGCTCAGCAGAAATATTTTATTTATTTATTTAGAATATTTATTTATACTATAATGTGTATTTCTATGACATTTATTGATAGTTACTGATATTTATTTTATTTCTTTATTCCCCAGCTGTGCCAAGCCCAGCCTGGCCCTTGCCCAGATGAATCCCTTGGCAAAGGGAAGGGCATTCCGGCCTGAGGGCATCGCTGCCCTTGCAGAGCTCACCCCCAGCACCAGAGCAGCCCAGAGCAGCGCCAGGAGCTGAGCTGGGCACCTGCAGGTGGCACAGGGACAGGGCCTGGCACACCTGGCAGGTGGCACAGGGACAGGGCCTGGGCCTGGCACAGCTGGGAGGTGACACAGGGACAGGGATGGGGCCTGGCACAGCTGGGAGGTGACACAGGGACAGGGACTGGCACACTTGGGAGGTGACACAGGGACAGGGACGGGGCCTGGCACAGCTGGCAGATGGCACAGGGACAGGGCCTGGCACACCTGGGAGGTGGCACAGGGACAGGGCCGGGGCCTGGCACAGCTGGGAGGTGACACAGGGACAGGGCCGGGGCCTGGCACAGCTGGGAGGTGACACAGGGACAGGGATGGGGCCTGGCACAGCTGGGAGGTGACACAGGGACGGGGACAGGGCCTGGCACAGCTGGGAGGTGGCACAGGGACAGGGACTGGCACACCTGGCAGGTGGCACAGGGACAGGGCCTGGCACACCTGGCACCCCCTTTCCCAGCTGGCACACCTGGGAGGTGACACAGGGACAGGGACAGGGCCTGGCACACCTGGCACCCCCTTTCCCAGCTGGCACACCTGGCAGGTGGCACAGGGACAGGGACAGGGCCTGGCACAGCTGGGAGGTGACACAGGGACGGGGACAGGGCCTGGCACACCTGGGAGGTGGCACAGGGACAGGGACTGGCACCCCTGGCACTCCCTTTCTCAGCTGGCACACCTGGCATATCTGGCACATGTGGCACTACTGGCACCTCCCCCTTTCCCAGCTGGAACCCCTGGCACCCCCTGTCCCCGCCCACCTGGCACACCTGGCACACCTGGCACCTGGCATAGCTGGCACCCCCCCCTCCCAGCTGGCCCCCCTGGCCCCCCTGGCACCCCTTGCCCAGGAGCGGGGCCAGGTGAGGCTCTGGTACCTTTTGGTTGGCGTGGGCGCTCCCGAGGACGCGTGGGTCACCAGGGCCTCGTTCATGTTAGCCACGGGCCTGGGGGGGCTGCAACACACAGGGACACGGTGAGAGACAGAAAATACACATGGGAACAGCCAAAAACACACAGGGACACGGTGAGAGACGGAAAATACACATGGGAACAGCCAAAAACACACAGGGACACGGTGAGAGACAGAAAATACACATGGGAACAGCCAAAAACACACAGGGACACAGTGAGAGACAGAAAATACACATGGGAACAGCCAAAAACACACAGGGACACGGTGAGAGATGGAAAATACACATGGGAACAGCTAAAAACACACAGGGACACGGTGAGAGATGGAAAATACACATGGGAACAGCCAAAAACACACAGGGACACGGTGAGAGATGGAAAATACACATGGGAACAGCCAAAAACACACAGGGACACGGTGAGAGATGGAAAATACACATGGGAACAGCCAAAAACACACAGGGACACGGTGAGAGAGAGAAAATACACATGGGAACAGCCAAAAACACACAGGGACACGGTGAGAGAGAGAAAATACACATGGGAACAGCCAAAAACACACAGGGACACGGTGAGAGATGGAAAATACACATGGGAACAGCCAAAAACACACAGGGACACGGTGAGAGACAGAAAATACACATGGGAACAGCCAAAAACACACAGGGACACGGTGAGAGATGGAAAATACACATGGGAACAGCCAAAAACACACAGGGACACGGTGAGAGATGGAAAATACACATGGAACAGCCAAAACACACAGGGACACGGTGAGAGACAGAAAATACACATGGGAACAGCCAAAAACACACAGGGACACGGTGAGAGAGAGAAAATACACATGGGAACAGCCAAAAACACACAGGGACACGGTGAGAGATGGAAAATACACATGGGAACAGCCAAAAACACACAGGGACACGGTGAGAGACGGAAAATACACATGGGAACAGCCAAAAACACACAGGGACACGGTGAGAGATGGAAAATACACATGGGAACAGCCAAAAACACACAGGGACACAGTGAGAGATGGAAAATACACATGGGAACAGCCAAAAACACACAGGGACACAGTGAGAGACGGAAAATACACATGGGAACAACCAAAAACACACAGGGACACAGTGAGAGATGGAAAATACACATGGGAACAGCCAAAAACACACAGGGACACGGTGAGAGAGAGAAAATACACATGGGAACAGCCAAAAACACACAGGGACACGGTGAGAGAGAGAAAATACACATGGGAACAGCCAAAAACACACAGGGACACGGTGAGAGATGGAAAATACACATGGGAACAGCCAAAAACACACAGGGACACGGTGAGAGATGGAAAATACACATGGGAACAGCCAAAAACACACAGGGACACGGTGAGAGATGGAAAATACACATGGGAACAGCCAAAAACACACAGGGACACGGTGAGAGAGAGAAAATACACATGGGAACAGCCAAAAACACACAGGGACACGGTGAGAGACGGAAAATACACATGGGAACAGCCAAAAACACACAGGGACACGGTGAGAGACGGAAAATACACATGGGAACAGCCAAAAACACACAGGGACACGGTGAGAGACGGAAAATACACATGGGAACAGCCAAAAACACACAGGGACACGGTGAGAGAGAGAAAATACACATGGGAACAGCCAAAAACACACAGGGACACGGTGAGAGACGGAAAATACACATGGGAACAGCCAAAAACACACAGGGACACGGTGAGAGACGGAAAATACACATGGGAACAGCCAAAAACACACAGGGACACGGTGAGAGATGGAAAATACACATGGGAACAGCCAAAAACACACAGGGACACAGTGAGAGATGGAAAATACACATGGGAACAGCCAAAAACACACAGGGACACAGTGAGAGACGGAAAATACACATGGGAACAACTAAAAACACACAGGGACACAGTGAGAGATGGAAAATACACATGGGAACAGCTAAAAACACACAGGGACACGGTGAGAGATGGAAAATACACATGGGAACAGCCAAAAACACACAGGGACACGGTGAGAGATGGAAAATACACATGGGAACAGCCAAAAACACACAGGGACACAGTGAGAGATGGAAAATACACATGGGAACAGCCAAAAACACACAGGGACACGGTGAGAGACGGAAAATACACATGGGAACAGCCAAAAACACACAGGGACACGGTGAGAGAGAGAAAATACACATGGGAACAGCCAAAAACACACAGGGACACGGTGAGAGATGGAAAATACACATGGGAACAGCCAAAAACACACAGGGACACGGTGAGAGATGGAAAATACACATGGGAACAGCCAAAAACACACAGGGACACGGTGAGAGATGGAAAATACACATGGGAACAGCCAAAAACACACAGGGACACGGTGAGAGATGGAAAATACACATGGGAACAACCAAAAACACACAGGGACACGGTGAGAGACGGAAAATACACATGGGAACAGCCAAAAACACACAGGGACACAGTGAGAGATGGAAAATACACATGGGAACAGCCAAAAACACACAGGGACACGGTGAGAGATGGAAAATACACATGGGAACAGCCAAAAACACACAGGGACACGGTGAGAGACAGAAAATACACATGGGAACAGCCAAAAACACACAGGGACACGGTGAGAGACAGAAAATACACATGGGAACAGCCAAAAACACACAGGGACACGGTGAGAGATGGAAAATACACATGGGAACAGCCAAAAACACACAGGGACACAGTGAGAGAGAGAAAATACACATGGGAACAGCTAAAAACACACAGGGACACAGTGAGAGACAGAAAATACACATGGGAACAGCCAAAAACACACAGGGACACGGTGAGAGACGGAAAATACACATGGGAACAGCCAAAAACACACAGGGACACAGTGAGAGACAGAAAATACACATGGGAACAGCTAAAAACACACAGGGACACGGTGAGAGAGGAGGAAATACACATGGGAACAGCTAAAAACACACAGGGACACGGTGAGAGATGGAAAATACACATGGGAACAGCCAAAAACACACAGGGACACGGTGAGAGAGAAAAATACACATGGGAACAACCAAAAACACACAGGGACACGGTGAGAGATGGAAAATACACATGGGAACAGCCAAAACACACACAGGGACACGGTGAGAGAGAGAGAAAATACACATGGGAACAGCCAAAAACACACAGGGACACGGTGAGAGATGGAAAATACACATGGGAACAAAAAACACACAGGGACACGGTGAGAGAGGAGGAAACACAGGGAAAGCTAAAAACACACAGGGACACTGTGAGAGAGCAGGAAAATACACAAAACAGCCAAAAATGGACAGGGACACTGTGAGAGATGGAAAATACAGGGAACAGCTAAAAACACACAGGGACACCTGTGAGAGAGAGAAATACACATGGGAACAGCAAAACACACAGGGACACCTGTGAGAGAGGAAAAATACACATGGGAACAGCCCAAAACACACAGGGACACCTGTGAGAGAGGAAAATACACATGGGAACAGCCAAAAACACACAGGGACACCTGTGAGAGAGGAAAAAACCACATGAACAGCCAAAAACACACAGGGACACGGTGAGAGATGGAAAAATACACATGGGAACAGCCAAAACAGACAGGGACACGGTGAGAGATGGAAAATACACATGGGAACAGCCAAAAAACACACAGGGACACGGTGAGAGATGGAAAAATACACAAGGAACAACTAAAAACACACAGGGACACAGTGAGAGATGGAAAATACACATGGGAACAGCTAAAAACACACAGGGACACGGTGAGAGAGAAAAATACACATGGAAACAGCTAAAAACACACAGGGACACGGTGAGAGAGAAAATACACATGGGAACAACCAAAAACACACAGGGACACGGTGAGAGAGAGAAAATACAGGAACAGCCAAAAACACACAGGGACATGGAAATGGAAAATACAACACAACAGCCAAAAACACACAGGGACACGGTGAGAGACGGAAAATACACATGGGAACAACCCAAACCTGACAGGGACATTGTGAGAGACAGAAAAACAGCAAGGAAGCAACCAAAACCACACAGGGACACGGTGAGAGACAGAAAAATAACCAGGAAATAACCCAAAACAGACAGGGTGAGAAGAGGAAATACACAAGGAAACAGCCCAAAACAGACAGGGATCCTGTGAGAGGGCAGGAAAACAACCAGGAAATAACAGGGATCCTGTTACAGACAGGGAAACCTGTCAAAGAGGGATCCTGTTAGAGAGGAGAAAATACACAAGGAAACAGCCCAACACTGCCAGGGATCCTGTTAGAGGGCAGAGAAACAACCCAGCAGTGACAGGGCTCCTGTTAGAGAGGAGGAAAACAACAAGGAAACAGACAGGGAGCCTGTTGGAGGGCAGGAAATACACATGGAAACAACGCAACATGAACAGGGGCCTGTTAGAGAGCAGAAAATACACATGGAAACAACCAAAACCAGACAGGGAACCTGTTAGAAGGCAGGAAATACAAATGGAAACAGCCCAAAACAGACAGGGAACCTGTTAGAGAGCAGAAAATACACATGGAAACAGGTCAGGACAAAGAGGGATCCTGTTAGAGAGGAGAAAAACCAATAAGGAACAACCAAAAACAGACAGGGACACTGTGAGAGACAGAAAATACACATGGGAACAACCCAAACCTGACAGGGACACTGTGAGAGAGGAGGAAATACACAACGAAACAACCAAAACCAGACAGGGAGATGGTGTGAGAGAGAGAAAAACAAATGGTAACAACCCTACACAGACAGGGAGGCTGTTAGAGGGCAGAGAAACTGCCCCACACAGAGAGGGATCCTGTTAGAGGGCAGGAAAACCATCAGGGACAGCCCAAAACAGACAGGGATTCTGTTAGAGAGGAGAAAATACACAAGGAAACAACCCCACACAGACAGGGGCGCTGTAAAAGAGGAGAAAAACAACCCAGAACAAACAGGGATCTTGTTAGGGAGCAGAAAATACAAAAGGAAACAGACAGGGGTCCTGTTAGAGAGGAGAAAAACCTCCAGGGACAGCCCAGCACTGCCAGGAATCCTGTTAGAGGGCAGGAAAACCAACAAGGAAACAATCCAGGACCAACAGGGATCCTGTTAGAGGGCAGGAAAACCAACAGGGAAACAGACAGGGATCCTGTCAGAGGGCAGGAAATCCACCCAACACAGAGAGGGATCCTGTGAGAGAGGAGAAAATACAAAATGGAACAGCCCAGCAGTGACAGAGATCCTGTGAGAGAGCAGAATTCATACAAGGAAAGAGCCCAGCATTGCCAGGGATCCTGTCAGAGAGCATAAAAACCACCAGGGACAGCATAGCAGTGGCAAGGTTCCTGTGAGAGAGCAGAAAATACAAAAGGAAACAGCCCAAAGCAGACAAGAATCCTGTTAGAGAGGAGAAAAACAACAAGGAAAGAAGCTGAAAGAGACAGGGATCCTGTCAGAGGGCAGGAAATACAGAAGGAAATAACCCAGCACAGACAGGGATCCTGTGAGAGGGCAGGAAATACAGAAGGAAATAACCCAACACAGACAGGGATCCTGTGAGAGGGCAGGAAATACAGAAGGAAATAACCCAACACAGACAGGGATCCTGTCAGAGGGCAGGAAATACAGAAGGAAATAACCCAACACAGACAGGGAACCTGTGAGAGGACAGGAAATACAGAAGGAAATAACCCAACACAGACAGGGATCCTGGTAGAGGGCAGGAAATACACAAGGAAACAACCAAGGATAAACAGGGATCCTGTTAGAGAGGAGAAATACAAAAGAAAACAACCCAGCAGTCACAGAGATCCTGTTAGAGGGCCCTGCAGGACAAACCAAAAATCCTGTGAAGGACAGGAAATACAACAGGAAACAACCCTCCTTCTGAGAACAGGGATCCTGAGAGCCATGAAAATAGAGCCTGGAAACACCTAAAAATACCTAAATCAGGTTTTTTACTATCGAAATGAAGAGTTAAATGAAAAAGCCCTGTATTCCAGGGACCAAGGAGGGAAAATGCAGATTGAAAACCCCACCAGGAATAGGGACGCTGCCAGAGAGCAGAAAATACAGAAGGAATGGTCAGTGAGGAGGGAATGGTCAGAGAGGGAATGGTCAGGAGAGGGGGAAGCACCCTGGGCTGCACACCAAAGCCTGGGCTGGTCATCCTGTGAGGAGGGAACCTGGATTCCACACACCCAACAAAGCTCGCCCAGCCCTGGGGATTTCCTGGGATTGATCATTTCTGGGGAACGGCTCTGGAAAACCTCTGTCAGGATGGTACAGCCACGAGGATAAAACTGAATTATTGGTGGAATCAGCACAGGCAGGAGCCCTGGGGCAGGAGGAGGGAATGGGCCCTGAGGACCCAAAAATGGTCAGTGAGGGAATGGTCAGGATGGGTTTGGTTCTGAGACACTCCTGAGTCATGAAAATAGAGGGAATGGTCAAAAGGAGGGAATGGTTTTTGAAATGAAGAGGGAAATGGTCATATTCTGTATGGTCAAGGAGGGAATTTGGTTGAGTGAGACCAGGAATGGTCACTATCCAGGAGGAGGGAATGGTCAGTGAGGAGGGAATGGTCAGTGAGGGAATGGTCAGTGAGGAGGGAATGGTCAGTGAGGAGGGAATGGTCAGTGAGGGGAATGGTCAGTGAGGGAATGGTCAGTGAGGGGAATGGTCAGTGAGGGAATGGTCAGTGAGGGGGAATGGTCAGTGGGGGGAATGGTCAGTGAGGGAATGGTCAGTGAGGGAATGGTCAGTGAGGGAATGGTCAGTGAGGGAATGGTCAGTGAGGGAATGGTCAGTGAGGGAATGGTCAGTGAGGGAATGGTCAGTGAGGGGGAATGGTCAGTGAGGGAGGAATGGTCAGTGAGGGAATGGTCAGTGAGAGGGAATGGTCAGTGAGGGAATGGTCAGTGAGGGAATGGACAGTGAGGGAATGGTCAGTGAGGGAATGGTCAGTGAGAGGGGAATGGTCAGTGAGAGGGGAATGGTCAGTGAGGGAATGGTCAGTGAGAGGGAATGGTCAGTGAGGGGGGATGGTCAGTGAGGGAATGGTCAGTGAGAGGGGAATGGTCAGTGAGGGGGGAATGGTCAGTGAGGGGGAATGGTCAGTGAGGGAATGGTCAGTGAGGGGGGAATGGTCAGTGAGGGGGGAATGGTCAGTGAGGGGAATGGTCAGTGAGAGGGAATGGTCAGTGAGGGAATGGTCAGTGAGGGAATGGTCAGTGAGGGAATGGTCAGTGAGGGGAATGGTCAGTGAGGGGAATGGTCAGTGAGGGGGGAATGGTCAGTGAGGGAATGGTCAGTGAGGGGGAATGGTCAGTGAGGGAATGGTCAGTGAGGGAATGGTCAGTGAGGGAATGGTCAGTGAGGGAATGGTCAGTGAGGGGGGAATGGTCAGTGAGGGGGGAATGGTCAGTGAGGGGGAATGGTCAGTGAGGGAATGGTCAGTGAAATGAAGATATATTTGCAGAATGGATATTTTTGGAGGAATACATAAATGCAGCCCCATATTTATTACCATACTCTAAAACCCCAAACTCTAAGTTTTCCACCCTGTGCCATCACACACTTCTGCCCAACTCCACTCCCACAATCCCAGGGCTCTCCATCAGTTCTGGAAGCTTCTCCATGCCCTCAGGTCCCATGCAGTGCTGTCCTGGGGGTCCCAGTCTGTCAGCACAGAAACTCTGAAATCCCAGCACCCACGGCTGCAGCCCCTGCCCACCCTCCATCCCAAACCCCCCGATCCCCACCCTGCTGGGCACGGCCCTGCAGCCCAGGGGCTTTGGGAGCGCGGGCAGCCCCTGCCCTGCTGAACGACCCCTGTCACTGAGGGATTCCGGGAAACATCCTTTCCCCGGGATCCTTCTCCTGGGAAGCTTCAGCTCCTCCGCGTTTGGCTGCTTTGGGATATGATTTGGAGAATCGTTTACCCAGCATGTGAATTGTGTTTAATTAACGGCCAATCACAGCCAGCTGTGGCGGAACTCGCTGCGTCTGGGTTTTTATTTTCATTCTTGTTCCAGCTCTCTGGTGTCTCCTTTCTCTCTTTCTTTAGAGTGGTTTAGTACATAATTTCTTATAATATAATTTCATATAATTTAATATAATATAATATAATTTCATATAATATAATCTCATATAATTTAATATAATTTCATATCATTTCATATAATTTCATATAATATAATCTCATTTCATTTCATATATCAATAATAATATCATAAATGTAATATATAATATCATAATATAATATTAATGAAATTATGTATAAAAATTATATATATCATATATACATAAATAAAATAATTATAGTTCATTATAATTATTTATATATTATATTATAATATAATAAATAAATATATTTATATATTATAATATATTATAATATATTATATTATATTATATTATATTATATTATATTATATTATATTATATTATATTATATTATATTATATTATATTATATTATATTATATTATATTATATTATATTATATTATATAGTGAATTATGACCTTTCTATTATATATAGCTACATTCTATATCTATAATATATAATATATTTATAATATATTATATAATATATATAATATAATATATTATATGCATTCCAGATAAAATCCCTGCGCACTATAGGGGCCAGCCTGGAGCTCAGCCCTCACCTCTGGGATCTGCTAAAATCCCCCCAGAATTCCAGGAAAAAGGGGGATTTGTTCCCTGTTATCTCAATAAAACGAGATTTTAAACACAGCCCTGAGCAGCCCTGGCTGCTGGGAGCGCCTCAGTTTCCTTCCTGAGCCAGGCACAAAATGGAAACTGGGGTAACCTCATTTCCCAGGCTGTGCAAAGCAATTAATTCATTCATTAATTAATTCTGCAAATGGGACGAGGCTGAGGAGGAAAAGGTGATTTTGGGAGCAGGTGACAAAGGCCCTGCAGAGCTTCTGCTCCAGCCACACCCCAGGGCCAGGTGGAATTCGAATATTCACAGTTGGACACGGGAGGAATTAAATGAATTAAAGGAGGAATTAAATTAATTAAATCCCTCCCATAGTTTGGTAAGGAAAAATCAGGGATGGGTATGGAAAAATCAGAGATTGACAAGAGAAAATCAGAGATTGGCAGGGAAAAATCTGGGATTGGGAAGGGAAAATCAGCAATGGATAAGGAAAAATTAGGGATGGGTAAGGAAAAAATCAGGGATTGATAAGGAAAAATCAGGGATGGGTAAGGAAAAATCAGGGACTGGCAGGGAAAAATCAGAGATTTGTAAGGAAAAATCAGGGACTGGCAAGGGAAAATCAGGGACTGGCAAGGAAAAAATCAGGGATTGATAAGGGAAAATCAGAGATTGGTAAGGAAAAATCAGGGATTGGTAAGGAAAAATCAGAGATTGGTAAGGAAAAATCAGGGATTGGTAAGGGAAAAACAGGGATTGGTAAGGGAAAATCAGGGATGGCCAAGGGAAAATTAGGGATGGGTATGGAAAAATCAGGGACTGGGAAGGGAAAATCAGGGATGGCCCCAGGGAAAATTAGGGATGGGGCTCCATTCCCTTCCCAGGGACCCCTGGGAATTCCTTCCCAAAATCAGGCCCCTCCTGGGGCTCCATTCCCTTCCCAGCTCCCTCAGCCCCTCCTGGGGCTCCATTCCCTTCCCAGCTCCGTTCCCTTCCCTGGACACGCTCCAGCCCCTCCAGGTCTCTGCTGGCAGGAGGGGCCCAGAGCTGCCCCCAGCACTGGAGGTGCCCCAGCAGTGCCAGCACAGGGGACGGGCACTGCCCTGGCCCTGCTGCCACCCCAGGCACCCCTGGGCACCCCTGGGCTCCCCAGGTGCCTCCATGGAGCTGCTTTGTGCTGTGCCCTGTGCCCCTGGTGCCACTCAGGAGCAAAGAGCCCAAAGCCGTCCCGACAAAGGAGGCAGAGAAAAATCACAAACAACTTCTAAGGCACCAACAATGTGGGTCAGAGACGTCTCATCCAAAAATAGCAGCCTCGGTTTTTGCCAAAGGGAAACATTCCCAACATTTCCAACGCGCTGGGGGCTGGCAGTGCCTCTCCACCTGCCCGCTCCGTGTGCCTGGGCAGGAGGCGCAGGGATTGATCTCTGTCCTCTGGGAAACTGCAAATCCTGGGCTTTCAGCAGCAGGAATGGCAAATTTCAGGCTTAATTGCACCGGGTTTGTTGTAATTTTAAAGAGAGTTGAAGGTGATTTTGTTCCAGTGGTCAGAAATAAATCAAAGGGAAGTTAAAGAACAATCACAAACCCGAGAACATAAACAGCTAATTGGGATTTTACAGATGAGAACGGAGGAAAATCAATCCCTGAGGGCTACTGCAACACCTGGCGCCGATCAATACCATTCACTGCACACACTGCCGAGTTCCTGAGCCCTTCTATCACCAAACCTCGGCCAATTCCCGTGAATTCCCAGGGGCTCAGGGACTGGGAAGGGAAAATCAGGGGTGGGGAAGGGAAAATCAGGGATGGGTAAGGAAAAATCAGGGATGGGTAAGGAAAAATCAGAGATTGGGAAGGGAAAATCAGAGATTGGGTAGGGAAAATCAGGGACTGGGAAGGGAAAATCAGGGATTGGGAAGGGAAAATCAGGGACTGGGAAGGGAAAATCAGGGATAGGTAAGGGAAAATCAGGGATGGGGAAGGAAAAATCAGGGATTGGGAAGGGAAAATCAGAGATTGGGTAAGGAAAAATCAGGGACTGGGAAGGGAAAATCAGGGACTGGGAAGGGAAAATCAGGGATGGGTAAGGAAAATCAGGGACTGGGAAGGGAAAATCAGGGATGGGTAAGGAAAAATCAGGGATTGGGTAAGGAAAATCAGGGATGGGTGAGGAAAAATCAGGGATGGGTAAGGAAAAATCAGGGATAAGTAAGGAAAAATCAGGGATGGGTAAGGAAAAATCAGGGATGGGTAAGGAAAAATCAGGATTTGGCAAAGAAGAAATCAGGCTCCCTGCTCGGAGCTGGGGAGGGGGCTCTGCCCTGCCCTGCCCTGCTCGGAGCTGGGGAACAGGGAAAGGAAAAGGGAATGTTTGGGGTGTTCCCTGTGCTGGGCTGCCTGACAGAGACCCCGAGAACAGCCCGAGCACATCCCAAACATACCCCGAAAACACCCTGAGCTCACCCCAAAAATACCCTGGCACACCTCAAGCACACCCCGAGAACAGCCCAGTAACACCCTGAGTATACCCCAAAACCACCCCAAACCACCCTGAACATACCCTGAGCACAGCATGAGAACAGCCTGAACACACCCCGAGCACACCCCAAAAACACCCAAAAACCACCCTGAACACACCCCAAGAACACCCCAAACATACCCTGAGCAAACCTCGAGCACACCCCAAGCTCACCCTGAGCACACCCCAAAAACACCCTGAGCACACCGTAAGTACACCCCAAACACACCCTGGGCTCACCCTAAGCACACCCCAAACACACCCTGAGCACATCCCAAACATACCCCGAGCTCACCCCAAGAACAGCATGAGAACAGCCCGAGCAAGTCCCAAAACCACCCCAAACATACCCTGAGCACGCCCCAAAACCACCCCAAGAACACCTCGAGCTCACCCTGAGCTCACCCCAAAAACAGCCTGAGAACAGCCCGAGTTCACCCCAAGCACATCCCCAAAACACCCCAAACATCCTGAGCACACCCTGAGAACAGCATGGGAACAGCCCAACAAGACCCTGGGCACACCCCAAAAACACCCCGAGAACATCCCAAAAACACCCTGAGCACACCCCAAAAACACCCTGAGCTCACCCCAAGAACACCGCTGAATATCCTAAAAGCCCCTGAGCTCCCTCCCCCAGAACCCTCCATCCCACCCCAGCCCACCCCAAACACTCTCCCAGTCCCTCCGTCCCTCTCCCAGTCCCTCCATCCCTCTCCCAGTCCCTCCATCCCACTCCCAGTCCCTCCATCCCACTCCCAGTCCCTCCATCCCTCTCCCAGTCCCTCCATCCCTCTCCCAGTCCCTCCATCCCTCTCCCAGTCCCTCCATCCCACTCCCAGTCCCTCCATCCCACTCCCAGTCCCCTCCATCCCTCTCCCAGTCCCTCCATCCCTTTCCGGATGGCTCCTCCGTCCCTCCAAGCTGTTCCTGCATTCCTGTCCGGGGGGATCCTCCTGCATCCCTCGGAGCTGAACCTACAGCCTCAGAGAACCGATCCTACACAGCTCTGGGAGCCGATCCCACAAAATGCGGGGAGCCGATCCTACACAGCTCAGAGAACCGACCCTACACATCTCGGAGCCGACCCTACACAGCTCAGAGTAGACCCTACAAGGGTCAGAGCCGATCCTACAAAGCACAGAGAACCGATCCTACACAGCTCGGAGCCGATCGTACACAGCTCAGAGCCGACCCAACACAGCTCGGAGCCGACCCTACAGAGCTCGGAGCCGACCCTACACAGCTCGGAGCCGACCCTACAGAGCTCGGAGCCGACCCTACACAGCTCGGAGCCGACCCTACAAAGCACAGAGAACCGATCCTACACAGCTCGGAGCCGATCGTACACGGTTCAGAGCCGACCCTACAAAGCTCGGAGCCAACCCTACACAGCTCAGAGCCGACCATACACAGCTCGGAGCCTACAAGGCTCAGAGAACCAACCCCACACGGTTCAGAGCCGACCCTACACAGCTCGGAGCCGACCCTAGAAGGCTCCAAGCGCTGTCCCCGGCTCCGGGAGCCGCTCCAGGGCCGGTCCCGCCGCTGCCCGGGCCCAGCCCGGCCGGGAGGAGCCGGAGCGGCCGCGGAGCCCCCGAGGGACCGGACCGGGCCCGACCCGGGCCCGGGGCACCCACCTGCACCGCCCGGTGCCCGCCGCCGCTCACCCCGGCCCGGCTCCATCCCGGGGATGCGCGCGCCCCGCGCCGTCTCCATGGCAACGGGGCCGCCGCGGGAGCGCGCACGGCGCGGCCCCGCCAGCGCCGCCCCGAGAGCGCGAGAGCGCGCCCGGGCTGCTCGGGGGGCGGCCCCGAAACCCGGATTGGTAGCGACAGTTATTGGGGGGTTAATTACTATTCAAATTTCGGGGGGTGTTTTGTTTTAATTGTCCTGCTTTTTAAGTTTTCCCAGCAACTGCCTCAAACTATTATTATTATTATTATTATTATTATTATTGTTGTTGTTATTGTTATTGTTATTGTTTCAATTTTAAAAATTGAGTTTTCATTTTCCTGCTTTTTAAGTTTTCCCAGCAACTGCCTCAAAACACGTCATTGTTATTATCTATTATTATTTTTTCAATTTTTTTTTAGTTTTAGTTTTAATTTTCCTAGTTTTAAAGTTTTCACAGCAACTGCCCCAAAAAATGTCTTATTATTTATTGTTTTAAAAATTATTTTTACATTTTTAACCTTTTTTTTGTTTTAGTTTTAATTTTTCTGCTTTTTGAGTTTTTGCAGCAACTGCCTCAAAACATGTCTTATTGTTATTATTTATTATTATTATTTCAATTTTTTTTCGTTTTAGTTTTAATTTTCCTAGTTTTAAAGTTTTCACAGCAACTGCCTTAAAATAGGTCTTATTATTTTTTAAATTTAAAAATATTTTTTCAATTTTTTTTTGTTTTAGTTTTTATTTTCCTGCTTTTTGAGTTTTTGCAGCAACTGCCACAAAATATGTCTTATTATTATTATTTATTATTTTGTAAATAATTTTATAAATTGTTTTGTAAATAATTTTATAAATTATTTTTTTTATTTTTGGTTTTTTTTAGTTTTAATTTTCCTGGTTTTTAAGTTTTTGCAGCACCTGCCTCAAAATATGGCCTATTATTATTATTAATTCAACTATTTTTTCAATTTTTTTTTAGTTTTAGTTTTAATTTTCCTGCTTTTTAAGTTTTCACAGCAACTGCCTCAAAATGTCTTATTTTTATTATTTATTATCTTATTATTTATTATTTTTTCAATTTTTAAAATTTAGTTTTAATTTTCCTGCTTTTTAAAATTTTCACAGCAACTGCCTCAAAATATGTCTTATTTTTTTTATTCATTTTTCAATTTTTTTTAGTTTTTGTTTTAATTTTCCTGCTTTTAAAATTCTCCCAGCAGCTACCTTAAATTATTTCTTCTTCTTATTATTATAATTTTGTAAATTATTAATTTTTTTTTTTTTCTTTTTTTTTTAGTTTTAGTTTTAATTTTCCTGCTTTTTATGTTTTTGCAGCAACTGCCTCAAACTATGTCTTTTTTTTTTTTTTTTTTTTTTTTAGTTTTAATTTTAATTTTCCTGCTTTTTAAATTTTCCTTTCTCACAAATGCTTTCCAGATCTGCCCCACGCTGCCCGGTTGGAGGTGGGGGAACAGCCCAGAGCTGCCCACGAGGAGTTCTTCACCAACCAAACCAAGAGAGGCAAAACGAGGACCCCAGGATGAACAAACAGCCTGGAAAAGACCCCCAGGCTCAGAGTCCAGCCTGACCGAGCTCCTGGTTACTGCACCCCATCCTTCCCTCTCAGTAAGTTAATTTGGAATAAATTAACGTAAAAGTACAAAACTTATCTTCAGCGCCAGCCCTGCCATGGGCAGGGATTCCTGCCACTGCCCCAGGCCGGCCTTGGGCACTGCCAGGGATCAGTTAATGTAAATTAAATTAATATAAAATACAAAACTTATATTCCACACTCAATATTCATCATGAGAAAGGTACTCACACCAAGGGGAGTGGAAAAGCTGGGCTTTAGGGGGAATATTCTCATGAACCACCCAGTGCCATGGGCAGGGATTCCTCCCACTGCCCCAGGCCTGCCTTGGGCACTGCCAGGGATCAGTTAATGTAAATTAAATTAATATAAAATACAAAACTTATCTTCCACACACAATATTCATCAAGATAAACGTTCCCACAGCAAGGGGAGTGGAAAAGCTGGGCTTTAGGGGGGAATATTCTCCTGAACTCATCCAATGCCATGGGCAGGGGATTCCTCCCACTGCCCCAGGCTGGCCTTGGGTACTGCCAGGGATCAGTTAATATAAATTAAATTAATATAAAATACAAAACTTATATTCCACATCCAATATTCATCAAGAGAAAGGTACCCACACCAAGGGGAGCAGGAAAAGCTGGGCTTTAGGGGGATATTCTCCTGAAGCCATTCAGTGCCATGGGCAGGGATTCCTCCCACTGCCCCAGGCTGCTCCAGCCCAGTCTTGGGCACTGCCAGGGATCAGTTAATTTAAAATAAATTACTGAAAAAGTAGAAAAATTACTCTTCCACACCCAATATTCATCATGAGAAAGGTACCCACACCAAGGGGAGCAGGAAAAGCTGGGCTTAGGGGGGAATATTCTCATGAACCCACCCAGTGCCATGGGCAGGGAGTATTTCCACTGCCCCAGCCTGGCTTTGGGCACTGCCAGGGATCAGTTAATTTAAAATAAATTACTATAAAAGTAGAAAAATTACTCTTCCACACCCAATATTCATCATGAGAAAGGTATTCACACCAAGGGGAGCAGGAAAAGCTGGGCTTTAGGGGGAATATTCTCATGAACCCACCCAGTGCCACAGGCAGGGATTCCTCCCACTGCCCCAGGCTGGCCTTGGGCACTGCCAGGATCAGTTAATTTAAAATAAATTAACATAAAATACAAAATTTATCTTCCACACCCAATATTCATCATGAGAAAGGTACCCACACCAAGGGGAGCAGGAAAAGCTGGGCTTTAGGGGGATATTCTCATGAACTCATCCAATACCACAGGCAGGGATTCCTCCCACTGCCCCAGCCCAGTCTTGGGCACTGCCAGGGATCAGTTAATGTAAATTAAATTAACATAAAATACAAAATTTATATTCCACACCCAATATTTATCATGAGAAAGGTACTCACACCAAGGGGAGTGGAAAAGCTGGGCTTTAGGGGGAATATTCTCCTGAACCCACCCAGTGCCATGGGCAGGGATTCCTCCCACTGCCCCAGCCCAGCCTTGGGCACTGCCAGGGATCAGTTAATATAAAATAAATTAATATAAAATACAAAACTTATCTTCCACACCCAATATTTATCATGAGAAACGGTACCCACACCAAGGGGAGTGGAAAAGCTGGGCTTTAGGGTGGAAAATTCTCCTGAACCCACCCAGTGCCACCCCTGCCACTGCCCCAGGCTGCCCCATCCCGGCCTTGGGCACTGCCAGGGATCCAGGGGCAGCCCCAGCTGCTCTGGGCACCCAGTGCCAGGGAACAATTCCTCATTCCCAAGATCCCGTCCAGCCCTGCCATGGGGCGGCTGTGACACCTCCATTACACTTTAAAATCAAAGATTTAATGTCAGAAATTTACATTACACGCGGCTGGAGTCGTATCCCAAACCCCACGGAGGTGCTGGAGCACTTTGCACGATTCCTCCCAGAAAAAGCGATCCACGCCAACACCACCTCTGCTTTACCAAGCACACCCGAGCTCCAGGTGCCACCCTTCCCCATCCCACACTCTGCCAGCCCAGAAAAAGGGCAGCTGACACCTAAACCCAACCAGCATCTGCATGGAATGACCTCCAACAGCCAGGAAACCCCCACACACACAGAATCCAGGAAAAGGGGAAGGGGAAGGGGAAGGGGAAGGAGGAGAAGGAGAAGGAGAAGGAGAAGGAGAAGGAGAAGGAGAAGGAGAAGGAGAAGGAGAAGGAGAAGGAGAAGGAGAAGGAGAAGGAGAAGGAGAAGGAGAAGGAGAAGGAGAAGGAGAAGGAGAAGGAGAAGGAGAAGGATCCTTCCCAGTCCAATTTTGTGCCCCATCCCCACATTGTCCCCAGCCCAGGGCACTCAGTGCCACATCCAGGAATTCCCTGGGCACTCCAAACCTCCCTGGGCAGCCCCTGCCAAGGCCTGAGCACCCTTTCCATGGGGAAATTCCTCCTGATGCCCACCCTGAGCCTGCCCTGGCCCAGCCTGAGGCCATTTCCCCTTGGCCTGTCCCTGTTCCCTGGGAGCAGAGCCCGACCCCCCCTGGCTGTCCCCTCCTGGCAGGGACTTGTGCAGAGCCACAAGGGCCCCCCTGAGCCTCCTTTGCTCCAGGCTGAGCCCCTTCCCAGCTCCCTCAGCCCCTCCTGGGGCTCCATTCCCTTCCCAGCTCCCTCAGCCCCTGCTGGGGCTCCATTCCCTTCCCAGCTCCCTCAGCCTCTCCTGGGGCTCCATTCCCTTCCCAGCTCCCTCAGCCCCTCCTGGGGCTCCATTCCCTTCCCAGCCCCTCAGCTCCTCAGCCCCCATTCCTGGGGCCCCTGCTGGGGCCCATTCCCTTCCCAGCTCCCTCAGCCCCTCCTGGGGCTCCATTCCCTTCCCAGCTCCCTCAGCCCCTCCTGGGGCTCCATTCCCTTCCCAGCTCCCTCAGCCCCTCCTGGGGCTCCATTCCCTTCCCAGCTCCCTCAGCCCCTCCTGGGGCTCCATTCCCTTCCCAGCCCCTCCCTCACCACAGCTCATTGCCCATCACTGCCCTGTGCCAAACCACTCTCAACAACTCCTAACCCATTGTTTACATTCCTTCTACCCACTTTGTGTCTCCTCCCTCCCTCAAAGAGCACAGCTGGGTTTTTTCCCCTTCCAAGCCTTGTTTTCCCTGCAACCTTTGGCCAAGCATTGTTAAACTCCCCCAGTTATTCACATTCCCATTCTTTATTTACTCAGCTGCGGCAGAGCTCAGCTTTTCTGCAGCCTCTCCCCCCGTTTATTTGTGGGTGCTGATTCCCTCACCCAAATCAAACACAATCAGCCCTGGGCACCCCAAAGTGACTCCCTGGGGGCTGCAGCAGTTCCAGCTTGGAGCTGGTTCCAGCAGAGAACCTCCCCTGCCTGCAGCCCCCCAAACCAGGAGGGTTTTTTGCTGTTTCTGTTCTCTCAGTGGTGCCACAGCAGCCCAAAGGCCTCGTGTCCCTCACACAGACCCCAGTGGGTCCCTTCTGTCCCTGGGATGTCCCTGGGACATCACTGCCCTGCTGCCAGGGCTCCTGCACAGGTCAGTGGCTGCTGTCCCAGAGCTGTCCTTGGGCCAGCAGGCCCCATGTCCCCATCCTTTGCTTTGCAGGGCACTGGGTTTGCATTTAATTCAAGCTGGCAGCACACAGCAGATGCCTCTGAGCTGCTGCCAGGAGTGGCCAGGCAGCTGTCCTTGGCCCTGTCCCCATGGCCCTGTCCCTGCAGGAGGTGCCCAGCCCTGTCCCCGTGTCCCTGTCCCCACTGTCCCTGTCCCTGTCCCAGTCCCCACTGTCCCTGCAGGTGCCCAGCCCTGTCCCCACTGTTCCTGTCCCTGTAGGAGCTGTCCAGCCCTGTCCCCATGTCCCTGTCCCCACTGTCCCTGTCCCAGTCCCCACTGTCCCTGCAGGTGCCCAGCCCTATCCTCATGTCCCCATCCCCATGTCCCTGTCCCTGCAGGTGCCCAGCTCTGCCACCATGTCCCCATCCCCATGTTCCTGTCCCTGTAGGAGGTGTCCAGCCCTGTCCCCATGTCCCTGTCCCCACTGTCCCTGTCCCTAAGGAGCCATCCAGCCCTGTCCCCACTGTCCCTTTTCCCATGTCCCTGTCCCTGAAGGAGTTGTCCAGCCCTGTCCCCATGTCCCTGTCCCCTCTGCACATTCCCAGGGCCATCCCCTCCTGTCCCAGAGTCCTGCCCTGAGCATCCTGCAGTCCCTGGGGATGGGGAATGGGGATGGAAATGGGTATGGGGATGGGAACAGGAAATGGGAACGGGAAATGGGAACGGGAAACAAGAATGGGAAATGGGAATGGGAAATGGGAAAAGGGGCGGGAATGGGGATGGGAGCAGTGATGGAGCAGGCAGGAAAAGGCAGGGATGAGGCAGGAAAGGCAGGGATGGGGCAGGAAGGAAAGGGCAGGGATGGAGCAGGAAGGAAAGGAAGGGATGGGGCAGGAAGGAAAGGCAGGGATGGAGCAGGAAGGAAAGGCAGGGATGGAGCAGGAAGGAAAGGCAGGGATGGAGCAGGAAAGGCAGGGATGGAGCAGGAAAGGCAGGGATGGAGCAGGAAAGGCAGGGATGGGTCTGGCTCTGTGGAGCTCTGACACTGCAAACTGCCTGTTCTCCTGGGAATGCTGGGCAGAGGCAAGAGGAAAACCTACAGGGGAAAAGGTGAGTGGATTCCCATCTGATGGGACTGGAAACAAAAGGTGTTTGTGGCGAGGCTGAGCTGAGCCCTCCCCTAAATCCAGATTTAGGGCTACAGTGAGCTCCTGGCACTTCCTGGCCAAGGCAATGCCAGGGAGGGGCAGTGATGGGAAGGGAAAGGAAATACCAGGTGGGAAGGAAAGGCAGTGATGGGAAGGGAAAGGAAAGGCAGTGATGTGTTGGAAGGAGAAGGAAATTCCAGGTTGGAAGGAATGGCAGTGATGGATCAGGAGGGAAAGGCAGTGATGGGTTGGGAAGGGAAAGGTAATTCCAGGTTGGGAAGGAAAGGCAGTGATGGGTTGGGAAGGGAAAGGCAGTGATGGGTTGGGAAGGGAAAGGCAATTCCAGGTTGGGAAGGAAAGGCAGGATGGGCTGGGAATTGGATCCCAGTGCTGCTCCTCTCACCCTCTCCTACAGATGGGAACAGTTTTCCCCCGGCCTTTATAGGACATTAAGATTTATCTGGTGACTGACTTCAGCTTGGTTGGGTCTCTGTCCCTCAGTTTTTACTTTGGAGGTGAAATGTGACCAAGTGGGGAAGCAGAGAGACCTCGGGCAGCTCAAACCAACACCGGTGCAGTGAGATTTTCCACCCAAGCCATCCCTCCAACAGCAGGGTGACAACAATGCCATGGAGAGGGGACATGGGTGTGAGGCCGAGGCCCCAGGGCTGAGCCATGGTGCTGTTGAGATAATTTCATTTACAATAAATGAGAAATCAGAGCCTGATCCAACACAGGGAGCAGTGAGAGGTGCCACTGGAGGGGACAGGGAGGTGACAGGCAGGACACAGCCAGGCCTGGCTGCAGCTGCAGCAAACCCTCCTGCACAGCCCCAGAAGGTTCTCCAGAGAAACACTGACACAAACACTGCAGAGAAAACCTGAAACATTGACACCAACACAGCAGAGAAAACCTGAAACATTGACACCAACACTGCAGAGAAAAACCTGAAACATTGACACCAACACAGCAGGGAAAACCTGAAACATTGACACCAACACAGCACTGGAAAACCTGAAACATTCACACCAACACAGCAGGGAAAACCTGAAACATGGACACCAACACAGCAGAGGAAACCTGAAACATTGACACCAACACAGCAGAGAAAAACCTGAAACATTGACACCAAAACAGCAGAGAAAACCTGAAACATTGACACCAACACTGCCCAGAAAACCTGAAACATTGACACCAAAACAGCAGAGAAAAACCTGAAACATTGACACCAACACAGCCGAGAAAACCTGAAACATGGACACCAACACAGCAGAGAAAAACCTGAAACATTGACACCAACACAGCAGAGAAAAACCTGAAACATTGACACCAACACAATAGAGAAAAACCTGAAACATTGACACCAACACAGCAGAGAAAAACCTGAAACATTGACACCAACACAGCCGAGAGAAACCTGAAACATTGACACAAACACAGCAGAGAAAACCTGAAACATTGACACAAACACAGCAGAGAAAACCTGAAACACTGACACCAACAGAGCAGAGAAAACCTGAAACATGGACACCAACACAGCTGAGAGAAACCTGAAACATTGACACCAACACAGCGGAGAAAACCTGAAACATTGACACCAACACAGCCGAGAGAAACCTGAAACATTGACACAAACACAGCAGAGAAAACCTGAAACATTGACACAAACACAGCAGAGAAAACCTGAAACACTGACACCAACAGAGCAGAGAAAACCTGAAACATGGACACCAACACAGCTGAGAGAAACCTGAACCCCACTGCGGGCCCAGGGCTGCTCCCTGCCCCGAGCCCAGGGCTGGGGAGGGGGCTCAAGGGGACTCACAAAATGGGGGGCAGGTTTGGGGGGGTCAGGAGGGAGCTCAGGGGGTTTAGGGGGCTCAGGTACTCACATGATGTAGGGCCAGGTTTGGGGAGGGGGCTCAGGTTTGGGGAGGGGGTTCAGGTTTGGGGAGGGGGCTCAGGTATGGGGAGGGGGCTCAGGGTACTCACACGATGTGGGCCAGGTCCGGGGCTCAGAGGGGCTCAGGAGGGGTTCAGGGGGGCTATGGGGGGCTCAGGAGGGGTTCAGGGGGATTCAGGGGAGTCCAGGGGGGTCTCAGGTACTCACACGATGTGGGGCAGGTCCGGGGACTCAGGGGGGCTCAGGGGGGGTCCAGGGGGTCTCAGGTACTCACACGATGTGGGCCAGGTCCAGGGGCCTCTCGGGCTGCTCGGGGAACAGCGGGCGGGCGGGTCCCGGCTGGGCACGCAGCCCAGAGAGCGGCTGATGGCATGGGTGAGCTTCTTGGCTGGGGATTTCTGGGGAGAGACGGGGAAATGGCATTGCACAGGTGAGAGGGGACAGCTGGGGAAATGGCATTGCACAGGTGAGAGGGGACAGCTGGGGAAAAACGGGGGAAATGGGATTGCACAGGTGAGAGGGGATTGCTGGGGAAATGGCATTGCACAGGGGAAATGGCATTGCACAGGTGAGAGGGGACAGCTGGGGAAATGGGATTGTACAGGTGAGAGGGGATTGCATGGGGGAAATGGGATTGTACAGGTGAGAGGGGACTACACAGGGGAGAGGGGATTGCTGGGGAAATGGCATTGCACAGGTAAGAGGAGACAACTGGGGAGAAACGGGGGAAATGGCATTGCACAGGTGAGACAGGGATTTCTGGGGAAAAAGAGGAAATGGGATTGCACAGGTGAGAGGGGATTGCACAGAGGAAATGGCATTGCACAGGTGAGAGGGGATTGCACAAGGGAAATGGGATTGTACAGGTGAGACAGGGATTTCTGAGGAAAAAGAGGAAATGGGATTGCACAGGTGAGAGGGGACAGCACAGGGGAGAGAGGAGGGGATTGCACAGGTGAGATGGGATTGCTGCACAGGTGAGACAGGTATGGCTGCACAGGTGAGATGGGATTGCTGGGGAAGAACACAGGGAAGATGGGACAGCACAGGTGAGAGGGGATTGCTGCACAGGTGAGCCCGGGGGAACAACACAAGTGAGATGGGATTGCTGGGGCAACAAGCACAGGTGAGTCTGGGATTGCACAGGTGAGCCCAGAGGTTTCTGGGGGAACAAGCACAGGTGAGCCCGGGGGTTCCTGCAGGAACAAGCACAGGTGAGCCCGGGGGTTCCTGCAGGAACAAGCACAGGTGAGCCTGGGATTGCACAGGTGAGCCCGGGATTGCTGGGGGAGCAAGCACAGCTGAGTATAGAGACAGTGCCAAAGCTATCCTTCATCCCCTTAAAAAGGAAAGAAGCACAGATGTTTCTCTCCTCAATTAGGTGAAAAGACACCTCATAGGACCTGGGGACTCCACCTCAAACTTAAGGATACCCAATTGGACAGGAGCAATTTACTAGAAAAAGAAGAGAAGAAACCAATCCCTTTTGTGAGGTGTTTTACCAGGGACAAGGACCTCTTGCACCTGGCTCAGTTTTTCTCTGTAAAGAGTTTTGTTATTTTGCCTTTTATTAAACCTTTTTGTTCCCAACACTGCCACAGAAGCCATCCTGCTGATTGTATGCCTTCTGAGGTAGCTGAGCTATCCTGGGTGTGAAACAGATCTCCAAATCTTGTGAGACCCCTGTTTCAGGTGAGTCTGGGGGTTCCTGGAGGAACCAGCCCAGGTGAGCCCTGGAAGGAAGGGCAGAGCAGGCACACACACCTGGGACAGGCAGCAAAGGATTTCTGTGCTGGGGAATCAGTGCACTGGGGAACGAGTTCTGGGAGGCTTTGAAGGGCTCCGATGGTGGAAATTGAAAGTTTTAACAAAACAATGGAAGATTGGGAAGCAAACCAATTACCTGGGGGCTCTCAGAGGAATGAATCCCATCCCATGAAGGGATTTTGACATCACACTCTGAAGACAAAGGGGGACTTTGGGGACAGGAACAGCCACTCGCCAAACTTCTGTCCTTTACAGACCAAGCCAAGGTGGGGCAGGGCTGGGACAGGCAGGAGTGACTTCATCTCCTTCCACAGCCCCCCTCCGTGGTGCTAAATTATTGTTGTCACTGCGAGAAATGAAGGGCTGGGACTGTTTTCAAGCTAAGAAGGATTTATTGCTTAGATAAACATTAATCTCAGAGGCTGTGAGATTCTAGAGGAGCAAGCATTTGGCCACCGTTTCTTCATTAAAGGCAATAAGTAACTTTCTGAATGAACAGACAGCTGCCACAGGATTGATTTCACTTTTTTAACCTGTCACTGTTACTTATTTCTGCTGCACTCTGGATGCTTTTATCTAACGGGCTTCTAACTCACAGGCTTTTATTGTAACTTCTGAACTCTCCGTTTATTCCATACAACCCCAGCCCTGCATTATAAACCCTTCACCATTTTACCCAGTACCAGAATATTTAAGGCATGTTCTTATTTACAACTATAGAAACGCACATTTATGATTTTTCTGCTAAATGTCTGTGTATTGTATTTTTACATTTATATTTTTACATTAATCCAAGTGTCATCCAAGGCTACAGATTAAACTGTTTAGAGTCTGAAGAAGTTTTTGTTGTTCTGATTCTCACACTAAATGGCCTCGCAGGATTGGTGATCCTGGGTCCTTGGCAATGCTGTGACAAGTGTTACCACACCCACAGGAATGACCAAAACTGGGGTTTAAATCCCAAACTGAGTTACAAAATCAATTCTGAAAATGCCACTGAGCTCCCAGCAGTGGCATGGAGCCCTGGTGAAGGTCTTTTCCAACCCTGATAATTCCATAATCCCATGGACGTGGGAGCTCAGACATCAGCTGGCAGCTCCTCCTGCTGCTCTCCCTCACTGACGCCCCAGGAAAGGGCAGGCCCTGGCTAATTACAGCTCTGGAATTAATTACAATTATTAATTATTAATTGTAATAATTCATTAATTACAATTATTCATTACTGCTGCTGTACAACACTTCAGAGTGGGACCAGCTCCCAAGGGACACTCAATGAAAATTCAGATTAATAGTGGCTCAGATAGGAGTTACATAAACACCATCAGTGCCTGGCAATTACTGATAATTGATAATTAGCACCTGTCACTACCATGGGGTCAGTTCCTGCTGGTGCCCAGCCTGCCCTGGAGGCCCTGGAGTTTTTATTTATGAGCCCCCAGGTCCATGCTGGGGAGCAGCAGAGGGGTGTGAAGGCCCTGCAGAGCCTCTGGGTGCCAGGGAATGGGCATTGGGCACCCAATATCACCAAATCCTGAAAGGGTTCCTGTTGGAAGGGACCTTAAAGCTCACCCCGTTCCAGCCCCTCTGCTTGAATTCCTTTGAAATCCTATGAAAATCACAATTTGATTTTTGATTTTATATCCATGACCCCACAGAGAATTTAAATTACGCACACAAGATGGGATTACTCCAAACTTAACCCCTCCTTTTCCTAAACTAATTCCTCACCTGCTGAAAATGCCCACATTTATTTCTCTCTGAATTTGTTCATTTGAGGGACTCATCAGGGCCTGGAGGGGCAGGAGCCAGGGAATGATCCCAGTGCCAGAGGGCAGGGATGGATGGGATCTTGGGAATGGGGAATTGTGCCCTGGATCATGCCCAAGGCCGGGCTGGACAGTGCCACCCTGGCAGGCCCCTGCCATGGCAGGGCTGGACACTGGGATCACCCACCCTGGCACAGTGGCAGTGTCCCCTGCCACTGCATGGGGACAGGGGAGGGACAGGAGCCAGGAATGGCACTGCCAGGGATGGGAGATTGGGAATGGGGAATTGTTCCCCCAGCAGGGTGGGCAGGCCCTGAGCTCCCCTGGATCCCAGGAGCAGTGCCCCCAGGCCAGGCTGGACACTGGGACACCCCTGGCACAGTCCCACCCCCAGCCCCAGGAGCAAGGCCAGCTGGGATCCTGTGATCCCAAGGTGCTGCCCCAGGAGCAGTGCCCCAGCCCCAGGCTGCCCCAGCCCCCAGCCCAGGAGCTGATTCTCAGCACAGTGCAAATCCTGGGGGCTGCAGAGGAGCTGGGGGTTAAAGGGAAAACTGAGCTCTGGGGAGATCCTGGAGCCACTGCAGGGAGCCTGAGGGGCAGTGCCCCCAGGAGAGCCCAGCAGAGGGACTGGGGACAAGGATGGAGGGACCCCAGGAGCCCCCCCCAGAATGGCTCCCAGTGCCAGAGGGCAGGGATGGATGGGAGATTGGGAATGGGGAATTGTGCCCTGGCAGGGTGGGCAGGTCCTGGCACAGCTGGGGCTGCCCCTGGATCCCTGGCAGTGCCCAAGGCCAGGCTGGACACTGGGACACCCTGGGGCAGTGGGAAGTGTCCCTGCCATGGTGCCCTGGAGGAAGCCCTGAGCCCCAGAAGCAGTGCCCCCAGCCCCAGGAGCAGTGCCCCAGCCCCAGGAGCAGTATCCCCAGCCCCAGGAGGAGGTGCCCTGCCATGAGGAAGGCCCTACCCACGAGGAGTGCTCCTTCATCTGGTGCTGGTTGCTGTGGGGGCCGCTGGCATGGCCCCTCCAGAAGCAGGTCTGGCACAGCTGGTAGTTGTGGCACTGCTGGCAGCGGTACCTGAAGCCCATCATGCTCTCGCAGTGGCAGTACGAGCACTCCACGGGGTGGAAGACTGGGGAAACACACAGGAAACAAAACTTTCAGGGGATTCTTGGTAAACCCTGATATCCTGATGAGGGGAAGGAATAATAACCCAAATCTTGGTTTCCTGATGAGGGGAAGGAATATCAATAACCCAAACCCTGATTTCCTGATGAGGGGAAGGAATATCAATAACGCAAACCCTGATACCCTGATGAAAGGAAGGAATACCAATAACCCAAACCCTGATTTCCTGATGAAAGGAAGGAATATCAATAACCCAAACCCTGATTTCCTGATGAGGAGAAGGAATAACCCAAACCCTGATACCCTGATGAGAGGAATAAAAATAACCCAAACCCTGATATCCTGATGAAGGGAAGGAATAACCCAAATCCTGATTTCCTGATGAGGGGAAGGAATAACCCAAATCCTGATTTCCTGATGAGGGGAAGGAATAACCCAAATCCTGGCTTCCTGATGAGGGGAAGGAATAACCCAAACCCTGATATCCTGATGAAGGGAAGGAATATCAATAACCCAAACCCTGATTTCCTGATGACAGGAATAAGAATAACCCAATCCCTGATTTCCTGATAAGGGGAAACCATACCAATAACCCAAACCCTGATTTCCTGATGAAAGGGAAGGAGTAACCCAAATCCTGGTTTCCTGATGAGGGGAAAAAATACCAGTAACCAAAAATACAAAACTCTGATTTCCTGATGAGGGGAAGGAATATCAATAATCCAAACTACAAAACCCTGATTTCCTGATGAGAGTAATAAAAAAACCCCAAACCCTGATATCCTGATGAGGGGAAGGAATAATAACCCAATCCCTGATTTCCTGATGAGGGCAAGGAATATCAATAATCCAAACTACAAAACCTGATTTCCTGATGAGGGGAAGAAATAATAACCCAAACCCTGTTTTCCTGATGAGGAGAAGGAGTAACAATAACCCAAACCCTGATATCCTGTGAAGTGGAATAAAAATAACCCAAACCCTTGATTTCCTGATGAGGAGAAGGAATAATAACCCAATCCCTGATTTCCTTATGAAAGGAAGGAATACCAATAACCCAAACCCTGATTTCCTGATAAGGGGGAAAATACCAGTAACCCAAAATACAAAACCCTGATTTCCTGATGAGGGGAAGAAATAATAACCCAAACCCTGATTTCCTGATGAGGGGAAGGAGTAACAATAACCCAGCGGTTCTTTTGTGTTTTCTTGCTTTGGGATTATGGTTGTTTTGTTGGTTTTTGTTTGTGCTTTTTATTTTCTGTTGTTGTTTTCTTGGGATTTGTTAGCTTATGTTTTAATGGGTTTTGTTTGTTTAGGTTTTTATGGGGTTTGTTTGTTTAGGATTTTGTTTGTGGTTTTTTTTTTTTTTTTTTGTGGTACTGTTTCTGTTTTCATTTTTCTGCAAGGGCCAAAGTTTAACTTTGGATTGGAAAGACCCCAGTGAAGGGGAGCAGCCCCAGCTGGTGCCCTCCTGCTCCTGGCTGCTGCCAGGGAATGCCAGGATCAAACCAGGATCAAACCAGGATCCCCTCTGCCCTGGAATTCACCCAAAATTTTAACCAGATCCACCTCCTCACCTCCTGGGCACAACTTCCCATAGGACTTGATCTCCTAGCAAATTGCCACCATCAAAATTAATTTAAAAATCCCTGAATCCCTGAGGCTGGAAAAGCTCTTCCAGAGAAGTCCCAGCTGAGTCCCAGCTGTGCCCAATGCCCACCTTGTCCCAGGCCCTCAGTGCCACATCCAGGTGACACCTGCAGGGATGGGCACTGCAACCCTCCCTGGGCAGCCCCTGCCAAGGCCTGAGCCCCCTTTCCATGCAGAAATTCCTCCTGATGCCCACCCTGAGCCTGCCCTGGCCCAGCCTGAGGCCATTTCCCCTTGGCCTGTCCCTGTTCCCTGGGAGCAGAGCCCGACCCCCCCTGGCTGTCCCCTCCTGGCAGGGACTTGTGCAGAGCCACAAGGGCCCCCCTGAGCCTCCTTTGCTCCTCTCCCAGCTCCCTCAGCCCCAGGAACACTCAGAAATGTCATTTTCCCCGCTAACTAAAACCCGCGGGGTGTGCACTGCAGCTGCTCTCACACCCCAGGGGCTGCTCTGGGCCAGGACACGGGGGCACAGGGACAGGGCACTGCCAGGTGCCAGCAGGGAAACGTTGCATTTACCGTTTTCGACGTGGGCCAGTCTGTGCATGAGGGGCAGCCACACAAGGCACTGGGGAGGAGGGTCAGCCATCAGCGTGTCCAGGAACATGTTGAGCATCACCTTCTTCTGCAGGGAGAGCACACGGAGCACTGAGGGCACGGCCGGGAGCCCTTCCCTCCGCCAGGGCTGCTCCAGCCCCACACCTTCTCTGCCACCGCGGGGTTCCATGGAACATCCCTGGGCCAGGCTACTTCTCTGAGAAGGTGAAGCCTCAGCTTCTCCATGGTTTGCTTTTCTGGAATGTGGCCGGGAGATTGTTTATCCAAACATGTCAATTGGTTTTAATTCATGGCCCATCACAGCCAGCTGTGCCTCTCTCTGAGTCTGGGTTTTTATTGTCAGTCTTGTGAAGCCTTCTGATGTCTCCTTTCTCTTTCTTTAGTATAGTAATATAATATAATATAATATAATATAATATAATATAATATAATATAATATAATATAATATAATATAATATAATATAATATAATATAATATAATTTAGATTTTAATATTTTATTATTTTAATAGTTATTTCTATTTAGTTTAATATTTTAATAATTTTAATAGTTTAATAATTTTTCTATTTAATGAAATATAATATAATATCATATCATATAATTTCATATAATATAATATAATTTCACATAATTTCACACAATATAATTTTTATAAATAATTTAATATTTTTAATATTTTAATATTTTGATAATTTAATATGGAATATTTAATATTTCAACATTTTAATATTTTAATAATGTAATAATTTAATAATATTTATAATTAATGAAATATAATTACCTATAATTTCATATAATATAATTTCATATAATATCTTTAATAATTTAATTTTAATATTTTAATATTTAAGTTAAAATATTTAAATATTAACTAAAATATTAAAATATTAATAATTTAATGATTTTTATAATATAATTTCATATAGTATATATATTATATTATATTATATTATATTATATTATATTATATTATATTATATTATATTATATTATATTATATTATATTATATTATATTATATTATATTATATTATATTATATTATATTATATATTATCTCAGCCTTCTGAGAACTTGGAGTCAAATTCTCACCTCTCACCTCGTCCTGAGGACCCTCACAACATCCCTGCAGGCTCTGTTGGAGCAGAGCTGCAGGGATGTTCCTGTACTGCCACAGCCATGGAATCAGGGATGGCTTGGGTGGGAAGGGACCTTAAAAACCACCCAGTGCCACCCCTGCCATGGCACAGGAACACTTCCACTGCCCCTGATCCCTGGCAGTGCCCCAGGCCAGCCTGGACGTTGGGGCTGGAGCACTGGGACAGGGGAGGTGTCCCTGCCATGGCAGGGGTGGCACTGGGTGCGATTTAATCTCCAACCCAACCCAAACCAGTCCGGGATTCTGAGAATAGTTTTGATGAGAGGAATTTACACTTTTTAAGCCCCAAACCAGCCTGGCCTTGGGCATTGCCAGGGATCCAGGGTGGGCACCCACAGCTGTGCCAGGGCCTGCCCACCCTGCCAGGGCACAATTCCCCATTCCCAATATCAGATGTAAATCTTGTTGATTCTGAAATCAAAGGCTGCTTCCTACTGTGCCAGATTCCAAACACGCTAATTGCTAATTAACTTTATATTTAGTCACTATAAATTTATCAAATGCTGCAGAAATGTTTCTGCTGGAGCATCATCATGCCCAGAGTCTAAACATTTAATTTTAGGCCCAAGATCAATCAAGTTCATGTTTACAGTTGATTTTAGGTTTAGTTTTATTATTTACATTACCTCAAACGAGAAACAATTCATCGGAACAATTCAAATACAACTGCAATGGATTTAAAAATAAACTGGTGCACAGAAGGTGTTTACTTTGAACAGATCCTGGAAGTGACTTGTTAAACTAATTGTCTTACACAGTGAAAAAGCTTTGAAAAATCAAGGGGAAGCAGTGAAAACGGCATGGTCTGTGTTTTGGGAAAGGATGAGCCATTCCTGATGTCCTGATGGGGAACAGGGGAGGCCCTTCCAGGAGAGGAATCAACGGAAATGCAGAAAATCCTTCAGCTGCTTATTTTGGACTGTTTCAAAGTGCTTGGGTGGTACAGGGGACCTCAGTGACCCCAGCCCCGATGCCCTGGGAATCTCAGATCCCTAATTTGGAATCCCAGATCCCGAATCCCAGATCCCAGATCCCCAGTCTTAGATCCAGAATCCCAGATCCTGGATCCCAAATTTTAGATCCCCAATTCCTGACTGCAAATCCCGAATCCCAAATCCCAGATCCCTGATTCTGAATCCCAAATCCCCAATCTTAGATCCCAAATCCCGGCTGCTTTCACACCCAGCCAGTCCCCATCCCACATTCCCAGATCCCTGATCCTGAATCCCAAATCCCCAATCTTAGATCCCAAATCCCAGATCCCGAGTCCCAGATCCCCGATTCCTGATTGCAAATCCCAAATTCCCGAATCCCAAATCCCCAATCCCAAACCCCAAATCCTCAGTTCCAGACTCCCAAATCCCAGGCCCCAAATCCTCAATCCCAGACCCCCAGTCCCTGAGATCCCAAATCCCCGAATGCCAGACCCCAAATCCCCGATCCCCAAATCCTAGATCCCAGTCCCTAATCCCAGTCCCCAAATCCCCAATCCCAGACCCCAAATCCCAGACCCCAGTCCCCGATCCCAGTCCCCAAATCCCCAATCCCTGATCCCCAATCCCCGATCCCCAAATCCCGGACCCCAAACCCCCAAATCCCTGACCCCAAATCCCCAACCCCAGACCCCAAATCCCTGGTCCCAAATCCCCAATCCCAGACCCCAAATTCTAGATTCCAAATCCCAGACCCCCAATCCCAGACCCCAAATCCCCGAAATCCCCAATTCCCAGACCCCAAATCCCAGACCCCAAATCCCCAATCCCAGACCCCAAACCCCAAATCCCAGACCCCAAACCCCAGACCCCAAACCCCAAATCCCCAATCCCCCCCAAACCCCAAACCCCCCCGAATCCCAGACCCCAAAGCCCCAACTCCCAATCCCTGACCTGCTGTGGGAAGCAGGTGCGCAGCGAGTGCTCGGTGTAGCCGAAGGAGGGCCCCTCGAACACGGCCGTGGGCAGCTTCAGCACCTCCCGCAGGAACTGCTCGAACTTGGGGAACACCAGCAGCCCGTTGGAATCTGAGATCTGAGAGAAAATATCTGTAAGGAAATACAATAAACCCCCATCAATGCGGGGTCACTGCGGGAACGGCTCCCGTGCGCCCCGAGGGCTTTCCCTGAGCTGGGCTCGGAGCTGGGCTGCTGCCGGGACAGGACTGATCCAGGTCAGGGCTCCCGGTCCCTGCGTCCTGCATCCCGTCCCATCCCATCCCATGGATCCCATCCCATCCCATCCCATCCCATCCCATCCCTTCCCATGGATCCCATCCTGTCCCATCCCATTATCCCATTATCCCATCCCATGGATCCCATCCCATTATCCCATTATCCCATTATCCCATCCATGGATCCCATCCCATTATCCCATTATCCCATCCCATCCCATCCCATGGATCCCATCCCATGGATCCCATCCCATCCCATCCCAATCCATCTCTTCCCATGCCATGGATCCCATCCCATCCCATCCCAATCCATCCCATCCCATCCCATGGATCCCATCCCATAGATCCCATTATCCCCATCCCATCCCATCCCATCCCATGGATCCCATCCCATCCCATCCCATCCCATCCATGGATCCCATCCCATCCCATGGATCCCATCCCATCCCATGGATCCCATCCCATTATCCCATTATCCCATCCCATCCCATGGATCCCATCCCATCCCATCCCATGGATCCCATCCCATGGATCCCATCCCATCCCATGGATCCCATCCCATGGATCCCATCCCATCCCATCCCATTATCCAATCCCATGGATACCATCCCATCCCATGGATCCCATCCCATTATCCAATCCTATGGATCCCATCCCATCATCCCATCCTATGGATCCCATCCCACTATCCTATCCCATGGATCCCATTATCCCATCCCATAGATCCCATCGCATCCCATGGATCACATCCCATGGATCCCATCTCATCCCATCATCCCATCCCACCCCATCCTATCCCATGGATCCCATCCCATCATGCCAACCCATCCCATGGAACCCATCCCATGGAACCCATCCCATGATCCCAGCTGGAACCTGAGCCCATTACCCCATTACAGGATCCCATCCAGGGGGAACCTGAACCCTGTCCCCAGGGGGAGCACACCAGCTGGGACAGAGCCTACAGAACCCCCAGAGGGGGAGCAGGAGAACCCCCAGAGGGGAGCACAGCTGGAACCTGAGCCTACAGAACCCCAGGGGGGAGCACAGCTGGAACCTGAGCCTACAGAACCCCAGACAGGAGCACAGCTGGAACCTGAGCCTACAGAACCCCCAGAGGGGAGCACAGCTGGAACCTGAGCCTACAGAACCCCAGAGGGGAGCACAGCTGGAACCTGAGCCTACAGAACCCCAGAGGGGAGCACAGCTGGAACCTGAGCCTACAGAACCCCAGAGGGGAGCACAGCTGGAACCTGAACCTACAGAACCCCCAGACAGGAGCACAGCTGGAACCTGAGCCCACAGAACCCCAGAGGGGAGCACAGCTGGAACCTGAACCCACAGAACCCCAGAGGGGAGCACAGCTGGAACCTGAACCTACAGAACCCCAGAGGGGAGCACAGCTGGAACCTGAACCTACAGAACCCCAGAGGGGAGCACAGCTGGAACCTGAGCCTACAGAACCCCAGACGGGAGCACAGCTGGAACCTGAGCCTACAGAACCCCAGAGGGGAGCACAGCTGGAACCTGAGCCTACAGAACCCCAGAGGGGAGCACAGCTGGAACCTGAACCTACAGAACCCCCAGACAGGAGCACAGCTGGAACCTGAGCCCACAGAACCCCAGAGGGGAGCACAGCTGGAACCTGAGCCTACAGAACCCCAGACAGGAGCACAGCTGGAACCTGAGCCTACAGAACCCCCAGAGGAGGCTCCAGGGGGGAACACAGCTGTGACAGTGCCAGAGCTGGCAGAGCTCCAGGGAATTGCACACTGACGGCACGGGGGATGGCAGGGGCACCACGGCCCAGGATCCCTGGCACTGGGAAATCCCAACCTGTGCCCAGTGCCCGCCTTGTCCCCAGCCCAGGGCACTCAGTGCCACATCCAGGTGCCACCTGCAGGGATGGGCACTGCAACCCTCCCTGGGCAGCCCCTGCCAAGGCCTGAGCCCCCTTTCCATGGGGAAATTCCTCCTGATGCCCACCCTGAGCCTGCCCTGGCCCAGCCTGAGGCCATTTCCCCTTGTCCTGTCCCTGTTCCCTGGGAGCAGAGCCCGACCCCCCCTGGCTGTCCCCTCCTGGCAGGGACTTGTGCAGAGCCACAAGGGCCCCCCTGAGCCTCCTTTGCTCCAGGCTGAGCCCCTTCCCAGCTCCCTCAGCCCCTCCTGGGGCTCCATTCCCTTCCCAGCTTCCTCAGCCTCTCCTGGGGCTCCATTCCCTTCCCAGCTCCCTCAGCCCCTCCTGGGGCTCCATTCCCTTCCCAGCTCCCTCAGCCCCTCCTGGGGCTCCATTCCCTTCCCAGCTTCCTCAGCCCCTCCTGGGGCTCCATTCCCTTCCCAGCTCCCTCAGCCCCTCCTGGGGCTCCATTCCCTTCCCAGCTCCCTCAGCCCCTGCTGGGGCTCCATTCCCTTCCCAGCTCCCTCAGCCCCTCCTGGGGCTCCATTCCCTTCCCAGCTCCCTCAGCCCCTGCTGGGGCTCCATTCCCTTCCCAGCTCCCTCAGCCCCTCCTGGGGCTCCATTCCCTTCCCAACTTCACCAGGAGCTGTTGGAATCTGAGGGCACCGAGCTCATCCCCAGGCACTGCACAGCTGGGAAGGGGAATCAGATCCCATTGTGGATCTGAGATTTTGGGAATGAGGAATTGTTCCCTGGTATGGTTGGCAGGCCCTGGCACAGCTGTGGCTGCCCCTGCATCCCTGGCAGTGCCCAAGGCCAGGCTGGACACCGGGGCTGGGACAGTGGAAGGTGTCCCTGCCACGGCAGGGGTGGAATGGATTTGGTTTAATGGGGTGGGATTTAATTGGAGTGGGATTTAATGGGGTGGGATTTATTGGGGTGGGATTTATTGGGGTGGGATTTAAGGTCCCTGCCAGCCCAAACCATTCTGGGATTCTGAGAACCTTTGTGATGAGAGGAGTTCACGCTTTTTAAGCAGCTCTGTGGGGACAAACGTGCTCCTGAGAGCAGAAAGGGCTGAGCAGACGTTCCCTGATGTTGGTAAGGATGGAAGGAGCGGAGGGAGGTGCTGCAGGTGCCCCACTCCCTGTCCCTGCTCCTCCCTGAGCTCCATCCTCTGCTCCAGCCCCCAGCAAAGGCCAGCCCCAGGGGCAGGATGCAGACAGAACAACGATGCCAAACAGAAACCAGAACTGTCCTGGGATCCAGACTCTCCTTGCAGAGATCTCTCACAGCCAGCTGGGCCCTGAGGCACCCCCAGAGCCTGGGATGCTCCAAAGGGAGGATTCACCCATGGAAACACGACCTAGAACTGCCCAGGATGTGACAGATCCCAGATCTCCTCCGTGGCACCGAGCCCTCCCTGCTGTTATTTCAGGCACCATCAGTAAGGAAACATCAAAAAGCTCAGGCTGGCAGAAAATAACCTTCATTTCAGTGATCAAAACCAGCTCCAGAAAAAAAGACACTTTCAGAAAGGCACATTTCCAGTAAACTGGAGGAATTATCCCGATTTCCTGAAAGAATGAGCTCAGGAAGAAGCCTGCAATGCCTTCGTTGAGAGGGATAAAGCTACCTGGAATTTGTGTCACTGATTGAACAGAGCAGCTTGAACTGAAGGTCCCTGGAATAACGTTATGAAATAAAACATACCAGGAGAAATGGAGGGAGGGGGAAGAAAAAATATATTTAAAATATAATTTGGTGGATTTGTGTATTTTAGAAAAATAAGCCAGCCAGAAAAATTAGACTCAACCTAGAAACTGAATGTGGAAAAAAAAAGTCAGGATGAAAATGCACACAAAATGAAACCAATGGGAACAACTAAAATTAGAGAGCCAAAATTCCAGAATCCTCATCCACCCTGGAGCAGAACCCTCCTGCACAGGAGCTGAAGGTCTGCAATGAACCTGGCAGGGTGGGAAGGGAAGGGTGGCACACCACAGGGACAGGACACAATTGTATTTAAAATGGGCTGAAACCTCCTGGGTGCGCTCAGGACATTCACCTGAGCTGAGCAGGCACTGAAGTGATGCTGAAGAGAGAGAAATTCAAGGTATGGAAATCTGAAAACGAGAGAGAACAGCCCAGGCTGTGCCAAGGGGAAATTAAAAACCCTCCAAACCCCACCAATGTTTGTCCTGCAGGGGGAAAAGTGGGTTTGTGGTCAAAGTGGGAAATTTCCACATGGGGAATTGGCAGTGAAACTGGAAATGCTAAAAAGCAGGACATAATAAATAAAAATAAATAAATAAAAAGTAGGACATCCTTTCAAAGGGCCACTGGTGACAGGATGAGCGGGAACAGCCTCAGGCTGTGCCAGGGCAGGCTCAGGAGGAATTTCCCCATGGAAAAGGTGCTCAGGCACTGGAGGTCTGCAGTGCCCACCCCTGGAGGTGCCCTGGAAGGGCTGGATGGCTCTGGGGACAAGGAGGGCACTGGGCACAGCTGGGACGGGATGGGCTGGGAGGGATTTTCCAGCCTCACAGACCCTGGGATCTGTCACAGACACTTTCATGGAAAATCCTTTCCTTAGGATTTTCCTCCTGAGAAGCTGAGAGGCCTCAGGAACAACATGCAAACAATGGTTATCTGCTGCTGTGGGATGCAACAGGTGCATCTGGGATTGGGCTCATGGGGTTGTTTCTAATTAATGGCCAATCACAGTCAGCTGGCTCTGACTCTGGTCAGTCACAAGATTTCCTTTCCTTTTTCCTTTCCTTTCCTTTCCTTTCCTTTCCTTTCCTTTCCTTTCCTTTCCTTTCCTTTCCTTTCCTTTCCTTTCCCCTTTCCTTTCCTTTCCTTTCCTTTCCTTTTTCCTTTCCTTTCCCCTTTCCTTTCCTTTCCTTTCCCCTTCCCCGCCTTTTGATGAAATCCTTTCTTCTATTCTTTTAGTACAGTTTTACTATATCATTTTCTTTTAATAGATTATATACCATAAAATAATAAATCAGCCTTCTGAAGCATGGAGTCAGGTCCTCATCTCTCCCCCTGTCGGAGTTCCTGGCAGACCCAGCAGGAATGCCTGCCTTGCACAGCCCCACAGGGAGCTGGAAATTCCAGAGCCAGGGAAGGGCCCCACTGAGGCTCCCCCAGCCCCTCTGTGCCATGGGGACACTCAGGACACTGTCCCGTCCCCACCATGGGATGAGAAAACATTAAAACACAAATCCCAGGATTTCCAGAGAGCCCCAGCCTGCTCAGGGAAGGGAGGCTGGGCTGGGATCCCTCTGCAAAGGGAGAGTTGGGGGTCTGGGACCAGGGAGACACGTGGGAAATGGATTTGTAAAGAATAAAACAAGACTAGATATTTTATAGATTTAGAAATATGAAAATACATTGCAGCAAGAGATTGTGGAGAAAAAATAGAGGTGATTGATGCTAGAAGTGATAGCAGCACTGTGTGGCAAAAACTAATGAACCAAAAAACATTTCTAAGGTATTGTAGCCAAGAAATAGGTTGGATTCTGCTGGAATGGCTCTGAGTTTTCCATCTCTGATGTCTCACTGATAATATTGATGATAGAATAAAATCTTAAATAGAATAAGATTTTTTAATAAATCTTTTTAAGATTTTATTCTTAATAGAGTAAGATTATTCTTAATAGAATAAAATCTCTGGTGTCTCACCAGCATTGATAATAGAATAAAATCTTTTAAAACACCTCTCGGGTGCCCTGTCTCTGTAAAAGGAACAGCTGGAAAAGGGGGAAGGGGCAGCTGGAAAGGGGAAGGAGCAGCTGGAAAGGGGAAGGGGCAGCTGGAAAGGGGAAGGAGCAGCTGGAAAGGGGAAGGGGCAGCTGGAAAGGGGAAGGGGCAGCTGGAAAGGGGAAGGGGCAGCTGGAAAGGGGAAGGGGCAGCTGGAAAGGGGAAGGAGCAGCTGGAAAGGGGAAGGGGCAGCTGGAAAGGGGAAGGAGCAGCTGGAAAGGGGAAGGGGCAGCTGGAAAGGGGAAGGGGCAGCTGGAAAAGGGGGAAGGGGCAGCTGGAAAAGGGGAAAGCACAGCTGGAAAAGGGGAAGGAGCAGCTGGAAAGGGGAAGGGGCAGCTGGAAAGGGAAGGGGCAGCTGGAAAAGGGGAAAAGGGAAGGGCAGCAGCTGGAAAAGGGGGGCAGCTGGAAAGGGGCAGCTGGAAAGGGGCAAGGGGAAGGAGCAGCTGGAAAGGGGAAGGGGCAGCTGGAAAAGGGAAGGGGCAGCTGAAAAGGGAAGGGCAGCTGAAAAGGAAAGGGAAGGGGCAGCTGGAAAAGGGGAAAGCACAGCTGGAAAAGGGGAAAGCACAGCTGGAAAAGGGGAAGGAGCAGCTGGAAAAGGGGAAGGGGCAGCTGGAAAGGGGAAAGGGCAGCTGGAAAGGGGAAGGGGCAGCTGGAAAGGGGAAGGGGCAGCTGGAAAGGGAAGGGGCAGCTGGAAAGGGGAAGGGGCAGCTGGAAAGGGAAGGGCAGCTGGAAAGGGGAAGGGGCAGCTGGAAAGGGGAAGGGGCAGCTGGAAAGGGGAAGGGGCAGCTGGAAAAGGGGAAAGCACAGCTGGAAAGGGGAAGGGGCAGCTGGAAAGGGAAAGGGGCAGCTGGAAAGGGGAAGGGGCAGCTGGAAAGGGGAAGGGGCAGCTGGAAAGGGGAAGGGGCAGCTCTTTGCAGTTCCCCACCTTGCTCAGGATTTTCCAGAACTCTCTCAGCAGCACTTTCCTCTCCAGCTGGAGGAATCCTGCTCTGTCCAGGGATCTGCCTGAGCCCAGGGGTCAGCAGGGCTCAGGGCCAGGGCTGGGAGCAGCCTGGGACAGCGGGAGGGGTCCCCAGGTCCCTTCCAAGCCAAACCATCCTGGGATTCTCCCTCAGCAGCTGGGATTGCAGAGTGAGAGGGTGCAGAGAGCCTCAGGAGATTCACAGGAGCCTCCAACATCCCCAGAGCAGGGAAATGGTGGCAATTGGGACGTTCCCATTGAAATCAGCCCTCAAGTTCTGCATTTAAAGAAGTGCTCGATAGCTTAAATTGAAGGCATGGGCTTGGGAAGGCTCCTCAGAGCTGGGCTCGGGATAACCAGGAGCTGGAACATGGAACAAACATCCCTGGAGGTGTCCCAGGAGGCCTGGATGTGGCACCCAGCGCTCTGGGGACAATGTGGGGACTGGGCACAGCTTGGACTCCATGGGCTGGGAGGGACTGTCCCACCTTAATGACTCTGCAATTCTGCACAGCTCCAGCTCAAAGATCACAAAATCAGCAAATGAAACCCTCCAGAACCGAACAGAACAAACACAGGGAAGGAAGGAGTCCATAAGGGTGGGATTCCTCGGGAGTACTCACATCTGAGCTTGTCCAGGATCTTCCCCCCACACATGGTGGCCAGCATGGCTTTCACTGAGAACACTGTCAGCTTCCCGTGGCCCTCGCTGCAGGGAAAGGCACCGTGAGAGCTGCACAGGGATGGAAACACAGCCACCCCAGCAACGGTGGGAACGACCACAGCCACCCCAGCAATCATGGGAACGACAACAGGCACCCCAGCAATCATGGGAACAACAACAGGCACCCCAGCAATCCATGGGAACGACAACAGGCACCCCAGCAATCATGGGAACAACAACAGGCACCCCAGCAACCATGGGAACAACAACAGGCACCCCAGCAATCATGGGAACGACAACAGCCACCCCAGCAATCATGGGAACAACAACAACAGCCACCCCAGAAATCATGGGAACAACAACAGCCACCCCAGCAATCATGGGAACAACAACAACAGCCACCCCAGCAATCATGGGAACAACAACAGGCACCCCAGCAATCATGGGAACAACAACAGCCACCCCAGCAACGGTGGGAACGACAACAGGCACCCCAGCAATCATGGGAACGACAACAGGCACCCCAGCAATCATGGGAACGACCACAGCCACCCCAGCAATCATGGGAACAACAACAGCCACCCCAGCAATCATGGGAACGACAACAGGCACCCCAGAGCCCCAGAAATCATGGGAATAACAACAACAACCACCCCAGAGCCCCAAAAATCATGGGAATAACAACAACAACCACCCCAGAAATCATGGGAACAACAACAGGCACCCCAGAGCCCCAGAAATCATGGGAATAACAAAAACCACCACCCCAGAAATTGTGGGAACGACAACAACCACCCCAGCAATCATGGGAACAACAACAGCCACCACCCAGAGCCCCAGAAATCATGGGAATAACAAAAACCACCACCCCAGAAATTGTGGGAACGACAACAACCACCCCAGCAATCATGGGAACAACAACAGCCACCACCCAGAGCCCCAGAAATCATGGGAATAACAAAAACCACCACCCCAGAAATCATGGGAACAACAATAGCCACCCCAGAGCCCCAGAAATCATGGGAATAACAAAAACCACCACCCCAGAAATGGTGGGAACGACAACAACCACCCCAGAAATTATGGGAACAACAACAAAAACCACCCCAGAAATCATGGGAACAACAATAGCCATCCCAGAGCCCCAGAAATCATGGGAATAACAACAACAACAACCACCCCAGAAATCGTGGGAATAACAACAACCAACCCAGAGCCCCAAAAATCATGGGAAGAACAAAAACCACCACCCCAGAAATTGTGGGAATGACAACAACCACCCCAGAAATCATGGGAACAACAACAACCAACCCAGAGCCCCAGAAATCATGGGAATAACAAAAACCACCACCCCAGAAATCATGGAAATTACAACAACCACCCCAGAAATCATGGGAATAACAACAACAACAACCCCAGAGTGCCACAATTAATGGGAACAACAACAGCCACCCCAGAATCACAGAAATCATGGGAACAAAAAAAACCACCCCAGAAATCATGGGAATAACAACAACCACCATCCCAGAACCCCAAAAATCATGGGAAGAACAAAAACCACCACCCCAGAAATCGTGGGAATGACAACAACCACCCCAGAAATCATGGGAACAACAACAACCAACCCAGAGCCCCAGAAATCATGAGAATAACAACAGCCACCACCCCAGAGTCCCAGAAATCACGGGAACACAATCACCCAGGACCCCAGAAATCATGGGAATAACAACAAAATGCAGAGATGGGGAAAGCACAGGATGAATGGGGGAGAGCAAAAACAGAATTCACCCCAGGAATAACAGAGAATAATTTGGGCAACAAAAAAAAGGACCCAGAGAAATTGGGGGGAATAACAACAGCCACCATCCCAGAGCCCCAAAAATAATGGGGGCTGCCCCAACCCTGGCAGTGCCCAAGGCCAGGCTGGACAGGGCAACAGCAGCCACACTGGGAGGTCCCCCTGCCATGGCAGGGCTGGCACTGCCACCCCAGAAATCCCCTCGCCACCCACACCGCTCCAGGATTCAGGGATTGCACCTGCCCAGGGGAGCGTGAAAGGTTCTGATGGTGCCAGCAGCACCCTCTGGGAGCACTCTGTGACTCCCAGCATTCCAGCAGGGATGGGCGTTTCTATAAAAGCCCGGCCTGCCGTGCTGCTGAGCGCCTGGAGAGGGAGCCTGAGCCCTGCGCTGCCCTGCTTCATCCCTGCCCTGCCCTGCCTGAGCCCTGCTCTGCCCCATCCCTGCCCTGCCCCATCCCTGCTCTGCCCCGCCTGAGCCCTGCCCTGCCTGAGCCCTGCCCTGCCCCATCCCTGCTCTGCCCCACACTGGGATCCAGCTGCTGCTGTCCCACACTGGGATCCAGCTGCTGCTGTCCCACACTGGGATCCAGCTGCTGCTGCTGTTCCACACTGGGATCCAGCTGCTGCTGCTGTCCCACACTGGGATCCAGCTGTTGCTGCTGCCCCACCATCCAGCTGCTGCTGCTGCCCCAGGGATCCAGGGATTGCTGCTGCCCAGGGGACTGGGATCCAGCTGTTGCTGCTGCCCCACACTGGGATCCAGCTGCTGCTGCTGCCCCACACTGGGATCCAGCTGTTGCTGCTGTCCCACACTGGGATCCAGCTGTTGCTGCTGCCCCACACTGGGATCCAGCTGCTGCTGCTGCCCCACACTGGGATCCAGCTGCTGCTGTCCCACACTGGGATCCAGCTGCTGCTGCTGCATCCCACTGGGATCCAGCCCTGCCTGTCCCCACTGGGATCCAGCTGCTCATCCCCACACCCCAGCTGCCTCATCCCCAGCTGCCCTGCCCCACACTGGGATCCAGCTGCTGCTGCTGCTGTTCCACACTGGGATCCAGCTGTTGCTGCTGTCCCACACTGGGATCCAGCTGTTGCTGCTGTCCCACACTGGGATCCAGCTGTTGTCCCTGTCCCACACTGGGATCCAGCTGTTGTCCCACACTGGGATCCAGCTGCTGTCCCACACTGGGATCCAGCTGCTGCTGCTGCCCCACACTGGGATCCAGCTGTTGCTGCTGTCCCACACTGGGATCCAGCTGCTGCTGTCCCACACTGGGATCCAGCTGCTGCTGCCCCACACTGGGATCCAGCTGCTGCTGTTGCTGTCCCACACTGGGATCCAGCTGTTGCTGCTGTCCCACACTGGGATCCAGCTGCTGCTGCTGCCCCACACTGGGATCCAGCTGCTGCTGCTGCCCCACACTGGGATCCAGCTGCTGTCCCACACTGGGATCCAGCTGCTGCTGCCCCACACTGGGATCCAGCTGTTGCTGCTGCCCCACACTGGGATCCAGCTGTTGCTGCTGTCCCACACTGGGATCCAGCTGCTGCTGCTGTCCCACACTGGGATCCAGCTGCTGTCCCACACTGGGATCCAGCTGCTGCTGCTGTCCCACACTGGGATCCAGCTGCTGCTGCTGCCCCACACTGGGATCCAGCTGTTGTCCCACACTGGGATCCAGCTGCTGCTGTCCCACACTGGGATCCAGCTGCTGCTGTCCCACACTGGGATCCAGCTGCTGCTGCTGTCCCACACTGGGATCCAGCTGTTGTCCCACACTGGGATCCAGCTGCTGCAGGGGATCCAGACCAGGCAGAGCTCTCAGGACTGGGGGAAAGAGGGGAACAAAACCCAGCTCTAACTAAAGCCTCCATCTCCTGAGGCAGCTCCTCCAAACGCGCCCATTCCTGGGTTGAAATCCTGTATTTTTTACTGAGAGCTGCCTGGCAGTAACCAGACCCTCAGCCAAGCTTTCAAACTTGTCCTAACTAACTTCAAACCAGGCCTGAACAGAAGCTCTGCTGGCACAGAAGCTGCTCTGAGCTTTGTGCTGGTTTTATTTTATTTTATTTTATTTTATTTTATTTTATTTTATTTTATTTTATTTTATTTTATTTTATTTTATTTTATTTTATTTTATTCTATTTTATTTTATTTTATTTTATTCCGTGCCCAGTGAGGCAGGGACTGTGCTCTCAGGGACACACCCAGCTTCTGTCTGGTGGCAATAAGAAATGGTCCCATCAGGAGAGGATCAAAGTTTGGACAGCACAAACAGAACAAATGCTTGGCACCCTCAGTGCTGGGCACTGCCCTGGGTAAATCCCCTCTGTGGGGCAGCAGCAGAAGCCAAATCCCACTGAAATAATAATAAAAAAAAAAAACCCCGCTGATTTGGAGAAAGGCAAGACCAAAAGGAAGAAAAGCCAAGCACAGCAAAGGAGCAGCAGAGCAAACCCTGCAGGAAGAGAAGCACAGAACTGGGCACGAGGAGGTGCCAGGACACAACCCTGAGCCAGAAATGAGAACCAGCTTTATGGGGGCACAGCCCGCCAGAGGGGGCTGCAATCTGACAAACTGAGCTTAAAAAGGGTTCAAAAAACACATCCACTGTGCAAGCACCAGCTCAGCACAGAGCTCCCAGCAGTGCCCAGCTCCCCGCAGAGGGCAGCCCTGGCACTGCCCGGGCAGGCAGGGCTGGCACCCAGGGGCACACTGACCTGTCGTAGGCTGCCAGGATGAAGCTGAGCAGCAGGCTGATGCCCTGGCACTGCTCTGGCAGGCAGGGCTGGCACACGGGGCACACTGACCTGTCGTAGGCTGCCAGGATGAAGCTGAGCAGCAGGCTGATGCCCTGGCACTGCTCTGGCAGGCAGGGCTGGCACCCAGGGGCACACTGACCTGATGCCAGGATGAGCAGCAGCAGGCTGATGCCCTGGCACTGCTCTGGCACACTGGCACTGCCCAGGCAGGTCAGGGGATGAAGTGGCACCCCCTGGGGCACACACCCAGGGGCACTGTCATAGGCTGCCAGGATGAAGCTGAGCAGCAGGCTGATGCCCTGGCACTGCTCTGGCACACTGGCACTGCCCAGGCAGGCAGGGCTGGCACCCAGGGGCACACTGACCTGTCGTAGGCTGCCAGGATGAAGTTGAGCAGCAGGCTGATGCCCTGGCACTGCTCTGGCACACTGGCACTGGGCAGGCAGGGCTGCCAGGATGACCTGTCGTAGGCTGCCAGGATGAAGTTGAGCAGCAGGCTGATGCCCTGGCACTGCTCTGGCACTGCCCAGGCAGGGGCTGGCACCAAGGGGCACACTGACCTGTCGTAGGCTGCCAGGATGAAGTTGAGCAGCAGGCTGATGCCCTGGCACTGCTCTGGCAGGCAGGGCTGGCACCCAGGGGCACACTGACCTGTCGTAGGCTGCCAGGATGAAGTTGAGCAGCAGGCTGATGCTCTGCTCCACGCTGATCTGGTGGCTGGAGGGCAGGCGCTTGTTCAGCTGGTAGTAGATGGAGGAGATGATGGTTTCCAGGCGGGACACGTTCAGCTCCGTGCTGTGATCCAGGGTGTTAAGGCCGTTATCTCTGAAGGCTTCAATCATGTTCCAGATATCAACAAGGTGAACTGGAAAACAGAGGGAAACCAGAATCACGGGGTCGTGAGGTTGGAAGAGACCTCTGAGATCATCCAGTCCAACCTGTGCCCTCACACCTCAATAGCACCCAGTGCCACGTCCAGGCTTTGTTAAAGATGGTGATTCCACCCCCTCCCTGGGAAGAGCATTCCAGTGCTTTATTATTCTTTTGGTGAAAAATCTCTTCCCAATATCCAACCTATACTGTAAGAGTCTAAATGAGGGATGTGGGACTCCAGGCAGCTCCTCAAAATGGAAGTTTATTCCATCCAAGATGTCACAGCAGCCCAGGGTCATGGGTAACAGAGCCCCACAGCTGTCCTCCAGCAGGCCTGTCAGCATCCCTCATTCAGGCTTTTTAATAATGCAGGCAGGCCCACTGGAGACCCTGAGTTTAGGGGACTTACAGGCATTCTCAAAATGGAATTTTCTTTCCAGGTTACAATGGGTCATTCTATTCTTTTGGTGTCAGCAATGCATTCCTGGAGACCCTTCTTTTAGGTTACAAATACATTCTATACTTTTCTTTTGGTTACAATGCATTCTATTCTTTTGGTTACAATTCATTCTAGACTTTTCTTTTGGTCACAATGCATTCTAGACTTTTCTTTGCTGAGCACCTTAACACAGCAGAACCAATCCATCCCTTAACTGTTACCCACAGCCCATCACAGCTGCTGTAATTACCATATCCATGTCACTGCTCTCCATCACTAACAGTCCGTACATCACAGTTTAACCTGGAAGTTGTGTTTCAGTTTTCTTGCAGTGGAAAATTCTTTTTTCTGCTTGCCACATTGGCTGCCTTGTTTGCCTGTGCTCTCTTCCTGCTTGGTAAAACATCTTCTTGTTTGGGGTGGGTTTGTCCTTTGCTCTAAGCCATACAAACCCTTCTGACCAACACAGCCTGTGCCTCCTTGGTTAGCCAGTGAGACTGGCTCAGCAATTCTTTTCCTCTATATCAGAACTTGCTTCCATCTCTGTTCCTTCATCAGGCTCTACATTTAAAGATCTCTCTGCCAAGCACACAGATCTGTGAGACTTTCTGGTCAAACTTTCATCCTTCCCAGCACCATCCCTTCCCTGAGGTAGCTGGAGGCTGTGTCCTCTGCTTCTGTCAGAGACCAACCCCCTGTCCCCAGCCTCCCTTCAGGGAGATGCAGAGAGCAACGAGGTCACCTCTGAGCCTCCTTTTCTCCAGGCTAAACAGCCCCAGCTCCTTCAAACACTCCTCACTGCTCCGGGTTTGTGTTCCCAGCCCCTCACCAGCCCCGCTGCCCTCCTCTGGATGTGCTCAAACATCTCAACAATTCACTTCTGCTCTGCAAGGCCACTGAGGGCACTGCCTGTGAACTGGGCTGGCTCCAGGAACAGCCACTGGGCACAAAGTGAGAGACCCTGAGCTCAGCAAGGGACACAGCAGGGCCCAGGTGTGGCTTGTGCTGCTCCCTTCAACACCTGGCTGTTGGGAGGGTCCCTAGGACGAGGTGAGAGATGAGAATTGACTCCAAGTTCTCAGAAGGCTGATGTGATATAATATAATATAATATAATATAATATAATATAATATAATATAATATATATATATAATATAATATAATATAATATAATATAATATAATATAATATAATATAATATATAATATAATTATAGTATATATTATATTATAATATAATACATATAATATAATATTATAATATAATATAATATAAATTATATTATTATATATATTTATGTTATATATTATAATTATATTATGTTATATTAGGTATATTAATTATATAATATTATATTATGTCATATATCATGTTATATAATATTATATAATTATGTTATATCATTATATGATATGATATATGATATATGATATATGATATATGATATATGATATATGATATCATATAATATCATAAAATGATATACTAAAACTCTGCTAAAGAAAGAGAAAGGAGACACCAAAAAGCTAGACAGGAATAAATAATAAAAACCCGTGACTGACCAGAGTCCTGACACAGCTGGACTGGGATTGGTCATTAATTAAAAACAATTCCCATGGAACCAATCAAAGATGCTCCTGTTGGTGAGCAGCCTCCAGACCCATTCCAAGCAATCAGGGAATTATTGTCTGCATTTCTTTTCTGAGCCTTCTCAGCAGAAAAGTCCTGGTGAGGGCATTTTTCAGGAAATATCTTGGTGACACCTGGGAGGAGCAGAGCCCCCCCTGAGCACGCAGTGCTTCAGCCACGAGCCCCAACTCCTGCCTGGCAGGGCGGGCAGGCCTGGCACAGGGTGCCCCCCCTGCATCCCTGGCAGTGCCCAGGCCAGGCTGGACACTGGCACACCCTGGCACAGTGGCAGTGTCCCTGCCATGGCAGGGGTGGCACTGGGGGCTCTGAGCTCCCTTCCCACCCAACCCAGCTGGGATCCTGTGATCCCAAGGTGCTGCTGCCTGCCATGGCTCCGGCCTGCGCTTCTGATTCTCAGCACACAAATCCTGGGGGCTGCAGAGCTGGGGGGTTAAAGGGGAAACTGAGCTCTGGGGAGATCCTGGAGCCACTGCAGGGCCTGAAGGGGCTCCAGGAGAGCTGCAGAGGGACTGGGGACAAGGACGGAGGGACAGGACCCAGGGAATGGCTCCCAGTGCCAGAGGGCAGGGCTGGATGGGATATTGGGAATGGGGAATTGTTCCCTGGCAGGGTGGGCAGGCCCTGGCACAGGGTGCCCACCCTGGATCCCTGGCAGTGCCCAAGGCCAGGCTGGACACTGGGACACCCTGGGGCAGTGGGAGGTGTCCCTGCCATGGCAGGGGTGGCACTGGGTGGGATTTAAGGGCCCCCCCACACCCAAACCACCCTGGGATCTGATGAAGCTCTAAATCCATACAAAGGGTCTGCAGTGATTTTGAACAGCCTCATGCTGACTGGTAGGAGGAACTTGACGTTCCAGTTAAACTCTGACCGTTTCCAGTTGATCCAGTTCCCAAACCCAGAGCACAACAATGTTTTATAAACACAGGTGTGGGGCTCCAAACCTCTCCCCCAAATTCCCCTGCAGCATCCAAGCAATGTTAACAACGTGCAGGAACCTCTCCCAAACCACAGTGAGCGACCTGCAGAACCACATGAAGCAATATTCTGAAACCTTCCCAAGCTTTTAAGGTCTGCAGGAGGATGGAGGAGACATCCAAGGATCAGCAGCCACCCAGAGCAGGGACACGGTGACATTTCAGAATGATCTGCATGAGGAATGAGCTCCTGCCTTCCTCACACTGACCTAACCTCGTATTTCTCACACAAAGCCCCCAAGGACCAGGCTGTGCCACCCCCTGGAGCAGCCTGTGACCAGAGAGAGCTGCAGGGCCCCATGCCCAGCCCAGGGGTGCCAAGGGGCTCCTGGGGGCACCAGTGCCCTGTGCAGAGCTGCAGGGCCCCATGCCCAGCCCAGGAGTGCCAAGGGGCTCCTGTGGGCACCAGGGCCCTGTGCAGAGCTGCAGGGCCCCATGCCCAGCCCAGGGGTGCCAAGGGGCTCCTGTGGGCACCAGGGCCCTGTGCAGAGCTGTCAGCCGCCATTCCTTTGTGCCCTGTGCTGGCAAACAGAATTTGAACCCTAAACCTGTAACTACAGCCTGAGATAACCCAGTGTGCAGGGCTGAGCCAGCACCTCAGGGCCCCTGTGGCCAGAGCCTGTCAGCCCATCTCCTGGCTCCTTTGTGCCCTGTGCTGCCAAACAGCCCTCCTCCTTTGAACCCCCAAACCTGTAACCTACAGCCAGAACATTATCCCAGTTGCCTTTGCTGTGCCAGCAGCAGGGGCAGGGCACAAAGTGCATCCTGCTCACCTGGGATCCACCTGGGAGCTGTCCAAGGTCAGAGCCCGCGGCAGAGAAGGGGAGAACCTGCACTGCCCAGAGCCCTCCATGGTCACTGATGTCACTTGTGTCCCCAGCCACAGCTGCAGGCAGGGACCTCCTGCTCTTCCTGCAGGGGTTCCCTCCTGCTGAAACCTCCCCTCCAGAGCTTGAAACCACCCCAGCAGTTCCTGTGCCCTGGGATTAGGGATCTCCTCCCATTAAAGAATGAACATGAAGACATCACAGAGCACTGGGCAAGGCCCTTTGCTGTTTCCATATTCAATTCTGGGCAGGGGATCCCAAAGACATCCTGCTCACCTGGGATCCACCTGGGAGCTGTCCAAGGTCAGAGCCCGCGGCAGAGAAGGGGAGAACCTGCACTGCCCAGAGCCCTCCATGGTCACTGATGTCACTTGTGTCCCCACAGGGACAGCTGCAGGCAGGGACTGTCCCTGTGCTCCCTGGGGCTGCTCAGAGGCTCCCTGTGAGGAAACAGCCCCTCACAGAGCTTGAAACCACCTACACCCAGCTCTGAGGGCAGGGAAACACCTCAGCTCTCCCGGACCTCACAAACTCTGAACATTAAAGAATGAACATGAAGACATCACAGAGCACTGGGCAAGGCTCGCTGCCTGTTTAATTCCATATTCAATTCTGTATCGGATCCCTGTTAGACACAGCTGGTCAGTGCTCCCCTGCCCTCCGGGGGTGCAGCAATGCAGCAGCCATGCAGCGGGGGGGAGGATGAGGCGGGCAGCACTCACGGTTGCACCTCTTCTGCACGAAGCGCAGCTTGCAGGCGGTTCTGTACGTGGAGAGCCGGATCACGTCGAAGTTCTGGGCTCCTGCAACAAACCAGAGCTGTGGGGCTGTGCTTGATTCTGCAACGCTCCCTGAACCTGCTGCTGTGGGGCTGTGCTTGATTCTGCAGCGCTCCCTGAACCTGCTGCTGCTGTGGGGCTGTGCTTGATTCTGCAACGCTCCCTGAACCTGCTGCTGTGGGGCTGTGCTTGATTCTGCAGCGCTCCCTGAACCTGCTGCTGTGGGGCTGTGCTTGATTCTGCAATGCTCCCTGAACCTGCTGCTGTGGGGCTGTGCTTGATTCTGCAACACTCTGTGAACCTGCTGCTGCTGGGGGGGCTGTGCTTGATTCTGCAACGCTCCCTGAACCTGCTGCTGTGGGGGCTGTGCTTGATTCTGCAACACCCTGCAACTGCTGTGGGGCTGTGCTCCTCCCTGAACCTGCTGCTGTGGGGCTGTGCTTGATTCTGCAACACCTGCAACACCCTGTGAACCTGCTGCTGTGGGGCTGTGCTTGATTCTGCAGCGCTCCCTGAACCTGCTGCTGCTGTGGGGCTGTGCTTGATTCTGCAACACCTGTGAACCTGTGAACCTGCTGCTGTGGGGCTGTGCTTGATTCTGCAACGCTCCCTGAACCTGCTGCTGTGGGGCTGTGCTTGATTCTGCAGCACTCTGTGAACCTGCTGCTGCTGTGGGGCTGTGCTTGATTCTGCAACGCTCCCTGAACCTGCTGCTGTGGGGGCTGTGCTTGATTCTGCAATGCTCCCTGAACCTGCTGCTGTGGGGCTGTGCTTGATTCTGCAACTCTGTGAACCCTGCAGCTGTGGGGCTGTGCTTCCCTCTGTTCCTGCAGCTGTGGGGCTGTGCTCCCCTCTGAGCACCCTGTGAACCTGCTGCTGTGGGGAAAAACTGAGCTCTGGGGAGATCCTGGAGCCACTGCAGGGCCTGAGGGGGCTCCAGGAGAGCTGCAGAGGGACTGGGGACAAGGATGGAGGGACAGGAGCCAGGGAATGGCCCCCAGTGCCAGAGGGCAGGGATGGATGGGATCTGGGAATGGGGAATTGTTCCCTGGCAGGGTGGGCAGGCCTGGCACAGCTGGGGCTGCCCCTGGATCCCTGGCAGTGCCCAAGGCCAGGCTGGACACTGGGACACCCTGGCACAGTGGGAGGTGTCCCTGCCATGGCAGGGGTGGCACTGGGTGGGATTTAAGGCACTTTCCCACCCAAACCACTCCATGATTCCCTAATAATGCTACTCTGGAAACAAACCAGTATAAACAGGTAGTTTGAAGTCAGTGTGTAACTGGAATTAAGGACATGCTGGCCTAATCCAGGAACTCCCTTCAGCCCTGACTCCTGCAGGACAGCAGCACAATGTGATGGCATGCAAACACCAGTTCTTAACTGTTCTTTTCCAGAGGAGGATCCTGCAGAAATCAGCCCCCAAACCACTGCTTGAGTCACACCAGCCTTCCAGGGCCATTTTTATTTCTCTTTTTAAGGCCAAAGCTGCTCTGTCTGCTGTCACTATTCATGGAAATAGTTCTCCACAAACCTCAGGCACTGGCACAGATGAGAGAGGTGAGCATTCCCTAAGGAAGGAGCTCCAAGGAAGGCAGGGATAAATGAGCTCCCCAGGCAGCTGTGATCCCCCTGGGCATCCTCCTCCTGAGCAGCCCCCAGGAGCACCTGGATGGTTGTCCCTGGCTTGGGGACAGGATGGGGATGATGGGGACACGATGGGGATGATCTGCTGCCGCTGGCCCAGGGAAGCTCTCAGGGAAGAATCAAGGACATCACGTCTTCAGATTTCCTACTTACTCATTTCCATGAACAGCTGCCTCTTCTCTGCCATGGTCCTCCTCCTCTTCCCACTCTCCTCAAACATTCTGGAGACAGAAACGGCAAACACTGTTGGTGTTAGAATTCTGTTACAAGAGCAGCAGGATTCTGTCCCCCAGTCTGAATCTGCCTGGGCACTGGGGATTCCAGGACACACAGACACCTCTCATCCTTCTCCCATTCCACACACACACCCCAGGCTTGCTAACACCTTCCAGCACAGCACAGGAAACACTAAATCAACACTTGAGTTGCTTTAGTTTGAAAAGCCCAGAGCTGCACTGATACATGCAGAAACGTCCCATCGAGAATTGCTCTGTGTTCTGAGCCAACAGAGGGGAGGTGCTGCAGCTGGGGACTCTGGGGGTCAGCAGGAACAAGCTCAGCCCATTCCCTCCCCTGGCTGACAGAGGTGAGTGACTCCTCTTCTCTTCCCTGCAGGATCACAGAATCCTTCAGCTTGGAAAAGAATTTGTGGGGATGTCGGGTTTAAACAAAACTTGTTAAAATTCATTTAACTTTGAGCCCCTCAGGTCACTTGGGATTTGTCAGGGAAGTAGAGAACTTCAAATGAATTAAGCTGGAAATAAAACCAGATTGGTGACAGAGGGCTCCCTTTCCTGGGAAAACAGATGAAAAGAGTGGCAGGAGCAGGGAGCAGCTTGTACCCCAAGGTAAGGGGGCACAGGGACAATCCAGCAGCTCTCAGGGCTTATTTCACTCCACAGTCCTAAAAGATGCCAAATTTCAGCCCACTGCAGCAAAAAAAGGGAAAGTTATTCTGCATCAGTGTAAAATTTAATTAATAATTCAACTAATTATTGCATTATTCTTTAGTTACCAAATTCACCAACTTAAAAACCATTAAATATAGGTTTTATGTGTCTAACCTTAAAAAAAAAAAGAGACAAAAATCCCAAACAACTCTGCTACAGTTCCATGCAGACTACAGGGGGCAGCTGGCTCAGCCCAGGCTGCAGCAGCCTCAGGTGGCAGCAGGAGCAGCACAAAGCCCTGCCCTGCACTGGCACAGCTCCCTGAGAGCAGTCAGTCCCTGGGCACAGCTTGGCACGTCCCGAGGCCCTGCTGGAACCCCACAGCTCAGAACCCTCCTCAGCCTTTTCCTTCTCAGGAAGGAAAACAAGCACACGGCTCTGAGCTGAAAATACACTGTATTTCCATGGTTCAGAAAGGCACAGACAGAACCAATGTTCTGGAAAAAGGAAAAAGCCTCAGTGGCATTTTTAATAACTTGTAGAAGTTGGGGATTTTGGGCACACGAGCTTCCAATCCCATCTCATTCCCCACCAAGCACCTGCCAGTGCCGTCACTTCCACCTCTTCCCCAGAGACTCCTCACTCATGGAATCCTGGCATGGGCTGAGTGGGAAGGGAGCTCAGAGCCCATCCAGTGCCACCCCTGCCATGGGGACACTGCCACTGTGCCAGGGTGATCCATCCCCAGTGTCCAGCCTGGCCTTGGGCACTGCCAGGGATCCAGGGGGGGCACCCTGTGCCAGCCCTGCCATGGCAGGGACACTGCCACTGTGCCAGGGAGCTCCCAGCCCTGTCCAGCCTGGCCTTGGGCACTGCCCTGCTCAGCCTGGCACAGAGGGCACCTGCCCAGAGCTCCAGGGGTCAGTGCCAGGACACAGCACCCAACAGTGCCACACACAATTCCTGCATGAAGGGGACAGAGTGACAGAGACAGACACAATTCCATTCCAGGGGAGCTGAGTGTCACCTCTGTGTCCTCTGCAAGGAAAAGGAGGGACTGAAAGCCCTGAAATGGGACCTGAATGAGGAATCTGCTCTCTCCAAATGGGACCTGATTGAGGGATCAGCTCTCTCCAAATGGGACCTGAATGAGGGATCTGCTCTCTCCAAATGGGACCTGAATGAGGGATCTGCTCTCTCCAAATGGGATCTGATTGAGGGATCTGCTCTCTCCAAATGGGACCTGAATGAGGGATCTGCTCTCTCCAAATGGGACCTGAATGAGGGATCTGCTCTCTCCAAATGGGACCTGAATGAGGGATCTGCTCTCTCCAAATGGGACCTGAACGAGGGATCTGGGACCTGAATGAGGGATCTGCTCTCTCCAAATGGGACCTGATCGAGGGATCTGCTCTCTCCAAATGGGACCTGATCGAGGGATCTGCTCTCTCCAAATGGGACCTGATTGAGGGATCTGCTCTCTCCATGATCCCAGAACCCTTCAGCACGAAAATCCCTCCAGCCCATCCAGTCCGAGCTGTGCCCCATCCCCACCTTGTCCCCTCAGTGTCACATCCAGGCCTTCCCTGGACACCTGCAGGGACGGGCACTGCAACCCTCCCTGGGCAGCCCCTGCCAAGGCCTGAGCACCCTTTCCATGCAGAAATTCCTCCTGATGCCCACCCTGAGCCTGCCCTGGCCCAGCCTGAGGCCATTTCCCCTTGGCCTGTCCCTGTTCCCTGGGAGCAGAGCCCGACCCCCCTGCTGTCCCTCCTGGCAGGGACTTGTGCAGAGCCACAAGGGCCCCCCTGAGCCTCCTTTGCTCCAGGCTGAGCCCCTTCCCAGCTCCCTCAGCCCCTCCTGGGGCTCCATTCCCTTCCCAGCTCCCTCAGCCCCTCCTGGGGCTCCATTCCCTCCCCAGCTCCTCCTCCAGGCTCCTGCCTGCCTCCAAAGGAGAAGAAGGTTTGAACTTTCCCCTGGGAGAGCAGCTCAGCTCTGGAGCTGCTCACCAAACCCATCCAAGGCTTTTTACACTGACCCTGCTGCTTCTGAGAGGGGGAAGCACTCGGGGAGGCTCTGTCTGGGCAGGGAACACCTTCTGAGCAGAGTGGGGAGAGAATCCAGCAATGGAAACACAGAATTGCTCAGGCTGAAAAAGCCCTCAGAGCCCAACCACCCCAGCACTGCCCCTGTCCCCAAGTGCCACATCCACTGGGCTTTGAAACCCTCCAGGGATGGGGAGTCCATCCCTGCCTGGGCAGGACAGCCCTTTCCAGGTGGGAATTGTTCCAACATCCACCCTGAGCCTGCCCTGGCCCAGCCTGAGGCCGTTTCCCCATGTCCTGTCCCTGTCCCCTGGGAGCAGAGCCCAGCTCCCACATTACTGCCAGGGCTGCAAATGAGGTTCTGCGAGGATAATTGACAAACCTGTTTTTAATCCCTGAACCACCAGACACAGGAGGATCCCCCGGTGAGGAGGCTGGCAAGAAGGAAGATGGGGAGTCTTTCCCAAGTTCAAAACAGCAATGAACCAAACCCACAAGAACTGCAACTATGTTTGGGATGCAAATTACAGTGCTCTGCTCCCAAAACAGGGAAGGGAAACAGCAGCTTGGCCTGAGCTGGTTTGGTTTGTTAGGTTGGGTTCTTTGAAGGGGGTGGGGAGGCTGGGTTTGGGTTTTGGTGGGGATTTTTTGCGTGGGTTTTGTTTATTTGTTTGCTGGTTCCTTGCTTTTTTAAAAAATTGCAGCAAAGCCTGTGAGCAAAGTGCCAGGAAACACAGCATGGGCTGGAATGATGTGGCAGCCAGGAACTCCTGAGGTGGCTGCTCCCATTCCATGGGCACATGGAGGGGAAAGCACTCCAGAGTACAGGATCCCAGGATGGGCTGGGGTGGAGGGGCCTCAGAGCCCACCCAGGGCCACCCCTGCCATGACAGGGACACCTCCACTGTCCCAGGGTGCTCCCGATGTCCAGCCTGGCCTTGGGCACTGCCAGCGACGGGAAACCCAGTTATTTGGAAATCCTTGTTGAAAATATATGTTCAACTAAAAGCAGAAAATGATGCAGTACCTCAGAAAACTGCAGCTGAGTGTGTCTGATGTAAACTTCCAAAATTTCATCATTTCCCTTCATCCTTTCACCTTCTCCCCCCTTCCACAGGTACAGCCTCAGGAGCACCCTCTGACAGAGTTAACAGCAGAGCCAATTTATAAATCCCACACCAATTACTGTGGGAAATTCTACACTCAGGCACCATCTAAAATAACTGTGCAATATATGTATATATAGAGATAGATATATAGATATAGGTATAAAATATAATGTATATTATAATATATATTATATATTATAATATATATATATTTAAATATATATATATATAATTATATAAACTCACATTTTTCTTGCTCCCCTTGTTTGACACTTTTTTCCTGTCCCAAAACAGGGAGAGAACAGGGAGAGCCCCTGCTCTGTGCCAGGGCTGTCCCTGTCAGAGCTGTGTCCCAGCACAGGAGGTGAGACTGGCACCCCCCGGCAGTGCCTCCCTGGCAGTGCCCCCCTGGCAGTGCCCCCCTGGCAGTGCCCCCAGGTTCAGGCCAATACTACAGGACCTTGCTTAGCAGGTTTCGCTCTTCTTGGAGCTCATCAGCTGTAGGTAACGGCCCAAGGACAGCTCCACAGGCAGCTCTGTGCTCAGGAAATCACCCCTGAGCCACACGGGGGCTTCTTGTCACACACAGGATCACAGTCACACAGTCTGCATCACTGAATCACACACAGTCAGCATCACTGAATCACACACAGTCAGCATCACTGAATCAGTAACACAATCAGCATCACTGAATCACACACAGTCACACAGTCAGCATCACTGAATCACACACAGTCAGCATCACTGAATCACACACAGTCACACAGTCAGCATCACTGAATCACACACAGTCACACAGTCAGCATCACTGAATCACACACAGTCACACAGTCAGCATCACTGAATCACACACAGTCACACAGTCAGCATCACTGAATCACACACAATCACAGAACCAGAATCACTGAATCACACACGGTCACACAATCACACTGAACCTCAGAATCAGAATCACACACAATCACACAATCAGAATCACTGAATCACACACAGTCACACAGTCAGCATCACTGAATCACACACGGTCACACAGTCAGCATCACTGAATCACACACAGTCAGCATCACTGAATCAGTAACACAATCAGCATCACTGAATCACACACAGTCAGCATCACTGAATCAGTAACACAATCAGCATCACTGAATCACACACAATCAGCATCACTGAATCACACACGGTCACACAGTCAGCATCACTGAATCACACACAGTCACACAGTCAGCATCACTGAATCACACACAGTCACACAGTCAGCATCACTGAATCAATCGGTCACACAGAATCACTGAATCACACACAATCAAAGAACACAGTCAGCATCACTGAATCAATCACAGAATCAGCATCACTGAATCACACACAGTCAACAGTCAATCAGAATCACACACAATCACACAGAGCATCACTGAATCACACACAGTCACACAGTCAGCATCACCGAATCACACACAGTCACACAGTCAGCATCACTGAATCACACACAATCAGCATCACTGAATCACACACAGTCACAGTCTGCATCACTGAATCAGTAACACAATGAGCATCACTGAATCAGTAACACAATGAGCATCACAGAATCACACACAATCAGCATCACAGAATCACACACAATCAGCATCACAGAATCACACACAGTCACACAATCAGCATCACTGAATCACAATCAGCATCACTGAATCACACACAATCACACAATCACATCAATCACACAAATCAGCATCACTGAATCACACAATCACACAATCAGCATCACTGAATCACACAAATCAGCATCACTGAATCAATCACAGTCACACAGTCAGCATCACTGAATCACACACAGTCATACAATCAGCATCACTGAATCACACACAAGTCAGCATCACTGAATCAGAATCACTGAATCACACACAGTCACAGAATCAGAATCACTGAATCACACTGAATGTCAGAATCAGAATCACACACTATCACAGAATCAGAATCACAGAATCACAAAATCAGAATCATAGAATCACAATCACTGAATCACACAGAATCAAAATCAATCACAATCACAGAACCAGAATCACTAAATCACACACAGTCACATAATCACACTGAATCTCAGAATCAGAATCACACACAATCACAGAATCAGAATCACAGAATCACACAATCACACACAATCTCAGAATCTCAGAATCACACACAATCAGAGAATCAAAAATCAGACACACGCAATCAGAGAATCACAGAATCAACAAAATCACACAATCACTGAATGACACACAATCAGGAATCACACAATCAGGAATCACACAATCAGGAATCACACAATCAGGAATCACACAATCACAAGGTTGGAAGAGACCTCCAAGATCTTGAGTCCAACCCAGCCCCAAATCACTCAACTCAACCCAGAATCACCCCCAGTGCCACATGCAGAATCACTGAGTAAACAATCACAAAATCATGGGACACCACCACCTCCCCATTCCAGAATTTTATCACCCATTCCAGAACATTCCAGAATCACTGAATCACCCTTTCTGTAAAGAATCTTTTTTTCCACAAATATCCAGCCTAAATTTCAGACAGTCAGAATCAGTACAATCAGAATCACAGAATCAGAATCACTGAATCACACACAGTCAGAATCACACAATCACACAGAATCTCAGAATCACTGAATCACACACAATCCTGGAGAAAGAATCAGCCCAGAATCCCCAGAATGTCAGAATCAGAATCACACACTATCACAGAATCAGAATCACAGGGGTGAATAGTTTGTTTTTGTAGCTGTGGTTGTTTTGTTTCAAGTTAATTTTGTTTCATTCTGAACTTCCACCTCTAAGGAACACTCCAAAGGAGATTCTGACCTTTAGGGTTTGAGAACCATTTGCAGACATTGGTTTGCACTGAGCTGCAGCCTCAGTGGCCAAAGCAGGAACAGAGAAAGAAAAGTTCATTTACCAATTATTAAATCTGACTTGGTTCACATTCCTGGTGTGGTATGTAATTAGCAGAAATAATATTTGATGTCACTGATTAAACTGCAGTTGCTGCACGAAGATAAACTTGTGCCCATACCTATTTATGGTCAGAAATAACTTGTAATTAAAATAAATCCAAAATCCAGTTTGGGGCATGGGCTGATAAAGTTGTGCCCATACCTATTTATGGTCAGAAATAACTTGTAATTAAAATAAATCCAAAATCCAGTTTGGGGCATGGGCTGATCTGTGCTTAACACAGGGAAGGAGGTTCAGTGACTTTCTGCCATTTTTCTGATCAGAAGGATCAACTATTCCTGCTGTTTCAAGAAAAAGCTTTCCTCCCTTGTCAGTTCATTCACTCTTAAAAATGTAAATTTAACAAATAACATAACTGGGATGAAGACATTGAATAAAACTTGAGGGCATACCTGTGCTGGCAGAAAAAGTTACTGGTGTCCATCTGCTTTGGCACTTCCTTGCTTTGGGCTTCTGAGCTCGTCTGGCTTCAACTGACATTTGATAGAAACCATCTCAAATAATTTCTGAACTCTCATAAATGTTTTGTTAAAGTATAAAATTAAACTTACTCATGATATAAAGGTGCTTATATTTGTTCATCTCAGACCCCAATAAAAATATGAAGTTTTTTCCTTTTCTTTCCTAATTTGAACAAGGACCCCACAATGACTGATTTAATCCCCTCCTCTCCCTCTGTCTATCCAAAATATCTGATGCTCTCACTCATTTCTTTGTTCTCCTGGCTCATTTTCCCAATCCCTTTCCTCAGCAGTCAAACATAATTCATCAGAAATACTCCCTTGTTCCCCTGTGGCATTTCCAGGAAGAGGAGTGACCTGAAGTGATTCCAGGGGGACACCTCTGACCCCAGGAAAAGACAAACCTTCCACACTTATTCAAATAGACTCGCAACATCTTTTGAAGCACAATTCTTTTCATTTATCTTTAACATTTTAAACTCTGTTCCCATCAATTACAGGATAAGAAACTGAAGCAAAAGCAACTGTGCACAAAAGTATGAAAAGTACCCTAAAATGTTATTTCTGCATCTCCAGCAAGTGCAGGAGCTTCTCTTTGACCACCAAACACCTTCCAGCAGCAGCTGCCCCAAAACCCAAAGGTTTGGATCTCTCACTGATGTTTTCACATGTGCTGGACTCAGATGATTGTGCAAGACCTCTACAAACCCAAATTGGCTCCAGCCTTGGAGGGTGAAAGGAAAAACCCACTTGGCTGGGAGCCAGGAAAGGGATGGAAAGGGATGGAACTTCCCAGGGATTACAGCTCTGCAGTGAAATTCTAAACAAATCAATGGCTCCTTTTATTTCCTCCATAAATCCCGTGGATCCAAAGCTGCTCTGGAAGATTCTGCAAAAACCTGCCCAAATCAAGCAGGAAGCTTCATTAAAAATGAACAGGCAACCCAGTAGTTTAGGGAAAAATAACAGTAAGGAAACCTAAAGCTTTCCCTCCTGCGTGCCTTGCCCTTCCTGCTGGAGCTCTGAGGTTCTTCCAAGGCACAAGAAGCCATCTGCTTTGTTCAGGCAGGACACAGCACGTGGCAGCACAGCCCCACTGAGCCCTCAGTGCCTTCAGTTACTGGGGTGGAAAATCTCTGATGGACAGGGACATCCTGGCTGGGTAAAGCTGGGCATGGAGGCACATCCAGCTGGGCACGGGCACCAGGGGGCTCAGGGCTGGCTCAGTGCTGCCCAACACCTTCAGGGCACGGAGGGCACCAGCCTGGCTCAGCTCAGGGACAGCCCCAGGGGTGGATGTGGATCTGCTGGGGGCTCTGCAGAGGGACCAGGACAGCCTGGATCCATGGGCTGAGGGACAACAGGGGTGAGAGCTGGGTCCTGCACTGGGGTCACACCAACCCCATGGAACACCCCAGGATGGGAAGGGAACGGAGCTGGGAAGGGAATGGAGCCCCAGGAGGGGCTGAGGGAGCTGGGAAGGGAATGGAGCCCCAGGAGGGGCTGAGGGAGCTGGGAAGGGAATGGAGCCCCAGGAGGGGCTGAGGGAGCTGGGAAGGGAATGGAGCCCCAGGAGGGGCTGAGGGAGCTGGGAGGGAAATGGAGCCCCAGGAGGGGCTGAGGGAGCTGGGAAGGGAAATGGAGCCCAGGAGGGCTGGGGAGCTGGGAAGGAATGGAGCCCCAGGAGGGGCTGAGGGAGCTGGGAGGGAATGGAGCCCCAGGAGGGGCTGAGGGAGCTGGGAAGGGAATGGAGCCCCAGGAGGGGCTGAGGGAGCTGGGAATGGAGCCCCAGGAGGGGCTGAGGGAGCTGGGAAGGAATGGAGCCCCAGGGGCTGAGGGAGCTGGGAAGGGGCTCAGCCTGGAGCAAAGGAGGCTCAGGGGGGCCCTTGTGGCTCTGCACAAGTCCCTGCCAGGAGGGGACAGCCAGGGGGGGTCGGGCTCTGCTCCCAGGGAACAGGGACAGGCCAAGGGGAAATGGCCTCAGGCTGGGCCAGGGCAGGCTCAGGGTGGGCATCAGGAGGAATTTCTGCATGGAAAGGGTGCTCAGGCCTTGGCAGGGCTGCCCAGGGAGGGTTGCAGTGCCCATCCCTGCAGGTGTCACCTGGAGTAGGAACAAGGTGGGCACTGGGCACAGGCTGGACTAAAAGGACTTTCACACCTGAAATCATTCTGTGATTCCAGGAAAACCCCCTGGTCTAAGCCCCAGGGTGAGCCCAGCAGCCCCACCTGGTCAGACACTGGTACAGATTGTACTGGACTCAAGTTTAACAACGATGGAACTTTGAAGTCACAAGATTTAATCAGAGGTTTCACTGACAGCCTTGCAAAGCTTTAACACAGGTTCCCTCCAGACAAAACAGAACAAACTCAAATCCAGCAGAGTTTCTGTGACTTCACATCTGTCAGAGTCAGCGGAGAGCCCAGAACAGAGAGAAGTGCCAGCCCTGAGGACTTGCAGGTCAGGCTATGAAGGGTGAGGGTGGCACTGAGGTGCCAGCCCCGTTGCCCAGGTGTCATTTGAAGCTCTCTGTGTCCATTTTCAGTGCCCAGGGAAGCATTGAGCCTGGGCCCAGAGCTGTGCAGGCTCTGCAGGCCAGTACTGAGTGCCTGAGCACAGATTATCCTGGCACAGGTCTGTTCCCCAGCACACACAGCACACTCAGTGCCAAACCAGAGCCAAACCCTCATCCTCCTCCACTGCCCCACAGCCTGAGGAGTAGAAATGGCTTTTTCCAACCTGCCTGTTGAAGTTCGTGTCATGGCATTTACCATGAGCCTGCAAACAAGAGCAAATCCAGCAGCTGAAACTGTTTCCTTGAAATAAAGCAGTGCCCCTGTTGGGTAAGAGAAATGAAACATTACAGGAGGATTTCTGAGCAGGAAGAAGTTGCAAACAGCCTAATTAACCCTCCCTCTCAGGAGGGGAAGACTCTTTTTTGTGGAGGGCATTTCTGAGCACTCAGTGCTTCCAAGAGAGCCTGGCAAAGCCTCCCCTCTCCATGTGACCCCCCAGGCCCCAGCAGTGCTTGCAGGCACAGGAGAGAGCCCTGCAGCTGTCCCTGAATGCAATATTCATGATGAGGAAGGGTCTGAGCTGCATTCCTGCCCTTTCCCCACCACCCCAGACTGGGAGATGGAGCAGGAGCAGGTCCCACACAGCTGGCAGCTCAGAGCTCCCTGGCACACCTGGGAGGAGGGAAATTCCAGGGAGGAACACCTGGAAACAGGAACTGCTTTCCCCATCACAAGTGACACCGGGATAAAACAGCTTGCCCGGTTTTATCTCATTAACTTCACCCCCTCCATTAACTTCCAGTGTGAAATCTTCCTCAGCAGCTTCACAGGTCTAAACTAAAACAATTCCAGGCTTGCCAAGTGTTAGATGTTACTGAAAGGCTACAGGAGCACAGAACCATTAATCTGCATTTAAAAGTCTCTCTGCCCTGCCCCAGGCACTGGGAACTGAACACCTACACAGGCCTGATAACTTTAACTTGGTCTGAGCTGCCACACACACACAACACCTGCTTCCAAAGCCTGCCTGCACCCAAACTGCTCCTCACTGCCCCAGCTGGGCTCACCAAGGGCTTTCTTGCCACAAGAACAACATAAGCCTGAAGTAAAAGTCCAACTGATGACATTTGACATTGCCTTCTGGAAAACTAAGAGTTTTTATCCCTTAGTTTTGTCACTTTCTGTTTTAAAAAATTAATTAATTAATAAAAATTTCAGGTAGGGCCTCAGCCTCCTCCCTGTTTGCTTGATGCCAGGACAACGCTTTAGCTCCTAAATCCCAGAATCACTGAGGCTCTCCTTCACCCAAGACCACTGAGTCCAACCTCTGACCTAAATCAAGTTAAAAGTTGCACTGGCAAAGACTGAAACCCCTCACCTTGCAGTCAGTCAGTAGCTACTTAAGTTACTATGTTTTTAAGTGTTTTGCAACCACAGCACATCCTTCAGACATCCAAATCTTTTAAAACTTAGTGATGAACTGGCACCTGCTGTCACAATTCTATTTGTTTCCACCTGCCCAAATATAATGTGCTATCTGCTGTGGAATTTTAAGGTCTCCTACTGTTTCTTCCAGATCTAGGCTGCCTAAAAATCTTCATTACATAAGGTTTTTTAAATAAATCTGTATTATTTAAGCACAGCTGAGAAGTTAAAATAGTTCAGTCCTTAAAGCCCACAGGACTGGGAAAGGCCCATGAAACTATTTAAATTTAGGCACTGTTTATCAATAGAAATCTGTTTGAACACTAAACCAGAGACAACAAAATCATGGTTTCTTCTCCCTGGCACCAAGGGGAAAACAATTAACACAATAAAAATATGATGAATTGAAATCCTTATCACCTGAATCACCTGATCTGAACCCCTCTTTAGTCTCTCTAAAGCTGCCCCAGAGCAGCCCATGCGGGCAGGCTGAGCGTGGAGCTCAGGGAGGCTCAGGCACCAAGCCAGGCCCAAAGCCTGGCTTTAAACTTCCAGATGTGGCTCCTTCCCTCCTCAAAAACTGTCCCAGCTTCCACAACACACAGCTGAACACGCCCACCTTGGTTTAAAGAACTGAGAACATTCACCCTGGTTTAAAGGGCTGCACAACTCAGAACACCCACCTTGGTTTAAAGAACTGAGAACATTCACCCTGGTTTAAAGAACTGAGAACATTCACCCTGGTTTAAAGGGCTGCACAACTCAGAACATCCACCTTGGTTTAAAGGGCTGCCTAACTGAACACATCCACCTTGGTTTAAAGGGCTGCCTAACTGAACAGATCCACCTTGGTTTAAAGAACAGAACATCCACCCTTTTAAAAGGTTTCCACCTTGGTTTAAAGAACTGAAAGGGCTGCACAACTCAGAACATCCACCTTGGTTTAAAGAACTGAGAATACCCCCCATGGTTTAAAGGGCTTCTAATTCAGAACAAACATCCTGGTTTAAAGGGCTCCTAATTGAATACACCCACCCTGATTTAAAGGGCTGAACATATCCACCCAACTGAGAACATCCACCCTGGCTTAAAGGGCTCCTAACTGAGAACATCCACCTTGGTTTAAAGGGCTCCTAACTGAGAACATCCACCTTGGTTTAAAGGGCTCCTAACTGAGAACATCCACCTTGGTTTAAAGGGCTCCTAAATCAGAACATCCATCCACCTTGGTTTAAAGGCCTGCCTAACTGAGAACATCCACCTTGGTTTAAAGGGCTCCTAACTCAGATCACCATCCTTGGTTTAAAGGGCTGCACAACTCAGAACATCCACCTTGGTTTAAAGGGCTCCAAACTGAACACACCCACCTTGGTTTAAAGGGCTCCAAACTGAACACACCCACCTTGGTTTAAAGAACTGAGAACACCCATCTTAGTTTAAAGGGCTGCACAACTCAGAACACCCACCTTGGTTTAAAAGACTCCTAACTGAACACACACACCTTGGTTTAAAGGACTGCACAACTGAACAGATCCACCTTGGTTTAAAGGGCTGCACAACTCAGAACATCCACCCTGGCTTAAAGGGCTGCCTAACTGAGAACACCCATCTTGGTTTAAAGGGCTGCCTAACTGAGAACATCCATCCACCTTGGTTTAAAGGGCTGCACAACTCAGAACACCCACGTTGGTTTAAAGAACTGAGAAAATCCACCTTGGTTTAAAGGACTCCTAACTCAGAACATCCACCTTGGTTTAAAGGACTCCTAACTGAACACACACACCTTGGTTTAAAGGGCTCCTAACTCAGATCACCATCCTTGGTTTAAAGGGCTGCACAACTCAGAACAAACACTTTGGTTTAAAGGGCTGCACAACTCAGAACATCCACCTTGGTTTAAAGGGCTGCACAACTCAGAACAAACACTTTGGTTTAAAGGGCTGCACAACTCAGAACATCCACCTTGGTTTAAAGGGCTCCTAACTCAGATCACCATTCTTGGTTTAAAGGGCTGAGAACATCCACCTTGGTTTAAAGGGCTGCACAACTGAACACAACCACCAAACTCAGAACATCCACCTTGGTTTAAAGGGCTCCTAACTGAACACACCCACCTTGGTTTAAAGGGTAGCACAACTCAGAACAAACACTTTGGTTTAAAGGGCTGCCTAACCCACAACTGCTTCCTAGGTCCCCTCCACCAGCCAGCACTCCCTAAGAGATGCACTGCTCTTGGGTCCTGGGATAAAGCAGAGGCCTGGCTGCATCAGCTGCACCCCAGCCAACACAAAAAGCCATTTACTGCTCCAAAACCCCCAGGCTGCTCCAAACCCAGGGAGCCTGGGACAATGCTGGCAGGGCTGCTGCATTCACCCCACAGGAACTGCAGCGAACAATGAGGGTGTCCCACAGAGCTCACAGGAGGTCCTGGATGTGTCCCCTTACATACAGGATGGTGGAACTGTCAGAGCCAGCTCTGGCAGCCCAGCCTGGGAGCTGCTCCCTTGGGACTGACTGGTTTGACTGGGAAGGGACCTGAAAGCTCAGCCAGTGCCACCCCTGGGTCCCTGGCAGTGCCCAAGGCCAGGCTGGGGCTTGGAGCACCCTGGATAGTGGAAGGTGTCCCTGCCATGGCAGGAGGATGAAATCCAATGCTGTTTAAAGCTCTTTCCCACCCAAAGCATTCCGTAATTCTGTGATTCAGCTTCCCCAGACGAGGGATGTGTTGCACAACAAACATAATTCTGGAGGAATTTGAGAGGATTCCATCTTTTTACATGATTCCGTATTTCCACATGTCCAACACATAACAGAAAATGCAGGAGTCACTGCTTCACCACACAAGTTTGCCATATGTGACAAATGTCAATATCAGTGTCGTGAGTGTCAGAAACAGACAACTGAACATACAAACCACAAGACTTTAATGTCAACACCACAGTCAATCCCAACAGATCCTGTTACCTGAATCACACTGAGAAGTCTCTCAGGGCAACTTCCACTTTCCTGGGCTCACTTCCTTCTTCTGACATTTAAACCACAACCTAAGGAGAGGGAATAACACCAAGTGAGCCTTTTCTGCAAGAAAGCAGCGGTGTGCCATGGAAAAACTACACTGCCTCATTTCACAGCCCCAGCACGGTGCTGCTTCTGCCCTGGCTGCTGCTCCCGTTAACTGCAGATCAGGGCAGCCTGCACATCCCGGCTCTCCCGTTAATAACAGAGCAATGGAGCCTCCACGTTCCGGCTCTCCCGTTAATTACAGATCACTGGAGCCTGTACATCCCGGGTCTCCCGTTAATTACAAATCACTGCAGCCTGTACATCACGGGTCTCCCGTTAATTACAAATCACTGCAGCCTGTACATCACGGGTCTCCCATTAACTCCAAATCACTGCAGCCTGCACATCCCGGGTCTCCCGTTAACGCCAAAGCAACGCAGCCTACACATTCCGGCTGCCTGCCAGCAGCTGTTCCGCGGCCGGGAGGAACACCGGAGCACGGCCAAACCAGCGGCCGCCCCCGCCAGCGCGGTGACCCGGCCCCGCTGGGCTCTCCCCCCCCAGGCCCCGCCGCTCCCCCCGTACCTGAGCCGGTGCCGGGGCTGCCGCGGCTCCCGGGGCTCCAGGGGCGGCCGGGCCGCCTCAGCCGCCGCCGCGCTCCAACGGTCCCGGCCGCCGCCGCGCGGCGCCCCGGCCAATCAGGGCCCGCCTCCGCCGGGGGCGCGCGGCCCCCCGCCAATCCGCGCCCGCTAGGCCCCGCCTTCTCGCGCTCCTCAGCCAATCGGCGACCAGCGCCGCCTGGCGCGCTCCCGCCTCCGCCACTGCGCGCCCGCGCCGCGCGGCGCTCACCCCGGGGCGCGGCGGGACTGCGCATGCGCAGCGCCAGCAGCCATGGGGCGGCCCCGCCCCCGGCCCGCCCTGAGGGGCTGGGGCCGCCTCAGGGGAGAGGGGCGGGCGGAGCGATGGCCGGGGCGGCGCTGGGGGCTCCGTCAGTCGTGGGTCCCCTCACAGCCGTGGCTATCCCTCAGCACCATCCCTCAACACCGTGCCAGCCATGGGTTCTCTCACAGCCATCCCTCAGCCATGGCTGTCCCCTCACAGCCATCCCTCAGCACTGTGTCAGCCATGGGTCCCCTCACAGCCCAGCACCGTGGCTGCCATCCATGACTGTCCCTCAGCACCATCCCTCAGCTCCGTGGCTGCCATGGCCGTCCTTCAGCACTATCCCCCAGCACCGTGTCAGCCATGGCTGTCCCCTCACAGCTCAGCACCGTGTCAGCCATGGATCACCCTCGCAGCTCAGCACCGTGTCAGCCATGGCTGTCCCCTCACAGCTCAGCACCGTGTCAGCCATGGATCACCCTCGCAGCCATCCTTCAGCACTATCCCCCAGCACCGTGTCAGCCATGGCTGTCCCCTCACAGCTCAGCACCGTGTCAGCCATGGATCACCCTCGCAGCCATCCTTCAGCACTATCCCCCAGCACCGTGTCAGCCATGGCTGTCCCCTCACAGCTCAGCGCCGTGTCAGCCATGGCTGTCCCTCACAGCTGTGAGTGACTGCCATCCCCTCAGCATCTAGCCACAGCCATTGCTCAGCTCCATCCCCTCAGCTCCCAGGGCTGGAGCTCCTCTGCCATGGAGCCAGGCTGGCAGAGCTGGGAATGTTCAGGCTGGAGAAAGATCCAGGGAGAGCTCAGAGCCACTTCCAGGGCATAAAGAGGCTCCAGAAGAACTGGAGAGGGACTGGGGACAAGGCCTGGAGGGACAGGAGCCAGGGAATGGCTCCCAGTGCCAGAGGGCAGGGATGGATGGGATCTTGGGAATGAGGAATTGTTCCCTGGCAGGGTGGGCAGGCCCTGGCACAGGGTGCCCAGAGCAGCTGGGGCTGCCCCTGGCAGTGCCCAAGGCCAGGCTGGACACTGGGGCTTGGAGCCACCTGGGACAGTGGGAGGTGTCCCTGCCATGGCAGGGGTGGCACTGGATGGGCTCTGAGATCCCTTCCCACCCAACCCATTCCATGGATCGCTGTTTCTATGGGCTGCGAGGGCAGCTCAGGCTGGTACGGACTGTGCCCCTGCAGGAGCGTCCCCTGTGCCAGGCGAGGCTGTCACAGCTCCTGCCATGTCCCACAGCTCCCCAGCCACAGCGGCTGTTTGCAGTGAGGGCATCCCCTGCCCCATGGCGTGACCGTGCCTGTGCAGAACAGCATTCCCTGGGCACCGGGGATGTCCCTGCTCGCCTTGCTGGCAGCAGCACGGGTGCCGGCAGTGTTTCCTGAGCAGGACCCGGCAGGACGGGCTCTGTTCCAGGCTCTCTGTCCCCTCATGTGCAAATGTCACAGCTCCTCCTGCATAGCGCGGTCTGTGCCCGCAAGGAGGAGGAGGAGGAGGAGGAGAATCCCTGCCGTGGAGGAGAGGAGGGACCACTCCCGGCTTGCAGGAACGGGAGGGAATGTTCTGGCAGGGAATAGCAAATGAGAGAGAGGGGAAATTGCCGCTGTAGCTGCTGCCGTGGCGATGCTCATTGCCAGCTGCCTGTGCCAATGACGGCGCTCGGAATTCCCAATTTGTCCCGGAATTCCCACGGGTGGCAGTGGGACCAAGGGAGGCAGGTGATTCCTGCTGGCTGCATTTCCACCCTTTGAAAGGCAGCAGCAGCCAAGGCGGCGTTTGGAAAAGCCGTCTGCCGTGGGCTGCCGGGAGAAGTGCAGCAACCTGCACAAACACCAGATGGTGCCACGGCTTCAGTTATTTACTCAGGCTTCCCCCTCCTCTTTGGGCTGTGCTCATCCTCCTCCTTCCCAAAGGTCCCAGGGGAATTCGGCCTGGCTAGAAAAAAAGGGGTTTACTTACTGAACAACGAGACAGAGCCATTAATTAGTCACACAGATTAAAAAGAATAAATTAAAGTCTAGCGATGCCGCCAAGACGCCACCTGAGGGCGGGGGTGATTATTCCCACTGGCAGGTCTCCTACCCCCTCCGTACTTACAATACAGAATTGTTGATACTTTTAATGAATTCAGGGAAAACAAATCCCAGGCTCCTGCACGTTCCTCAGTGCTGCTGATTTTACCGAGTTGTTAAGTGCACCCAGAGTTTTCCTGTCAGAAATCAGGTGAGTTGGTTACACACCTGTTTCCCCAAATCCCTCCATCTAAAGGGAAATCAAGTTCCTGTCACTTGATACAGGTTTCTTCCTGTTTCTTTCTTTCCCCCAGTTCTACAGTTCCATGCTCCTCCAGTGTCTTGGGACCCCAAGAAGTGAGGAAACTGCAGAATTTATTAAGGCTAAGTAATAAACCAACGTTTTCCCCTTAAAATATGCCAAAAGAAAATTTAATAGCTATCCACAGCTTGTAAAGCCAGGGAATCAGAGTTCCCTGTCAGGGGAAGGCAGAAGGAAATCCCTGAAAAGCCTCAGCAGGACCCGAGGCCATGACCTCAGATGGTTTTGGTGAGCAGAAGATGGACCATGAAGGGGGAGCACACATGTCCAGTGCCGAGATATCAGTTCCTTTGTCCACCCGTCCATCACCACCCAAACCCGTGGGGAAGAAGGTGAAGAAGAAGGTGAAGAAGGTGAAGAAGAAGGACCAGCCACTGCCCTAAAACCTCCATCTTGCTTTATATATATATTACTACATTCTAAAACCCCAAGCTCTAAGTTTTCCACCCTGTGAGATCACACACTTCTACCCAACTCCACACCCACAATCCCAGTGCTCTCCATCAATTCTGGAAGCTTCTCCACGGCCTCAGGTCAAATGCAGTGTTCTCTTCAGTGTCTGTGCCTTTCAGCACAGAAAGCCCCAAACTCTCAGCATCCAGGGTTCCAACACTGAGGAACTTCAGGATCCTGTGTTCATTTCCAAAGAAGGCCCTGTGGGAGGAAGAGGAGCAGAATCCATGGCAAGACATGAGCCACAGGCAAGGATTTGGTCTGGTGCCATGTCCTGAGGGCACGGATATTCCAGTGCCAGGTTGGGAATGGGCTGTTGGGAGCAGCCCTGGATCCCCCTCTGAGACACTAAGGTGGAATTTTATGCATATATAAATAAATAAATAAACACATAAATAAATAAATAAATAAATAAATAAATAAATAAATAAATAAATAAATACATGAGTGTCCCCTGTCTGCCATGGATTGCTCCTGGGCTGGTCTAAATGCCCAGAAACCACCTCACTGTCCCAAAGGAGCCTTTGATCCACACCCCCAGCACTCCCCTGCCATCCAGCGTGGCTGTCACAGCCTGGGACAGGCCTGGGCTGGCAGTGGCCCACAGGGGCTGGGGGTCCCACAGAGTCATTCTGGGGCTCATCCCTGGGACACCTGAGCACACAGAGTAAAACCTGTGGGCACGAGGCTCAAGGCAGCGCCCATCCCACCAGCACAGGTGAATGCCATCCCTTGGGAAGCAGGCCTGGAGGGAGCTGCAGCACACTCACTGCCTGTGGGATCACATCCCTGGCATCTGGCCTGGCAGAGCCCACAGCCCTCCAAAGGTGAAACTCTCAGCCCAGCTTTTCCACTCCAAAATCCATAACCAGCCTCAGAGAAGCCTGAACTGAAAGGGATGGGAGACCAGTTTGGCTCAGTTTTGAACTGGGAGATGCAGCAGCACCACTGGAATAAGGAACAATTGTTTGGAAGTGCAGCAGCTCCAACACTGCCATTTTATCTCACCCAGGCACCTTAAACAACTCCCAAGGTTGCCATTCCCTCAGGGCTTTGCAGGAGGGCAGGAAGCTGGGAGGAAGAGGCCTGGGATGAAGGCAGGATCCCTCTGGACAGGGTGTCGCCCTGTTCTTCTCAGTTCTTCTAAGCGTTCTGTGTTTACATTTTTGTAATGGAGTTTCTCACGCACTGATCATGTAAATAACGATTGTTTTGCATTCCTTTCTGGAGGAGGACAGAACTGATGGACAGTTGGTTCGACCAGTGTTTGTTGGAGAGGTGGCACTGTCATCCTCCAACCCAGGGTCACTTCTGGAATTCTATTTATATCAAGGTCGACAAATAAACTTCCCTTCTCTTTACCTTGGAGGTTCCAGCGTGTGTGTCATTTATTTGGTGTCCTGTTGGGACAGACAGGGAGCCTTGCACAGGAGGGACAGCCCTTCACAGCAGCACTCCTGTGCTCACCTCTCAGTGCAGGGGTGCAATGGGAAGGATTCACTGAGTGATGAATGGAAAAAGATATTTGCTTTTACAAATAAACTTTGGGTTTGCTGATAAATGAAATTAGACATTGAAAGATGAAAGAAACAATGGGGAAAACCCTAAATTCCATGAGAATTAGAAATTAAAGGGAGGGTTATACATTAGAGGGAAAATCTCTGGTATCAGGCGTTTTGGGAAGTCTGTACCTCTCAAGTACCTCAGAAATGGGGAAAGAGAGAAGGGAAATGTGGCTGGGAAATTGGGATAAAAAGGAGGCTGCATCCTCCAAAAACTGGAGAGACCCCAGGGGAATGCCCCATGGCCTCTACCTTTATTCAAATAAAGTTAAAAAAAGAACTCCTCTGTCTCCTTTTTGGACATGAACCTCTGGTGTTTGTGGATTGATTTTCCTAACAGCATGGAGCTGTGTCTGCTCCCAGTGCCCCGGGGGGAACGGGAATTCCCTCCGGTGCCAAGAGCTGCGCAGATGGATCCACCTCTGCAGGAAGATTTGCACCCACAGCCCCGCAGAGTAAGAAATCCCCCGTTTGGAGCTCCCTTGACAGCGCCGGTGGATTGGGTGTCTGAATCCCCCACAGTGCGGATTCCGTGAGCTGGGAGCTCTTTTCCAACCGGAATGATTCCGTGGAGAACCCACCCATTTATCCCCGCGCTCCCTGGAGCACACCCAGGCGCTCCGGGGCTGCTTTGGAGCTGGGGCTGCAGCAGCTTTGGCTGTGCGGGGTCACCCTTGTGGGGAGGGCCCACCCCAGCTCCTGGAGCATCCCAGGAAATGAGGAAAACACAACAATTTGTGGCTCTCGAACTGCTCCAGCCTTCCCCAAACGCTCCGCTCTGGGCTTGTGCTTCCCTGCAGAGCTCCCACCCGCTCTCCCCCCGGGCTCCTTTCCCTTGTTTTGTGTTTTTAAACAATATTACATCTCAGATCCAACCAGCTCAAATACTTTTTAATACATTGAAAATGTAAAATAAAGCATATACGAAGTACATACAGTATATATATATACACATATTTCAAATACTTAAAATTCTTATGTAAAATATGATTTTTTTTTCTATATTATTTGTGTAAAAATACATTTTCAAATGGTGTCACCTCGATTTTGCTGTACAGACCCTCAAGCCCAATCGAAGTCCCTTTTAAAAAGGCAAAAGACAAAGGTTTAGGATTTTTTGGAACTATGTTTACAGGCCTGTTGTCCACACAGGAAAAGCCTCTGGGAAACAGTATTGGATTGCTTCTTTGTGAGAATTCCCGTTTTTATTGCATTAACGGCAGGAACGGAGCCTTTTCAGTTGTGCTGCAGTAACCCCGCTGGCCTGGCCGAGGAACTGCCCCCGGTACCCTGTCACCACCCAGAACCCCTCCTTTGCCCGCTCCTTTCAGATACTAAAATATATATTATTTAAAATATATTACTGTAAGCTCTCCAACTCGCTCTGCACGTGCAGCAAACGTAAGCGTTAAAAACCACCCAGGGCCGCTCGCTCCCAGCACCAGCTCCTGTCCCCCGTCCCCTGTCCCCGTGTCACACGGCGGCAGCGGAGCTCTGCCCACCCCTGCAATTACCTGCGATAATTAATTAATCAATCAATCAATCAATCAATCAATCAGCACAGCGATGCTGCCACGGCCCCGCCGCCTCCCACATTCCCGCTGTGGGAAACCCCAGCCCGGCTCTCCGCACCTCCCGCGGGTCTCAGGAACCATCGCACGGAGCCTGCCCGGAGCAGAGAAACCCCAGAGCCGCTCCCGATGCACCCTCCCCGCCCGCACGGTCCTTGCTGCCTCCCTCCCGAGGATCCCACCCGAGGAACCCCCTGAAGATCCCTCCTGAAGCGCCCTCCTGAGGGTCCCTCCTCAGAGTCCCTCCTGAGGGTCCCTCCTCAGAGTCCCTCCTGAGCATTCCTGCTGAGGGTCCCTCCTGAAGACCTCTCCCGAGGATCCCTCCTGAGGATCCCACCAGAGGAACCCTCCTGGAAGTCCCTCCCAGGATCCTTCCTGAGGGACCCTCCCGAGGATCCCTCCTGAAGGTTCCTCCTGAGGGTCCATCTTGAAGGTCCATCCTGAAGATCCCTTCTGAGGATCCCTCCCGAGGGTCCCTCCTCAAGATCCCTCCTGAGGATCCCTCCTGAGGGTCCCTCCTAAAAATCCCTCCTGAAGGTCCCTCCCGAGGATCCCTCCTGAAGGTTCCTCCTGAGGGTCCCTCTTGAAGGTCCATCCTGAAGATCCCTTCTGAGGATCCCTCCTCAAGATCCCTCCTGAGGGTCCCTCCTGAAAATCCCTCCTGAGGATCCCTCCCGAGGGTCCCTCCTGAGGATTCCTCCTGAAAATCCCTCCTGAGGATCCCTCCTGAAGGTCCCTCCCAGTAATAACCTGACCAGGAACTGCTGCTCCAGCAGCTGTTTTGTGCAACCAAAAAAAAATAATTCCACCTCCCCAACCAGTGCAACTGCTTGGAACCTCCTCCTTCCTGTAAATTCCCAGAGGGAAAGTAAAATTCCACACCAAATTCCTTCCTTTGCTGTCCACCTGGCTCAAAACCTGAATCCCCAGAGCCGTGCTGGCACCTCCTGTCCGTGGGGTTTGGGGCATTGGTCAGGCTCTAATTCCAGTTCTGTGTCCTGAAAAGGGAAACCGAAACCTCCTCCCTCGTCAGGTTCCTTTCCCTGCCACAAACACTCCCACATCAGGCTTTGGAAATCCTGGATTTTTGATGCCACCTTTCCCTGCAGTGCCAATAAATTCATTCCCGGGGGACCAAAGTCTAATGGTTTAAATAAACTCTGTCACGACATCCCTTTATTATAAAATCCCGTGTGGAGCTGGATTTGCTGTGGATGGGAAGGAGCCTCGGCAGTGGGACAGGCTGGTCCCAGCCCAGGAACCCCACAGGATTCGTTCCCCTTTCTGAAAGCCATCACCCCACACCCAGCTGCAGCACACAAAACTTGCCGGGCTCTGTCCCTGTTCCAGGGATTATTACACCCAGCCCCTAATCCCAAACAATCTCCTCACACCCAGTGCCCTGTGCTCACCCTCGGAGATGCTCCCCCAGGCTGCACCATGCTCAGACCTCAGTGGGCACTGAGAAAATCGATTTCCTTCAAAAGAAACGGAAAGTAGCCCAAGCTAAGTGTTGATCCATGAAATGGAACTAAGGCACTGACAGGTGGAAACTCCCGAGCCACCAGCACCATCCTACCCTGGCCAATGCCAGCCTGGGGCCACCTCCATGTCCTGGGTCACCGAGTGTCCCTCCCTGGGTCCCCAGGCAGCCCCTCCTGGGATGGCACAGCCAGATGGGCACATTCCCATGGGATGGCTCTGGGAATGGCACCCCCTGCACTGCCAGGAATGGGCACAGCAAACCCACGCTCAGCAAGGGCAGCAGGGAAAGCCAGCAGGAGGAACCAGCCGGGCAGGGATGGTTTGGGAAGTGCCAGGGGAGCTCTGGAAGAGCCCTTCCAGTGGCAGCTGAACACCTGTGAGTGCTCAGGGTCACAGCTCCTTCCTCATCCTCTGCTTCCCCCTCTCCAGCAGCCTGGAAAATCAGCCCAAGAGGAGCCAAGGAGAGACCAGAACTGACCCAAGTGTGCAGGGAAAGCTCTCAGTCTCCTCTGAGAATGACTCTGTCAGCTGCACGTTGGCCTCTCCCGGGCTGTCCCAGCCAGGAATGGAAGTGTCTGTCCAGGACTACCGAGGGAGGGGTGGACAGATGCTGCTCTCAGCTCCAAACCAGCCCCCACTGCCTCCTCCCTCCCCAGGTTTACAAAAATGCAGGATTTCCTCTTCCAAGCAAGAGCTGGAAGTGGGCAGTGGCAGGAAGTGGCACAGGCAGGGGGTTCTTGGGCTACCCCCACCACCACCGCGGGTGGGAGATGCTCGTGGGGACAATTTTGTGCAATGTTTTAGATATAAAATCGAGTTAATTTCTAATCCCTAAATGCTCCTCACCACGGGATCCTGAGCAGCGATGTGGAATCACATCAGTGGGGGCGGTCACTGCTCTGCAGGGAATCTCAGCTGGCAGAACCCAGAGCAGGTGATGCTGCAGCTCCTGCAGCTCCAGAGGCAGCTGCACTCCCCGGGCAGGGAGGGAAACGCTCCTGCTGCCACGGGATCCAGTCTGGAGCTCCCTTTTCCTTGTCACCCCCAGCTAAATCACAGAGCCACGGAATATCCTGTGCTGGAATGGACCCACAGGGACCACCCAGTCCAACTCCTGACCCTGCACGGACACCCCAACAATCAATCCCACCCTGTGCCTGAGAGCCCTGTCAAAGGCCCCAGGAGCTCTGGCAGCCTTGGGCACCCCCTGTTCCTTGGAAACCCCCCAGGAATTATTCCTGCTCCTCACCACCAGTGCCGGGCTCCCAGGGAGAAGGGGAGGGGAGCAGTAGTACAAAGGAGAGGGGAAGGGAAGGCTGAGCACCCCGCGCACCACTCAGCTGCCCCACTGCTGGGGGAATATTGCTTCAGCTTAAAAGGCCTTTGGATTAAAAGTGAATTCAGTGCTTTTCCATCAAAAACATACACAGCTCTGTTCCCTGACCAGGATGCAGCGAGGCCCCCACCCGCCCCGGGAGGGGAACAGCCCTGGGTGATTTGTGCTCCGTCAGCACCCTCAGCTCCCAGGAACACGGGGCCACTGTGCTTCGATTTCCCTCAGTGCAAGTGAAGGAAGCCAGGACCTGTCAGGGAGCACAGGTGCCACCAGCATGTCCCCAGCCAGCCCTAGGGGCTGCCCCAGCACCCCTCCCTCAGCTGGGCCCCAGCTGAGCTGAGCTCAGCCCAATTTGGTATTTCAAACACAAAGAGCCACCCAACGAGGCCCAGGCAGACACTCACGTGCCTTCCCCTACACCCGGGAAATACAAAATCTTGGATAGAAACCGGAGATGTCTGACCAAGGGGGTGTTTGGATGAGAACAAAACTCTTCCCAGAGCATGGCAGGACCTAGGGTGACACTTTGTGCCCATCACCTGCCCCCGTGTCCCAAGAGCAGCTGGTTCTGGGCCATGGGATGGCAGCTCCAGCTCCTGGGAATGCCCAGGGGAGCAGATCCCTGCCAGTTCTGGGAATGCCCAGGAGAGCAGATCCCTGCCAGTTCTGGGAATGCCCAGGAGAGCAGATCCCTGCCAGTTCTGGGAATGCCCAGGAGAGCAGATCCCTGCCAACCCTGGGAATGCCCAGGAGAGCAGATTCCTGCCAGTTCTGGGAATGCCCAGGAGAGCAGGTTCCTGCCAGCCCCGGGAATGCCCAGGGGAGCAGATTCCTGCCAGTTCTGGGAATGCCCAGGGGAGCAGGTTCCTGCCAGCCCCAGGAATGCCCAGGGGAGCAGGTTCCTGCCAGTTCTGGGAATGCCCAGGGGAGCAGGTGCCTGCCAGCCCCGGGAATGCCCAGGGGAGCAGGTGCCTGCCAGTTCTGGGAATGCCCAGGAGAGCAGATCCCTGCCAGCCCTGGGAATGCCCAGGAGAGCAGATCCCTGCCAGCCCTGGGAATGCCCAGGGGAGCAGATTCCTGCCAGTTCTGGGAATGCCCAGGGGAGCAGGTTCCTGCCAGCCCTGGGAATGCCCAGGGGAGCAGATCCCTGCCAGCCCTGGTAGCACCCAGGAGAGCAGGTTCCTGCCAGCCCTGGGAATGCCCAGGAGAGCAGATTCCTGCCAGCCCTGGGAATGCCCAGGAGAGCAGATCCCTGCCAGCCCTGGGAATGCCCAGGAGAGCAGATCCCTGCCAGTTCTGGGAATGCCCAGGAGAGCAGATCCCTGCCAGCCCCGGGAATGCCCAGGGGAGCAGGTGCCTGCCAGTTCTGGGAATGCCCAGGAGAGCAGGTTCCTGCCAGCCCTGGGAATGCCCAGAGCAGATCCCTGCCAGCCCCGGGAATGCCCAGGAGAGCAGGTTCCTGTCAGTTCTGGGAATGCCCAGGGGAGCAGATCCCTGCCAGCCCTGGGAATGCCCAGGGGAGCAGATCCCTGCCAGCCCTGGGAATGCCCAGGGGAGCAGATCCCTGCCAGCTCTGGGAATGCCCAGGAGAGCAGGTTCCTGCCAGTTCTGGGAATGCCCAGGGGAGCAGGTTCCTGCCAGCCCTGGGAATGCCCAGGAGAGCAGGTTCCTGCCAGCCCTGGGAATGCCCAGGGGAGCAGGTTCCTGCCAGCCCTGGGAATGCCCAGGGGAGCAGGTTCCTGCCAGCCCTGGGAATGCCCAGAGCAGATCCCTGCCAGCCCTGGTAGTGCCCAGGGGAGCAGGTTCCTGCCAGCCCTGGGAATGCCCAGGAGAGCAGATCCCTGCCAGCCCCGGGAATGCCCAGGAGAGCAGATTCCTGCCAGCCCCGGGAATGCCCAGGAGAGCAGGTTCCTGCCCGGCCAGGCCCAGCTGTGTGCCCCCTGCTCCTGGTGGGTCACTGCCAGCCCCAGGACTGAGCTGTTCTGGTCACTGCCATGGGCAGCCCTGCAGCTCCAGCAGCAGCACACCCGGACACCTGGGACACTCAGCTGGGATACTGGGAGAGGGGATCTGCAAACCAGCAACACCAGCCTGCACTGCACAGCCCAGGGGCCTCTGGAACAGAGGGAAAGGCATCAGGGCTGCCTCCCAGTTCCCAGGGATCTGAACTGGGAGCAGCCAAGGGAGCCTGCTCAGGGCTCCTGCCTCAGTCTCCCTCACCACACGCGGCTGGACTCGGATTATCCCAATCCCTGTCTGCCAGGAGAAAACCAACAATGGGCTCTGGGCTGGATCTCCCCGGGGAGAGCAGAGCTCAGCAAGCGTGCTCAGAGCAGGCTGGGGTTACTGGAACTGCAGTACAAGTCAAACACTATCTCCTAAAAGATTGAAAAAATATTTTTAAACAAAATAATGTGGCATATTTACATAATTCCTTAAGTGCAAACTCTTGTCACAATTCACGTAGTCGAGCGCGATTTCGACTCCCTGTACAAGAAGGTGCTCTTTCGTTAATGAAAGAAGGACTCTGGATTCCTGATTCAGTAACGTGTCTCTTGTGCAAGGCAGTAAAATTCCTGTTTCTTCCCAAGATTCTCCCGACGGCAGCCCCCGGAGGAAGCCGTGCTGCTCCCCGTTACCGCACCACGAGGCACGAGACGCAGAGCTTGGAGGGGCCGATGCAGTCGTCATGGCAGAAGGCACCGCAGCCCTTGCACATGATCATGGCTTTCAACCTGCAGTAACATTTGGAAGGGGGATCCTCCATGGCGCCGTCCTCGGCGAACGCCGGCACCGCGAGGCTCTGCCCGTGGCCGCCAGAGTTCACGGCCTGCCCGGCGGGGATGGTGGTGACGGTCACGGAGAAGGACATGACGTTGCCCATGGAGCTGGCCAGCTGCTTGCACTCGCTCATCAGCGAGCCCTGGCCCACGTCGGGCGAGGTGGAGACGTTGATGGTGCCGCTGTAGCTCCCGGGCAGCTTCGGGGGGTGCGGGGCAGGGAGCAGCGGGGGCTGTGCCGGGTCTGGGGACGGGGCGGGGGGCCCGAAGAGCTCCGTGCCACCGTGGCCCTTGCCCCTCATGGCGTGGGCCATCTGCTCCTGTGCTGCCTGCAGCAGGTCCCGGGCCAGCGCGGTGCCATCCAAGGCTGGCACCTTCTCCTTGGCAGCCTTGGCCCCCAGGGAGCCGGGCTCTGCAGGGCCGTGTGAGCCCTGCTCCTTCTCCCCCTGCCCTGCCCGTGGCTCCTCTTTGATGCTGCTGCGCTCCCGTTCGTCCCCGGAGCTCTCATCATCCGCGTCCTCCTCGCTGCTGCTGCTGCTGCCCTGGGCCGCCCGCGTCCTCGCCCTCCCCGAGCTCTGCCCTGGCGCCCTCGGCGGGGCTGCTCAGCCCCAGGCGGGGCTCGGCGCTCAGGGAGGAGCCTCTCCTCAAACTCTCCGAGCCGCGGCCGTAGGTGGAGATGTTGAGCAGGTAGTGCCCGGACATGGCAGGCTTGGACGTCCTCCTGCCCGTGAAGCCCAGCATGAATCTCTGGCTGGTGGAGCTGCTTTCCACCGGGAAACCTGAGTGCGGGAGGTTCAGCTGCGAGGGCTGAAGGACGGGCAGCACGCTCTGCCTCTGCACCCTCTTGATCAGAGTCTGCAGGATCTGCTCCTGGGTGGATTTGCTCAGCGCCTCGTGGTGCTGCTCAGGCCCGGCCTCCTTTCCCGAGGGGAGCGGGAAGGTCCTTGGAATGTGAGGCAGGGGCCTGTTCTGGCAGAAGATCTTCCCAAGCTGCTGCGGGGGCACGGCCGATGCTCTGTCCCCCGCCTCGGCGCCGTTCCCCGCCACCCCCTTCTCTTCCTGAGGAGCCACCGGGACAGTTTTCATTTCTGCTTTGGTCAGCGCCTTGGGCAGGATCTGCTCCAGAGGGACGCTCTTGCCCTGGAGCAGCTGCGTGACCAAAGGGTTGTTGGCAGGAATGCTGGAGCTCGCTCGGGGAGGGGATTTAAGGCTGGCTGCTACTGAGGAGCTGCTGGAGGCTGGGACGGCTGCGCCCACAGCTCCAGCCTGGGCTCCGGGGCCCGTGGGTGCCAGGGGGGACACCAGGGGGAAGGAGCTTTGCCTTGGGGAAGGTCACAGCCGCTCCCTGCCGAGGGCCCGCTCCCGCTCCGGGCCGGGGCAGGCGGGGCCGCGCCGGGGGTGCCCGGGGAGCCGGGGGTGGCCGTGCCCCGCGGGGGGCTCGGCGCGGCCCCGGCACCGCTCCCTAGCGCCGGGGCTGCCGCGGGGGCCCCTCCTGGCTGTAGTTGTGCTCCAGGAGGATGGCGAGCAGCTCCCGGCTCCGCCTGGCCCTCCACCTGCGAACGGGGCCCTGGGCAATGGGGAAGAAACCTTCTCGGACCTCCCCCGCTTCCAGTTCCTGCCAGTTCCAGCGCCTTCGCTCCAGCTGCGGCTTGGGGGGCTCCGCCGGGGTCTCTCCCGTCTGCGCCCCTGCCCGGGGGTCTCCCCCCGCCCGGGCCGGGCCCTGGCACGGCTCCCCCGGCCGAGGCGGCGGCGGCGGCGGCCGCTGCCCTCTGAGCCTTGGCCTGCTGGGCTCTGGCCTTGATGTCGGCCAAGGTCCTGGCCCCTGTCCTGCCAGGACTGCTGAGGGACAGGGGGAAGCACGCCCTGGGAGAGACCTGGCCCGCAGGAAATGGCATCGGGGAGATTCTGGACACGGGAATCTGCAAGAGAGCGGGAGAAAAGCACAGCTGAGACACGGGAACCCCCGAACCCCGAAGCCAGGAGAAACATGGGAGAAACATGGGGAACCCCGACCCAGGAGGTTTGCTGAGACACGGGAACCCCCGACCCAGGGTCTCAGAGAACTGGTGGTGGTGGTGGTGGTGGAGAAATCCCTTTGGAGAAATCCCTCCTGTCCCTGCCTTGAGACATGAAACCTTTCATGTCTGACTCTTGGATGCCTCCCAGGCAGTTTTGGGGTGCTGCAAACCCTGTGGCTCTGAGTGGTGTCACAGACAAACTTTATGAAAAATCCTTTCCTTAGGATTTTTCCTCCTGAGAAGCTGAGGGGCCTCAGGAACAAAATGCAAACAATGGTTATCTGCTGCTGTGGGATGCAACAGGTGCATCTGGGATTGGTCTCATGGGGTTGTTTCTAATTAATGGCCAATCACAGTCAGCTAGCTCAAACTCTCTGTCCGAGCCACAAACCTTTGTTATTCATCCTTTCTTTTTCTATTCTTAGCCAGCCTTCTGATTAAATCCTTTATTCTTTTAGTATAGTTTAAGTATAATATATATCATAAAATAATAAATCAAGCCTTCTGAAACATGGAGTCAGATCCTCTTCTCTTCCCTCATCCTGGGACCCCTGTGAACACGGTCACACAGCCCCACAAACCAGGCTGCAGTGCTGCCGGGGGCTCTGCCTTTCCCCCCAGTGTCTGGGCTGGCTGCAGGGGAGCCCGGATGGCTCCTGTGGCCCTGGGTGTCCCCAGCTGCCAGGCTCCTGCCCCTCTCTGTCACCACGGCCCTGCAGAGCTCTCCCTGTCTGCAGCCCGGCACAGCAGGAGCTGTGACAGGGATGGGCTGGGCTCTGAGGGCCCTTCCAGCCCCCTGAGCCCAGAGTTTGGGGTTCAGTGCCCTGGGGGAGCCCCTGGGGGAGGCCTGGCCGTGGCTGTGTCCCTGCTGGGCTCACCTTGAGCGGGGGCACCCGCGGCACCGCCGGCCCTGTGCCGGGAAAGGGCTGCCTGCGAAAGGCCTGCGGCTGCTGCTGGTTCTGCTGCTGGTTCTGCTGCTGGTTCTGCTGCTGGCAGGGCTCAGCCACACGGGGCTTCTTCTCAGGGCTGCCTGGAGCTTCCTCCCTGCTCTCCAACTTCCTCTTGTGAGCCTCCACCCCGACCTCCATGGCCTCGCTCCCCGGGGGCTTCTTCTCCTTCTCCTCTTTCTCCTTCTCCTTCTCCTTCTCTGCCGGGGCTGCCGCGGGGCTCTGTGCCTTGGCTGCTGCCCCGCCGGCCTCGGGGCTCTTTGGTTTGCTCGGGGCACCCAGAGATTCCTTCCCTGGCGCCTCCTTGGCCGCCCCAGGCTTCCTCTGCTCCTCTGGCCCGTGGCTGGCGGTGCTGGGGGGTTTCTGGGCCAGGGTTTCTCTCTCCCGGCCGGAGCCCGGCCGCTCGCCGGCTCTGGGCGCTCGCCGCTCCGGGGACACCTCGGGCTTGGCTGCCTTGGGCTGTGGCTCCTCTCTGGCCTCCTCTCCTGCTTTCCTGCTGCCTGCTGGGGCTGCCTGGGGCTCCGAGGGGGACGTGGATGTGCTCTGCTCCTGCCGTGGGGCCGGGGGGCTGCGGGGCCGGCCGGGCTCTGCCGCCTCGGGCTGTGCTGTCAGTCGCTGCGACTCCTCGGGGCTCAGCCCAGAGCTGCCAAGGAAAACAGAGATTCTGCTTTGTAAAACACCCCTGCAGAAGCGTCCCTTCCTTGGGAAATGGAGGCAGGAGTCTCTAAATCAGCTCCCTAAAGAAATGTCTTGCACACCCAATTCTGTGCCATGATCAGTGAGAACCTTCCCTACTGATAATCCTGCCACAGGAAACAGAAATCAGCATCAGAGATCAAACCCAGCCAAATGCAACACATGGAACACTGGGTAGCTCCAGACACCAACTTTCCAGGCTGCACACCCAAAGGCTTTGGCCAACAGTGAATATTTCCCTGTATGAGCCCCCACTGCCTCCTCTGCAGCTCACAGGTGACACTGGCACGAGGGGACACTGAGAAGGAAAGGTCCCACCACCCCTTCAGGAGGAACATGGGATCTAATGCCCACAGTGATGTCTGGGAAAAGTTTCTCCTTCCGGATTAACTTCATCCATCCCTCTCAGTGATTTGTCAAACTGGATTTTTTTCCCCAAACATAACCCCACTGAGGTCTGGTGAATCTGTGCATTGGTTCCCCAGACAAGTTCTCAGGAGCTGGAGGAACTGAGCTCCTGCCATGTCCCCTCCACGCTGTCCTGCTGTCCCCTGTCCCCCTCATGCCCAGGACTGGGGCTCTTGTCACCTTCCCATGAGCACAGACCTGGCTCAGGGGCTGATGAATCTCCTGGTGAGCTGCACTCCCAGCCTGGTGTATCCCTGTAGTTGTTCCTACAGCCTGCAGGGACACCCACAGCATCCCAACCACACCACGGAGTGCCAGGAATGCCCTCAAGGCTCCGGAGGGTTAAAACACCCAGGATGAATGGGGGACACAGCGGCTGGCAGGGTGAGGACAACCCCAAACCTGGCACAGGGCAGGGTGAGGACAACCCCAAACCTGGCACAGGGCAGGGTTAGAAATTCCTGCTCAGTTATTTACACCTGTGTGCTCCTTCCCAGGTCTCTCAGAAACCCCAAATCCTCCCTGTAGCCCCAAAGGACGCTACAAGATGCTGAAGCAAGAGGAGGCAGAGAATAAAGGCTTGGCAGATTTGGGGTTTCACCAGGTGGTGTGGGGTTGGACACGTGGGAATGCAGGTCCTGTCCCTGGCGTGGGACACACTCGGCCACCCCAGCTCCAGGAGAGCCCTGGGGGTGGCTCCAAGGAAGGAGGGGAAGAGGAGTGACATCCCAGGACAGCCTGCCCTGGATAAAGGGTGCCAAACCTCCCACCTGACCCAGGGCCTGCTGCCATGTCCCGGTTTCCTGGAACCAGCAGAAGCCAGGAACGTCCCTCAGGCTCCAGGGAACCCAGCATCCATGGATGGACACCCCAGAACCCAGCTGAGCTCTCACCTCTGCCCGTAGTAGCTCTCAAAGAAGTGCTCCTTCCACAGCTCCACCTTCTTCTCCTTCTCGATCTCCTGCCAGATCCGGAGCTGCATTTCTGGGGTGAACTCTCCTGGGGATGCACAGGGGAATTCTGAGCCAGGCAAGGGCTGGGCAACAGGGCAGGGACCCAGCTGGGTGACCCAGGAGCCCTGGCAGCCCAGGCTGCTGCCCCAGCGGAATGGGGCAGTCCAGGGAACGGAGCTGGGGAGGGAATGGAGCCCCAGGAGGGGCTGAGGGAGCTGGGAAGGGAATGGAGCCCCAGGAGGGGCTGAGGGAGCTGGGAAGGGAATGGAGCCCCAGGAGGGGCTGAGGGAGCTGGGAAGGGAATGGAGCCCCAGGAGGGCTGGGGAGCTGGGCAGGGAGGGGCTGAGGGAGCAGCCTGGAGCAAGGGAGCTGGGAGGAGCCCAGGGGGGCCCTTGCTGGGAAGGCTCAGCCTGGAGCAAAGGAGGCTCAGGGGGGCCCTTGTGGCTCTGCACAAGTCCCTGCCAGGAGGGGACAGCCAGGGGGGGTCGGGAACAGGGACAGGCCAAGGGGAAATGGCCTGGTCAGACTGGGAAGGGCCTCACCACCCTCCCAGGGAAGAATTTTCCTCAATTTCCCATCCAAACACCCAAAGGGATGGCTCAAAGCACTGAGCACCCCATGCCCTGCTCTGGAACAGAATTTCCCTTCTCTGCCCCCAGCAGTGTCTGTGTTTAGGTGCCACAACCCCAGAGTGCCCCAGCTCTACTGGCAGTTCAGATTTTAAACATTTCTCCTTCTTTCCTCATCTCTTCCAGAGTTTTGCTCTGTCAGTTCAACACAGAACTCCTCCTGCAGCCCCCTCCCACCCTGAGCCCCCCAGCTGTGGGCAGTGAGTCCCTGCAGAGCTGCAGCTTCTCCAGGAGCACCCTGCAGGCACCCCAGCCCCTCCATGGCTGATCCTGGGGCTCCCCAGCCCCTCTCCCACTGATCCTGGGGCTCCCCAGCCCCTCCATGGCCGATCCTGGGGCTCCCCAGCCCATCCCCAGCTGATCCTGGGGCTCCTCAGCCCTGCCCAGCTGATCCTGGGGCTCCCCAGCCCCTCTCCCACTGATCCTGGGGCTCCCCAGCCCCTCTCCAGCTGATCCTGGGGCTCCCCCAGCCCTGCCCGGCTGATCCTGGGGCTCCCCAGCCCTCCATGGCTGATCCTGGGGCTCCCCAGCCCCTCCCTGGCTGATCCTGGGGCTCCCCAGCTCTGCCTGGCTGATCCTGGGGCTCCCCAGCCCCTCTCCCATTGATCCTGGGGCTCCCCAGCCCGTCCCCAGCCGGGGTTCCTGGGCAGGCTTTACCTTCTGACAGCCTCTCCTTCCAGCCCTGAGCAGCCGAGGTGAAGAACTCGTTGTTGAGCGCGGAGCTGCTGAGCTTCATCAGCCCATCAGGGCCCACCTGGGGAGACACAGCTGGGTCACCTGCTGGTCACCTGCTGGCCACAGCCTGGTCACACAGCCCTGGTCACCTGCTGGTCACCTGCTGGCCACAGCCCTGGTCACAGCCCTGGTCACCTGCTGGCCACAGCCTGGTCACACAGCCTGGTCACCTGCTGGCCACAGCCTGGTCACAGCCATGGTCACCTGCTGGTCACAGCCTGGTCACAGCCATGGTCACCTGCTGGTCACAACCTGGTCACAGCCATGGTCACCTGCTGGTCACAGCCTGGTCACAGCCCTGGTCACCTGCTGGTCACAACCTGGTCACAGCCATGGTCACCTGCTGGTCACAGCCTGGTCACAGCCATGGTCACCTGCTGGTCACAACCTGGTCATCTGCTGGCCACAACCTGGTCACAGCCTGGTCACCTGCTGGTCACAACCTGGTCACCTGCTGGTCACAACCTGGTCATCTGCTGGCCACAACCTGGTCACAGCCTGGTCACCTGCTGGCCACAGCCTGGTCACCTGCTGGTCACAACCTGGTCACAGCCCTGGTCACCTGCTGGCCACAGCCCTGGTCACACAGCCTGGTCACCTGCTGGTCACCTGCTGGCCACAGCCTGGTCACCTGCTGGCCACAGCCTGGTCACAGCCCTGGTCACCTGCTGGTCACAGCCTGGTCACACAACCTGGTCACAGCCCTGGTCACCTGCTGGCCACAGCCTGGTCACAACCTGGTCACCTGCTGGCCACAGCCTGGTCACCTGCTGGCCACAGCCCTGGTCACAGCCCTGGTCACCTGCTGGTCACAGCCCTGATCACCTGCTGGTTACAGCCTGGTCACAGCCCTGGTCACAACCTGGTCACCTGCTGGTCACAGCCCTGGTCACAACCTGGTCACAACCTGGTCACCTGCTGGCCACAGCCTGGTCACACAGCCTGGTCACACAGCCTGGTCACCTGCTGGTCACAACCTGGTCACAACCTGGTCACCTGCTGGCCAGAGCTCATGGCCACAGCTCTGGTCACCTGCTGGCCATTGCCCTGGTCACCTGCTGGTCACAGCCTGGTCACCTGCTGGTCACAGCCCCTGGTGTGCTGGGCCACAGCTGGAACAGGGGAGCAGCTCCAGTGCCCAGCCCTGTGGGGACCAGGACTCTGTCACACAGCTGGACAAAGCAGAGCCTCAGCGGGGCACACTGAAATCCTGGTGCTACCTCAGAGGGGCACACTGAAATCCTGGTGCTACCTCAGAGGGGCACACTGAAATCCTGGTGCTGCTTCTCCCAGCAATTCCGGAAGAGTTGGGAACACTCCCACCAGCCCAGCCCCAGTGTCCAGCCTGGCCTTGGGCACTGCCAGGGATCCAGGGGCAGCCCCAGCTGTGCCAGGCCTGCCCACCCTGCCAGGGAACAATTCCCCATTCCCAATCTCCCATCCAGCCCTGCCCTCTGGCAGTGGGAGCCATTCCCTGGCTCCTGTCCCTCCATCCTTGTCCCCAGTCCCTCTGCAGCTCTCCTGGAGCCCCCTCAGGCCCTGCCAGGTCCTGAACAATGACAATGATGATTAGGTGACAATTATCATTATCGTTATCATTATTGTGTGACAGTGAGGTCACCCTCAGGTGGACTGGCTCTCCCCTGCCCCCGTGCCCCTCTCCCCACAGGTGGCACAACAGGATCAGGATCTCCACCTGGCATCCCTCCCTGCCTGCCCTGGAGCCCTGCAGGGTGGGCAGCCCAGGTGAGTGTGTACCTGTGTGGGACAGCCCAGGTGAGTGTGTACCTGTATGGGACAGCCCAGGTGAGTGTGGTACCTGTGTTGGACAGCCCAGGTGAGTGTGTACCTTTGGGAACAGCCCAGGTGAGCTGTGTACCTGGGACAGCCCAGGTGAGTGTGTACCTGCAGGTGAGTGCTGTACCTGTGTGGTACAGCCCAGGTGAGCTGTGTACCTGGGCAGCCCAGGTGAGCGTGTACCTGTCTGTCCACGTCGGGCAGCAGCAGCAGCAGGCGCTGCTGGCCCTCGGGAGGCAGCAGGCTGAAGGTGTGCTTGTTGATCAGGGCCCTCAGGTTGGTGTTCACCAGGATGGAGTCCGGCGTCTCCACGTCGATCTCGGCACAGCGCGCTCTCTTCAGCTGCCCTGGGGAGCACAACACACCTGGTCAGCCTCACCTGCCCTCACCTGGGGGGCACAACACACCTGGGCAGCCTCACTGCCCTCACCTGGGGAGCACAACACACCTGGTCAGCCTCACCTGCCCTGCCCTGCCCTGGGGGGGCACAACACACCTGGGCAGCCTCACCTGCCCTCACCTGGGGGGGGGGGCACAACACACCTGGGCAGCCTCACCTGCCCTGGGGAGCACAACACACCTGGGCAGCCTCACTGCCCTCACCTGGGGGGCACAACACACCTGGTCAGCCTCACCTGCCCTCACCTGGGGGGCACAACACACCTGGGCAGCCTCACCTGCCCTCACCTGGGGGGCACAACACACCTGGGCAGCCTCACCTGCCCTCACCTGGGGGGCACAACACACCTGGGCAGCCTCACTGCCCTCACCTGGGGGGCACAACACACCTGGGCAGCCTCACCTGCCCTGCCCTGGGGGGGCACAACACACCTGGGCAGCCTCACCTGCCCTCACCTGGGGGGGCACAACACACCTGGTCAGCCTCACCTGCCCTCACCTGGGGGGCACAACACACCTGGGCAGCCTCACCTGCCCTGCCCTGCCCTGGGGGGGCACAACACACCTGGGCAGCCTCACTGCCCTGGGGAGCACAATACACCTGGGCAGCCTCACCTGCCCTGCCCTCACCTGGAGGGGGCACAACACACCTGGGCAGCCTCACTGCCCTCACCTGGGGGGGCACAGCACACCTGGGCAGCCTCACCTGCCCTGGGGGGGCACAACACACCTGGGCAGCCTCACCTGCCCTGGGGGGCACGACACACCTGGGCAGCCTCACTGCCCTGGGGGGCACAACACACCTGGTCAGCCTCACCTGCCCTGGGGGGGCACAACACACCTGGTCAGCCTCACCTGCCCTCACCTGGGGGAGCACAACACACCTGGTCAGCCTCACCTGCCCTGGGGGGGCACAACACACCTGGGCAGCCTCACCTGCCCTCACCTGGGGGGGCACAACACACCTGGGCAGCCTCACTGCCCTGGGGGGGCACAACACACCTGGGCAGCCTCACCTGGGGGGCACAACACACCTGGGCAGCCTCACTGCCCTGGGGGGGCACAACACACCTGGGCAGCCTCACTGCCCTGGGGGGGCACAACACACCTGGGCAGCCTCACCTGCCCTGGGGGGCACAACACACCTGGGCAGCCTCACTGCCCTGCCCTGGGGCCCTGGGCACGGGGTGTCACCGTGGGAGCTGTCCCAGCGCTGCTTTGGCCCCTGCACACAGGTGAAATACCTGTCACCCTGGTGTGACACCTTGTGAGAGGGCAGCCATTTCTTTGGGACCATTTTGGGTTCACCTGGGGTGCAGCTCTGGCTGGGCTCTTGCGCTGCCCAAGGTGGATCCATTGAGGCCCTTTAATAAAATCCTGTAGCTTTTCTATTTTCCACATCCTGTGCTGCTTTGGTGTGTGGGTCTGGGTTTCAGGGGATGCTGAGCTCTGAGCACAGAGCAGGGAGACAAAACAATTCCTGCTCCAGCTGGGCACCAAGGACAAATGACCCAAATCTCAGCCCAGGAGCACAAACAGAAGAGAGAAAAACAAGCAGGGTGGGACTGCAGGGGCTAAAGCTGGGATGGGACAATGAACTGCAAGGTGCAAATGGAGCAGAGCTGATCCCAGGGACAGACCCCGTGCCTGGTTGGGCATTTTGGGGCCATTTTGGTTCATCCTGGGTTCATTTTGGGGCCATTTTAGTTCATCCTGGGTTCATTTTGGGGCCATTTTGGTTCATCCTGGGTTCATTTTGGGGCCATTTTAGTTCATCCTGGGTTCATTTTGGGGCCATTTTGGTTCATCCTGGGTTCATTTTGGGGCCATTTTGGTTCATCCTGGGTTCATTTTGGGGCCATTTTGGTTCATCCTGGGTGCAGCCCTGGCTGGGCTCTGGTGCTGCCCAAGGTGGATCCGTGCAGGAGATCCTTTGGATAAATCCCTGCTTTGTTCTTTAGCTCTGTGCAGCCTCTGCTCCAGCCCAGCCTGCACAAGGCATCACCCCAAAGATAACCCTGAAGGTTATGTGAAGGTCTGGTGAATCTGTGCATTGGCTCCCCAGACAAGTTCTCAGGAGCTGGAGGAGCTGAGCTCCTGCCATGTCCCCTCCACGCTGTCCTGCTGTCCCTGTCCCCCTCGTGCCCAGGACTGGGGCTCTTGTCACCTTCCACGAGCACAGACCTGGCTCAGCAAGCTCTGGACTAGACCAGCCCAACCCTTCATCCAAACCTGAAGTGATTCCTGCCCGGGGTAACGCTCTACCACCATCACAGCTGGGAGATGCAGGCTCAGAACCCTGCATGCCCCTGAGCCCACCTCCCTGGGAGCCCGGCTTCTCAGGAGGGCTCCTGCAGCTCCTCCCGGCCACGGCGATCGTCTGCTTTAATTGTGCACCTAAAGCCACTCTGCTGCTGGGGGTTCCCTGCTGCTCTGCACAGCGACACAGAGCTCAGCGTGGGGGAACAGCGGGAGCTGGCAAGGGGCATTGGGATGGACCTCAGGAAAGGATCATCCCCAGAGGCTGCTGGGCACTGCCCCAGGGAACGGGCACTTCCCAATGCTGGGAATGGGCACATCCCAACCTGGGAATGGGCACATCCCCAGCCCTGGGAATGGGCACATCCCAACCTGGGAATGGGCACATCCCAACCTGGGAATGGGCACTGCCCCAGGGAACGGGCACATCCCAATGCTGGGAATGGGCACATCCCAACCTGGGAATGGGCACATCCCCAAATGCGGGAATGGGCACATCCCAATGCTGGGAATGGGCACATCCCAACCCTGGGAATGGGCACATCCCAACCTGGGAATGGGCACTGCCCCAGGGAACGGGCACATCCCAACCTGGGAATGGGCACTGCCCCAGGGAACGGGCACTTCCCAATGCTGGGAATGGGCACATCCCAGCCCTGGGAATGGGCACTGCCCCAGGGAACGGGCACATCCCAATGCTGGGAATGGGCACATCCCAACCTGGGAATGGGCACATCCCAACGCTGGGAATGGGCACATCCCAACCTGGGAATGGGCACTGCCCCAGGAACGGGCACATCCCAATGCTGGGAATGGGCACATCCCAACCTGGGAATGGGCACATCCCAACGCTGGGAATGGGCACATCCCAACCTGGGAATGGGCACTGCCCCAGGGAACGGGCACATCCCAATGCTGGGAATGGGCACATCCCAACCTGGGAATGGGCACATCCCAACCCTGGGAATGGGCACATCCCAACTCTGGGAATGGGCACATCCCCAACCTTGGAATGGGCACTGCCCCAGGGAACGGGCACATCCCAATGCTGGGAATGGGCACATCCCAACCTGGGAATGGGCACATCCCAACCCCTGGGAATGGGCACATCCCCAACCTTGGAATGGGCACATCCCAACCCTGGAATGGGCACTGCCCCAGGGAACGGGCACATCCCAATGCTGGGAATGGGCACATCCCATCCCCAGGAATGGGCACATCCCAACCCCGGGAATGGGCACATCCCAACCCTGGAATGGGCACATCCCAACCTGGGAATGGGCACATCCCAACCTGGGAATGGGCACATCCTAACCTGGAAATGGGCACATCCCCAACCCCAGGAATGGGCACATCCCCAACCTTGGAATGGGCACATCCCAACCTGGGAATGGGCACATCCCATCCCCAGGAATGGGCACATCCCAACCCCGGGAATGGGCACATCCCAACACTGGAAATGGGCACATCCCAACCTGGGAATGGGGACATCCCAAACCCTGGGAATGGGCACATCCCAGCCTGGAAATGGGCACATCCCAACCTGGGAATGGGTACATCTGAACTCTGGAAATGGGCCCATCCCAGCCCTGCCAGAGCTCCAGGAGCCTCTGGACAGCCAGGGATGGCCAGGGAGGGATTGTTGGGATCACCTGGGTGTCGCAGACATCTTTTATGGAAAATCCTTTCCTTAGGATTTTTCCTCCCGAGAAGCTGAGAGGCCTCAGGAACAAAATGTGCACATTGATTATCTGCTGCTGTGGGATGCAACAGGATTGGCCCATGTTGGTTGTTTCTAATTAATGGCCAATCACAGCCCAGCTGGCTCGGACACAGAGCCTGAGCCACAAACCTTTGTTATCATTCCTTCTTATTGTATTCTTAACTAACCTTCTAATCAAATCCTTTCTTCTATTCTTTTAGTACAGTTTTAATGCAATATATATCATAAAATAATCAATCAGCCTTCTGAAACACGGAGTCAGATCCTCGTCTCTCCCCTCAGCCTGGGACCCTGTGAGCCCCATCACACCTGGGCAGCACCTGGAGCTGCACTCCATCATCCTTGGGGTTTCTGTCCCTCAGGACATCCCATCCCTTTGTAAGAACATCCCCAAATCCCCCAGGGTCAGTCCCACCCTTGGAAACTGTAACAGGAACCAGGAGGGTTGGGAGGGCTGAGAAAGCTCCAGGAAAGGGCTGGGAGCCAAATCCCAGCATGGAGACCCAGGGAGGAATTTCTTTTCCCTTTTTCATGTCCTTAGAGTGTGTAAGTACATTAAACCCCCACAAATAATGCAGGTCCCACAGCTGGCAAGTCCCAGGAGAGGCCCAGCTGGGAAGGGCAGATCTGAGGATGGGATTGTGAATTATTTATCCCAATCCCAGCAGGCTGGCAGCCCCTCCCAGGGCCCCTCAGCAGCGCAGTCAGCACACCCCACTCTGCGCTGCTGGTCTGGGTGTTGCCCTGGCACTGGAGCAGCCAAAGCCCTGGGAAAGCAGGAGAAGCAGGGAATCCATCTCTTACTTGCATGGAGCCTGTCAGATCTGGGGAAGGGCTTCTTGGGCAGCCCTGGCAGGGAGTTCTCGAGCTTCACCGAGGGCGAGGAGCTGGAGGTGGAGTTCGGGGGGCTGCTGGAATGTCCATCGGTCTGCTTCCCTTCCCAACCTGCCAGAAAGGGACACGTGGAACGGGGGCATGCACAGGGGCACCCTGCAGGAGCATCCTCCTGAGGGGATGGAGCACCCAGAGCCAGCCCTGCAGCTCCAGCAGTGCCAGCACTGACATTCCTGAGCTCCTGCAGGGAATGGAGCTCCCAGAGCTGCTCCTGCAGCTTCAGCAGTGCCAGCACAGCCATTGCATCCCTGAGCTCCTGCAGCTCCCAGAGCCAGCCCTGCAGCCCCAGCAGTGCCAGCACTGACATTCCTGAGCTCCTGGAGGGAATGGAGCTCCCAGAGCCAGCCCTGCAGCCCCAGCAGCTCCAGCACAGCCATCCCTGAGCTCCTGGAGTGCTCCTGCCCAGCAGCTGAGTGCAGGAGATCCCCTGGAGCCACCGGGATGTCCCAAACCAAAGGCATGGACGGGCACATCCCACATGCTATGAGTCCATTTCCCAGTTAATCCCAGTTTATTTCCCCTCTCATCTGACCCAGGCACGGCTCCATTCACACTTCCAGGGCGAACAGAGCTCCTGGCAGGGAAATGTCTCCAACCCTCTCCTGTCCTTGCTGAACTTCACCCCTCTCCTGCAGCTTTCGTCCTTGCCCACCCTGGGGAACTCCTCCTCCTCCTCCTCCTCCTCCTCCTCCTCCTCCTCTTCCCAGGGCTCAGTTTCCCATCCTGGTTCCTCTCCCTCCCTTCCCTCCCTCACACAAACCCTTCCAGCTCCGAACAAACCCCTGGAATTGTGCACGTTGTTCCCTCCCTCCATCCATCCCATTCCCTGCTCTCTCCACACCTCCCCTGTCCCTGCTGGGAGCTGTCCCTGGGCAGCACCACAGGGATGGGGAAAGGAACCTCATGGAGAAAACCACACAAGAGGAACCCTGCAGGCCTTGGCAGGGAGGGATTCACAGCCTGAGGGGGCTCCTGAACACACCAGTCCCACCTGAGGAAGAGCTCCAGGAACAGCCTGGGAGCAGGAAAAGCTCCAGACTGAGCCTGGGGAAAGCATCCAAGGCTGGAGTTACACAGCAGGAAGGGCAAGGAAACAGCTGAGGAAGAATTCAAGGAAAAGCCTGGAAGGAGGAAAAGTCTGGAACAGGAAAAGTCTGGAGCAGGAAAAGCCTGGAGCAGGAAAAGCCTTGGGGGGACAGGAAAAGCCTGGGAACAGGAAAAGTCTGGAGGCAGGAAAAGCCTGGAGCAGGAAAAGCTTGGAAGGAAGAAAAGATCCAGACTGAGCCTGGGGAAAGCATCACAAGGCTGAGTTACACAGCAGGAAGGGCAAGGAACCAGCTGAGGAAGAATTCAAGGAAAAGCCTGGAAGGAAAAAGCCAGGAAAAGCAGGGGGGGAAAAAAGCCTGGGAAGGAAAAGTCTGCCCTGGAGGGAAAAGCTTGGAAGGAAAATATCCAGACTGAGCCTGGGGAAAGCATCCTGAGGCTGCAGTTACACAGCAGGAAGGGCAAGGAACCAGCTGAGGAAGAACTCCAGGAAAAGCCTTGGGGGGACAGGAAAAGCCTGGAAGGAGGAAAAGTCTGGAAGCAGGAAAATATCCAGACTGAGCCTGGGGAAAGCATCACAAGGTTGGAGTTACACAGCAGGAAGGGCAAGGAAACAGCTGAGGAGAGTTCCAGGAAAAGCCTGGAAGCAGGAAAAGCCTGGAACAGGAAAAGCCTTGGGGGGACAGGAAAAGCCTGGAAGGAGGAAAAGCCTGGAGCAGGAAAAGCCTGGAGCAGGAAAAGTCTGGAGGCAGGAAAAGCCTTGGGGGGACAGGAAAAGCCTGGAAGGAGGAAAAGCTCCAGACTGAGCCTGGGGAAAGCTTCCAAGGCTGCAGTTACACAGCAGGAAGGGCAAGGAAACAGCTGAGCAAGAATTCAAGGAAAAGCCTGGAGCAGGAACAGCCTGGAAGGAGGAAAAGCTCCAGACTGAGCCTGGGGAAAGGCTCCCGAGGCTGGAGTTACAGGAAGGGCACAGCAGGAAGGGAAAAAAGCCTGGGAGGAGGAAAAGCCTGGAGCAGGAAAAGCCTGGAGCAGGAAAAGCCTGGAGACAGGAACAGCCTGGAGGTAGGAAAATATCCAGACTGAGCCTGGGGAAAGCATCACAAGGTTGGAGTTACACAGCAGGAAGGGCAAGGAAACAGCTGAGGAAGAATTCAAGGAAAAGCCTGAAGGCAGGAAAACCCTGCAGCAGGAAAAGCCTGGAGCAGGAAAAGCCTGGAGCAGGAAAAGCCTGGAGCAGGAAAAGCCTGGAAGGACATTCCTGGAGCAAAGATCTCCCAGGAAAAGCCTGGGAACAGGAAAAGCCTGAAGGAGGAAAAGCTGACTGAGCCTGGGGACACTGGGACACAGAATGGGGACCACTGGGAAGAACTCCAGGAAAAGGGGGGACAGGAAAAGGGGAATGGAATGGGACTGAGCCTGGGACTGGCATGGGGACATTACACAGGGAATGGAAAAGGGCCTTGGCACACTGGGAATGGAATGGGGACACTGGGACTCAGGCATCCTGGGGGGCACCCTGAGCAGGGACATTCCCATGGGGAGGCACAGATGATTGTGATGGGGACACTGGGACTGGAATGGGGACACTGGGAATGGAATGGGGACACTGGGAATGGAATGGGGACACTGGGACTGGCATGGGGACATTGGGAATGGAATGGGGACATTGGGAATGGAATGGGGACACTGGGAATGGAATGGGCACACTGGGAATGGAATGGGGACACTGGGAATGGAATGGGGACACTGGGAATGGAATAGGGACACTGGGACTGGCATGGGGACACTGGGACTGGCATGGGGACACTGGGAATGGAATGGGGACATTGGGAATGGAATGGGGACACTGGGAATGGAATGGGGACACTGGGAATGGAATAGGGACACTGGGACTGGCATGGGGACACTGGGAATGGAATGGGGACAGTGGGACTGGCATGGGGACACTGGGACTGGCATGGGGACACTGGGAATGGAATCGGGACATTGGGAATGGAATCGGGACACTGGGAATGGAATGGGGACACTGGGACTGGCATGGGGACACTGGGAATGGAATGGGGACACTGGGACTGGCATGGGGACACTGGGAATGGAATGGGGACACTGGGAATTTGCCCTGGCTTGGAGAGGGACTGGCACAAGCTGGATGTGTGCCCCAGCCCAGCTGCCTGCAGGGAATGGGGCTGGAATGCTGAGCCCTGCCAGGGATTGTGTGGGGCACTGAGCCTGCCCCAAGCCAGGGAGTTGCAGAGGTGCCAGGGAATTGGGCAGGTGCCAGGGAATTCCAGAGGTGCCAGGGAATTCCACAGGTACCAGAGAATTTGGCAGGTGCCAGGGAATTCCAAAGGTACCAGGGAAATGGGCAGGTTCCAGGGAATTCCAGAGGTGCCAGGGAATTCCAGAGGTACCAGGGAATTGCAGAGGTGCCAGGGAATTGCAGAGGTACCAGAGAATTTGGCAGGTGCCAGAGAATTGCAGAGGTGCCAGAGAATTGCAGAGGTGCCAGGGAATTGCACAGGTGCCAGGGAATTCTGCAGGTGCCAGAGAATTCCAAAGGTGCCAGGGAAATGGGCAGGTTCCAGGGAATTGCAGAGGTGCCAGGGAATTCCACAGGTACCAGAGAATTTGGCAGGTGCCAGGGAATTCCAGAGGTGCCAGGGAATTCCACAGGTGTCAGGGAATCTGGGAGGTGCCAGAGAATTTGGCAGGTGCCAGGGAATTGCAGAGGTGCCAGGGAATTCAGCCACTCTGGAAAGAAATCAGGGAAGGCTGGCTGGAATAAGTACCGAGAATTTGGGGCACCATGGAAAGCCTGGTGCTGGCAGGGAGCTCCTGCCCTCAGTGCTCCCTGGCACCACCAGCTCTGCAAACCCCTCAGGGATCCTGTTCCAGGTGGGAACAGGGGTGGAACCCACCCTGAAGGATGAGGAGCCACTTTGGAAAACATGGATACCAGGAGAAATCCCAAACATAAACACCAGGAGCAATCCCAAATATAAACACCAGGAGCAATCCCAAATACAGACACCAGGAGAAACTCCAAAATATAAATACCAGGAGAAAACCCAATATAAACACCAGGAGAAATCCCTGAACATACATAGAAATAGAGAGAACCCCAAATAAAAATAACCAGGAGAAATCCCCAAATATAAACACCAGGAGAAACTCCCAAACATAAATTAAATAACAGGAGAAATCCCCAAACATAAATAGCAGGAGAACCCCACACAGAAATAACCAGGAGAAACTCCCAAACAGAAATAACCAGGAGAAACTCCCAAACAGAACCCCCAGGAGAAATCCCAGAACGGATCCACCAGGAGAAGGCCCCTGCACAGGGTACAGGTGACTGGGAAAGCCCCTGAGCACTGGGAGCAGCTTGGAACCAACCAAAGGCACAGAGACATCCCAGAGACATCCAAGATCCATCCAGAGACATCCAAAATCCATCCCAGAGACATCCAAAATCTATCCCAGAGACACCCAAAATCCATCCAAGATCCCTCCAAAATCCATCCCAGAGACATCCAAAATCCATCCAAGATCCCTCCAAAATCCATCCCAGAGACATCCAAAATCCATCCAAGATCCAAGATCCATCCAAGATCCCTCCAAAATCCATCCCAGAGACATCCAAAATCCATCCCAGAGACATCCAAAATCCATCCCAGAGACATCCAAAATCCATCCCAGAGACATCCAAAATCTATCCCAGAGACATCCAAAATCCATCCAAGATCCATCCATGGTCTGTCCTTACAGTCACAGCTATCCAAGATCCATCCAAGACCCTTCCCAAATCCAGCCAAGATCCATCCAAAATCCATTCAAGATCATCCAAGATCCATCCAAGATCCATCCAAGATGATCATCCAAGATCCATTTAAGATCCAGCCAAGAATCCAAGATCCATCCAAGATCATCCAAGATCCATCCAAGATGATCATTCAAGATCCATCCAAAATCCATTCAAGATCATCCAAGATCCTTTCAAGATCCATCCAAGATCATTCAAAATCCATCCAAGGTCTGTCCTTACAGTCACAGCTATCCAAGATCCATCCAAGACCCTTCCCAAATCCAGCCAAGATCCGTCCAAGATCCATCCAAAATCCAGCCAAGACCATCCAAGATCCATTCAAGATCCATGCAAGATCATCCAAGATCCATCCAAATCCATTCAAGATCCATCCAAGATCCATCCAAATCCATTCAAGATCCATCCAAATCCATTCAAGATCCATCCAAGAACATCCAAGATCCATTCAAGAAAAAGCCAAGGTCCATTCAAGATCTATCCAAGATTATCCAAGATCCATTCAACATCCATCCAAGATCCATCCAAGATCATCCAAAATCTATCCAAATCATCCAAAATCCATTCAAGATCTACCCAAGATCCATCCAAGATCCATCCCAGGTCCCTCCAAGGTCTGTCCTTACAGTCAGAGCTATCCAAGATCCCACCAAGATCCAGCCAAGATCCATCCCAGGCCTCTCCAAGGTCTGTCCCCACCTGGTGCCTCCCTCACAGCCCCAAGCCCTGGGGCAGGAGCTGATGGTGCCCCAAGCCCTGAGGCAGAAGCTGATTGTTCCCCAAGCCCTGAGGCAGGAACTGATGGTGCCCCAAGCCCTGAGGCAGGAACTGATGGTTCCCCAAGCCCTGAGGCAGGAGCTGATGGTTCCCCAAGCCATGGGGCAGGAGCTGATGGTTCCCCAAGCCCTGAGGCAGTTACTGAAGGTGCCCCAAGCCCTGAGGCAGTTACTGAAGGTGCCCCAAGTCATGGGGCAGGAGCTGATGGTTCCCCAAGCCATGGGGCAGGAGCTGATGGTTCCCCAAGCCCTGGGGCAGGATCTGATGGTTCCCCAAGCCATGGGGCAGGATCTGATGGTTCCCCAAGCCCTGAGGCAGGAACTGATGGTGCCCCAAGCCCTGAGGCAGGAGCTGATGGTTCCCCAAGCCATGGGGCAGGAGCTGATGGTTCCCCAAGCCCTGAGGCAGTTACTGAAGGTGCCCCAAGCCCTGGGGCAGTTACTGAAGGTGCCCCAAGCCCTGGGGCAGCAGCTGAAGGCTCCAGAGCCCAGAGGAAGGTGCAGAAAGGATCAGTTTCCCCTGCACGCCCCCTGGCAGTGCCCACACGTACCTGACCTCCCGGGGGTGGCCTTGGCCTTGAGCAGGACGTGCTGGCTGGAGGGCAGGGCCATGCCCGGCCCCAGGCCCACCCGGCACTGCTGCTGCTGCTGCTGCTGCTGCTTCTGCTGCTGCTGCTTCAGGGCCTGCAGGGACACGCAGGGGACACACACAGGGTCAGCCACCCCACGGGGCACAGGGCACAGGGTCAGCCACCCCATGGGGCACAGGGATCAGCCACCCCACAGGGCACAGGGATCAGGGATCAGCCACCCCACAGGGCACAGGGATCAGGGATCAGCCACCCCACAGGGCACAGGGATCAGCCACCACACAGGGCACAGGGATCAGGGCACAGACACCACACAGGGCACAGCCACCACACAGGGGACAGGGATCAGCCACCACACAGGGGACAGGGCACAGCCACCCCACAGGGCACAGGGATCAGGGATCAGCCACCACACAGCCTGGGGGGCACACCAGTGGGCACAGAGCACAGGGCCTGCCCACCCTGCCAGGGAACAATTTTTGCCATTTTGAGATTTTTGGGATCTGACATTTCCCAATTTTGAGGTTGAGATGCCAGATAAAGCATTTCCTTCCTCAGGATCCTGGGGCCATGAGCAGGGCAGCTGGGGGAACACCTGTGAACCCCACCCTGGGGGAATAATTCAGCTGGCATTCCCCATCATGGAATTCCTGCCCCTCTTCCTTCCTTCTCCACACTCCATGGAATTGCTGCCCTCCTTCCTCTTTTTCCAGACTCTCAGTCCATGGAATTCCCGCTCTCCTTCCTCCTCCTCCAGACTCTCTGTCCATGGAATTCCTGCTCTCCTTCCTTCTCCAGACTCCATGGAATTCCTGCTCTTCTTCCTCTTCCTCCAGACTCCATGGAATTCCTGCTCCCCTCCTCCTCCTGGCCATGGAATTCCTGCTCTCCTCCTCCTCCTGGCCATGGAATTCGTGCCCTCCTTCCTCCTTCTGTCCATGGAATTCCTGCCCTCCTTCCTCCTCCTGTCCATGGAATTCCTGCTCTCCTCCTCCTCCTGTCCATGGATCCTGCCCAGCCTCCTTCCTCCTCCTGTCCATGGAATTCCTGCCTCCTCCTCCTCCTGTCCATGGAATTCCTGCCACCTTCCTCCTCCTGTCCATGGGATTCAGCCCTCCTTCCTCCTCCTGGGAATTCCTGCTCTCCTTCCTCCTCCTGTCCATGGGCCTGCTCTCCTCCTCCTCCTGTCCATGGAATTCCTGCCCTCTTTCCTCCTGTCCATTTTGAATTTTGGGATTTTGAGATTTTGTCCATGGAATTCCTTTCCCAATTTTCCTCCTCCTGTCCATGGAATTCCTGCATCCTCCTCCCTCCTGTCCATGGGGCCATGAGCAGGGCAGTCCATGGGGAACACCTGCTCTCCTCCTCCTCCTGTCCATGGAATTCCTGCCCTCCTTCCCCCTCCTGTCCATGGAATTCCTGCCCCTCCTCCTCCTGTCCATGGAATTCCTGCACCTCCTCCTCCTGTCCATGGAATTCCTGCCCTCCTTCCTCCTTTCCATGGACTCTCCTCCTCCTCCTGTCCATGGAATTCCTGCCCTCCTCCTTCCTCCAGACTCTCTGTCCATGGAATTCCTGCTCTCCTTCCTTCTCCAGACTCCATGGAATTCCTGCTCTTCTTCCTCTTCCTCCAGACTCCATGGAATTCCTGCTCCCCTCCTCCTCCTGGCCATGGAATTCCTGCTCTCCTCCTCCTCCTGTCCATGGAATTCCTGCCCTCCTTCCTCCTCCTGTCCATGGAATTCCTGCCCTCCTCCTCCTCCTGTCCATGGAATTCCTGCCCTCCTCCTCCTCCTGTCCATGGAATTCCTGCTCTCCTCCTCCTCCTGTCCATGGAATTCCTGCTCTCCTCCTCCTCCTGTCCATGGAATTCCTGCTCTCCTCCTCCTCCTGTCCATGGAATTCCTGCCCTCCTTCCTCCTCCTGTCCATGGAATTCCTGCCCTCCTCCTCCTCCTGTCCATGGAATTCCTGCCCTCCTTCCTCCTCCTGTCCATGAAATTCCTGCTCTCCTTCCTCCTCCTGTCCATGGAATTCCTGCTCTCCTCCTCCTCCTGTCCATGGAATTCCTGCCCTCCTCCTCCTCCTGTCCATGGAATTCCTGCCCTCCTTTCTCTTTTTCCAGACTCTCAGTCCATGGAATTCCTGCCCTCCTCCTCCTCCTGTCCATGGAATTCCTGCCCTCGTTCCCTCCATGTGGACGTGCAGCCCCATGGAATTCCCTGGGAGGGAATTTTTGCTCTCCAGGGCATGAATTCACTGCATTTTCCCCCAGAGGCTGAATTTACCAACCCCATTTCCCAGGAAGTGACGGGATCTCATCCCAGGAGTGGGGAACAGAAATCACATTTTACAGCCTCTCCCTACAACTATAATTTAGAAAGTATTATTTAAAGGTGTTATTTTTGGGAAAATTGTCATTTTAGGGAAAAAGGAAGAGAAGGGCACAGGGCTCCCAGGGGAAGGGACTCCATCCCTGCAGGGAAACTGAGGCACTGACCTGCTTGAGGGCCTTCTTGCTGTGCTTCTGGGAGGAGGAGAGGCCCTTGGCCGGGATGGACGGGGACGGGCAGCCGGGCTGCGGGGAGCCCACGGGGGGCAGGCGCGACGGCACTGCGGGACACGGAACATAAATATAAATATAAATATAAAACTATAAATATAAAACTATAAATATAAAACTGAAAATAAATATAAATATAAATATAAATATAAATATAAAACCATAAATATAAAACTGAAAATATAAATATAAATATAAATATAAATATAAATATAAATATAAATATAAATATAAATATAAATATAAATATAAATATAAATAGGAAATCAACGTCCAGCTTGCTTTTCCCAAAAATAAAATAATAAATATAAATATATAAAACTAAAACTAAAACTAACATTAAAAATATAATATAAATATAGCAATAACTATAAATTAAATTTAAATATAAATACCAAATATAAATAAATTATAATTTGTAAATAAAAATAAATGTATAAAATTAAATGTAAATATAAATTTGTAAATATAGATATGAATATAATTATAAATATAATTAAATTATAACAGTATAAATATAATATAAATGTCAATATAAATGTAAGTGTATATATAAAACATGTAAGTATAAATATAAAATAGATATAAACATAAATAGTAAATGCAAATAAGAAACATCTTGTAAATAAATATAAATATAAATATAAAATTTAAATATAGCTATAAATATAAATATATAAATATAAATAGTAAATGTAAATGTTAAAATAACAATATAAACATAGATATAAAATATAAATTGTAAATATAAATGTAAAATGTAAATGTGTATATATATAAAATATATATACATTAATAGTAAATGTAAATAAAATATAAATTATTAATATATAAGTATAAATATATAAAATGTAATTATAGCTATAAATATAAATTGTAAAAGTAAATATAACACTACAAATACAACATTATAAAGATAGGCATAAATATAGACATAAACATAAATATAAATTAACTCCAAGATGCAAATGGAGCAGAACTGATCCCAGTGACAGACCCTGTGCCTGTTTGAGTATTTTGGGACCATTTTGGTTCATCCTGGGTTCATTTTGGGACCATTTTGGTTCATCCTGGGTTCACTTTGGGACCATTTTGGTTCATCTTGGGTTCATTTTGGGGCCATTTTGGTTCATCCTGGGTTCATTTTGGGACCATTTTGGTTCATCCTGGGTTCATTTTGGGACCATTTTGGTTCATCCTGGGTTCTGGGACCATTTTGCATCCTGGGTTCATTTTGGGACCATTTGGTTCATCCTGGGTGCAGCCCTGGCTGGATCCGGTGCTGCCCGAGGAGATCCTTTGGATCCTTTGGATAAATCCCTGCTTTGTTCTTTAGCTCTGTCCAGCCTGTTCCAGCCCAGCCTGCACAAGGCATCAGATCCCCTGGGAAGCAGCACAAAGCCAGCAGGAGCAGTTCTTGGAGGCTCTCTGTGGTTCAGCCACCACCAAATGAACCCAGAGAGAGAGGAGAGGAACCCCAGAGGTGGCACAGAGGTGCCCTGGGCCTGGGCCAGCCTTGGCCACCACGTTCTGGGGACCCTGAGGTGTGGAGCCCAGCAGGAACCCCAGCACACAGCAGGCACTGAGGTGGTTCTGGAAGTCAGGGAGCTGCTGTGGGCCATGCTCTGAGAGGGGAGGATCAACCACCGACTGACCCTTTAACCATGAACTGATTCTTTAACCATGAACTGATTCTTTAACCACTGATTGATCCTTTAACCATGAACTGATTCTTTAACCACTGATTGATCCTTTAACCATGAACTGATTCTTTAACCACTGATTGATCCTTTAACCATGAACTGATTCTTTAACCACTGATTGATCCTTTAACCATGAACTGATTCTTTAACCACCGACTGACCCTTTAACCATGAACTGATTCTTTAACCACCGACTGACCCTTTAACCATGAACTGATTCTTTAACCATGAACTGATTCTTTAACCACCGACTGACCCTTTAACCATGAACTGATTCTTTAACCACTGATTGATCCTTTAACCATGAACTGATTCTTTAACCACTGATTGATCCTTTAACCATGAACTGATTCTTTAACCACCGACTGACCCTTTAACCATGAACTGATTCTTTAACCACTGACTGACCCTTTAACCATGAACTCCTTTAACCATGAACTGATTCTTTATCTATTGCCTGATCCTTTAATCATGAACTGATTCTTTATCTATTGCCTGATCCTTTAATCATGAACTGATTCTTTAACCATGAACTGATTCTTTAACCACTGATTGATCCTTTAATCATGAACTGATTCTTTATCTATTGCCTGATTCTTTAATCATGAACTGATTCTTTATCTATTGCCTGATCCTTTAATCATGAACTGATTCTTTATCTATTGCCTGATTCTTCAATCATGAACTGATTCTTAATCTATTGCCTGATCCTTCAATCATGAACTGATTCTTTAACCACTGATTGATCCTTTAATCATGAACTGATTCTTTAACCACTGACTGATTCTTTAACCATGAACTGATTCTTTATCTATTGCCTGATTCTTTAACCATGAACTGATTCTTTAACCATGAACTGATTCTTTAACCATGAACTGATTCTTTAACTAATGACTGATTTTTTAACTGTTAACTCACTCTAAACTATTGAATAATTCATTGGGCATTGACTCGCCCTCCCCTGGCAGGGTGGGCAGGCCCTGGCACAGGGTGCCCCCCTGCATCCCTGGCAGTGCCCAAGGCCAGGCTGGACACTGGCACACCCTGGCACAGTGGCAGTGTCCCTGCCATGGCAGGGGTGGCACTGGGGCGGCTCTGAGCTCCCTTCCCACCCAACCCAGCTGGGATCCTGTGATCCCAAGGTGCTGCTGCCTGCCATGGCTCCGGCCTGCGCTTCTGATTCTCAGCACACAAATCCTGGGGGCTGCAGAGCTGGGGGGTTAAAGGGGAAAACTGAGCTCTGGGGAGATCCTGGAGCCACTGCAGGGCCTGAGGGGGCTCCAGGAGAGCTGCAGAGGGACTGGGGACAGGGCATGGAGGGACAGGAGCCAGGGAATGGCTCCCACTGCCAGAGGGCAGGGCTGGATGGGATATGGGGAATGGGGAATTGTTCCCTGGCAGGGTGGGCAGGCCCTGGCACAGCTGGGGCTGCCCCTGGATCCCTGGGAGTGCCCAAGGCCAGGCTGGACACTGGGACACCCTGGGGCAGTGGGAAGTGTCCCTGCCACTGTCCCAGGTGTCCCACTGGATGGGCTCTGAGGTCCCAACCCAACCCATTCCATGACTCCCTGAACCCCTGTGCTGGGAGATGACAAACCCAGAGGGCACAGGGAGTGTGCCCAGGCTGTCACTAAAGGCAGAGACGTGTGGAGCATTAATTCCTCTCCTTCACTTTGAGGGGTTTCATTTCCCACAAATGATGGAAACCCAAGGAAATCTGACTGGAAGGAAATCCTTGCCAAGGAGTCCGGCTGAAATCTGCAGCTGCTCAGGAGGGCTCCTCAGAGCTCTGAGGAATTCTGAGCAGGAAGCACAGGGAATGACATCCCTGCAAACATGGAATGGAGGAGAGCCAAAGGGAGCAGTTCAAACAAAAACCGGGTTATTACTGCCCAGAGTCCTCCAGAGGGGAAGGATGGGCTGGGAGGGTCACTGCAGCTGAGGGACAAAGCTGCTCTGAGCAGCCAGTGCAGGAGAAATGCCACAAATCCCAGAGTCCCTGGGGCTGCAAAATCCCTCCCAGACCATCCAGTCCCAGCTGTGCCCAATGCCCACCTTGTCCAGGGCCCTCAGTGCCACATCCAGGTGCCACCTGCAGGGATGGGCACTGCAACCCTCCCTGGGCAGTGCCAAGGCCTGAGCCCCCTTTCCATGCAGAAATTCCTCCTGGTGCCCACCCTGAGCCTGCCCTGGCCCAGCCTGAGGCCATTTCCCCTTGTCCAGAGCAGCTGCTGCAGTGCAGGGACCTGGGGGCTCCACCTGCTGAAAATGACCCCAAAATGTCACTGAGTGCCCGAGGGAGGTCATTCACAGAGATCTGAACTGCAAAAAGCTCCAGGCAGAGATTGCTGGAACTTCACAGAATCCCAGGATCATTCAGGCTGGAAAATCCCTCCCAGCCCATCCAGGCCAGCCTGTGCCCAATGCCCACCTTGTCCCCAGCCCAGGGCACTCAGTGCCACATCCAGGGGACACCTGCAGGGATGGGCACTGCAACCCTCCCTGGGCAGCCCTGCCAAGGCCTGAGCACCCTTTCCATGGGGAAATTCCTCCTGATGCCCACCCTGAGCCTGCCCTGGCCCAGCCTGAGGCCATTTCCCCTTGGCCTGTCCCTGTTCCCTGGAGCTGCAGAGGAAAACTCCCCCCTTGTGCGGGATCCCTGCTCCGGCAGAAGCGCAGCTGGCACTGCACGAGGGGCTGGCACTGCACGAGGGGCTGGCACTGCACAAGGGGCTGGCACTGCACGAGGGCTGAGCCCCCGTGGCATGGGGCTGTGCCACCCCCATGGCACACAGGGGGCAGGTGGGAGAGGTTTTAGTGACTTCTGTGGGAGAAGTTTGGTAAGAGGATCCAAGTTCCCCCTGAAAGAATTTCCTGCCAAGGTCAATGACATAGAAACCAAGAAAGGAAGAAGGATAAGTAAGAGAAACCCACAATTCTCTGTTCCAGTGAGCACTCTGCCTGTCTCTTGTGACCAGGGAGTAAAATACAAATTTCTGAGGCTGTAGGACTGTATAAAAGCGCTGCACGCTGTAATAAACACAGTTTGAAGCTTGCTGCAAATGGAGTGAGCTGCTGTGCACTGTCCCCATCCCAGCGAGGACAGCGTCAGGGAGTGCTCTGGCTCCGGCAGTGTTGTTTTGTATGATGGCATTTTTACATTTTATTTTGATTTTCTTCCCTGATAAAGAACTGTTATTCCTACTCCCACAACTTTGCCTGAGAGCAAGATTAAGTAATTATAATAATTAAGCAAATTATAATAATTTAATAATTACAATTGGCTTATAATTTATAATAATTATTATGATATTATAATAATTCATAGAATTATAAATAAGTATATAAATTTATAATAAAATATAAAAATTTATAATGATATAATGATTTTAATATAATAAAACATCATAATTTATTAATAATATCATATAATATTATCAATTATTAATAATTATGATCAAATTATAATAATTTAATAAATATAAATAGCTTATAATTTATAATAATTTTATGATAATTCATAAAATTATAAATAAGTCTATATTTTATAATAAAGTATGATAATTTATAATATGATTTTAATATAATAAAATATGAAAATTTATTAATATTTTATAATATTATTAATAATGATTATTACAAAATTGTAATAATTTAATAAATACAATTTGCTTATAATTTATAATAATTATAATAATTATAATAATTTTACAATAATCTATAAAATTATCAAATAAGTTTATAAATTTTATTATAAAATATAATAATTTATAACATTAGAGTAGTTTTAATATAATAAAATGATTTATTAATAATATTTTATTAGTATTATTATTATTAATAATTAATAATACCTATGAGCAAGTTATAATTTAATAATTATAATTTGTTTATAATTTATAATAATTATGACAATTTCATAATAATCTATAAAATTATAAGTTTATAAATTCTATTATAAAAGATAATAATTTATAACATTAGAATAATTTTAATATAATAAAATGTAATTTTATTAATAATATTTTAAATATTATTAATAATAATCCAATTAATCAATAATTTAATAATTATAATTTGCTTATCATTTATAATAATTATAATTTTATAATCCATAAAATTATAAATAAGTTTATAAATTTTATGATAAAATATATAATTTTTAACAGAATAATTTTAATATAATAAAATATAATAATTTATTAATAATATTTTAATATTATTATTAATAATGATTAATAATACTTATGAGCAAATTATAAGCAAATTGTAATAATTCAGAAATGGACATTTTCCATTCCAGGGGCGGCTCCTGCCTTCCTCAGCAGACACCTGCCTTTGCAAACACCAGCCCCGGTGCTGTCCCCTGCCCTGGGCAGCCCAGCCCAGCCCAGCTGCGCAGGGACCGCTCTGAGGCCCGAGGCTGAACGCTCCGCTCCGCCTGCCCCGCTCCGCTCCCCCCGAGCCGCGGTGTCCCCTCCCCTCCGCAGCCAGGACTCACCTTTCCTTTTCCACCGGCTCTTCCTCCTGTCCTTGGCGGCGCAGCCGTCGCTGCTGGAGCTGCTGCGCTCCGAGCTCTGCGAGTCCGAGTGGCCATCGCTGCTCTCCTCCGAGCCCTCCGACAGCTCCTTCAGCCCGTCTGGGATGTCCTTCTGCCAGGGGACACGGCACGGCCACAGCAGGGTCACCCCGGGGACAGGGACAGGGCAAAGCCCCAAAACCAGAGCGGTTTGTTCACCAAATTCACCCTTTTAATGCCGCACAGCTGCTCAGCGCTGGCCCCAAAGCTTTCTGTGGGTTCTGCAAACACTGCATGCAGGGGACACGTCCTGAACTCTGTCCCCATCCCCTGCATGCAGGGGACACGTCCTGAACTCTGTCCCCATCCCCTGCATGCAGGGGACACGTCCTGAACTCTGTCCCCACCCCCTGCATGCAGGGGACACGTCCTGAACTCTGTCCCCATCCCCTGCATGCAGGGGACACGTCCTGAACTCTGTCCCCACCCCCTGCATGCAGGGGACACGTCCTGAACTCTGTCCCCACCCCCTGCATGCAGGGGACACGTCCTGAACTCTGTCCCCATCCCCTGCATGCAGGGGACACGTCCTGAACTCTGTCCCCACCGCCTGAACTCCGGCACCTCCCAAACTGCCCTTCCCCAGATCCCCATCCCTGAGCACCAACTCCAGGACAAGGCATGGAGGGGGGGAATAAATGGATCCCAGCGCCAGAGGGCAGGGATGGACGGGATCTTGGGAATTGGGAATTGTCCCCTGGCAGGGATGGATGGGACCTTGGGAACTGGGAATTGTCCCCTGGCAGGGATGGACGGGATATTGGGAATTGGGAATTGTTCCCTGGCAGGGCTGGATGGGATCTTGGGGTTGGGATTGTCCCTGGCATGGATGGGATATTGGGAATTGGGAATTGTCCCCTGGCACCTTGGGAATTGTCCCTGGCAGGGGCTGGATGGGATATTGGGATCTTGGGGGCTGGATGGGATATTGGGAATTATTCCCTGGCAGGGATGGATGGGATCTTGGGAATTGGGAATTGTCCCTGGCAGGGATGGACGGGATCTTGGGAATTGGGAATTGTCCCCTGGCAGGGATGGACGGGATCTTGGGAATTGTTCCCTGGCAGGGCTGGATGGGATATTGGGAATTGGGAATTGTTCCCTGGCAGGGATGGACAGGGGGATGGATGGGATGGATCCTTGGGAATGAGGGGGGGATATTGTTCCCTGGCAGGGATGGATGGGATGGGAATGAGGAATTGGCCCTGGCAGGGATGGGGGAATTGTTCCCTGGCAGGGATGGATGGGATATTGGGAATTGGGAATTGTCCCCTGGCAGGGCTGGATGGGATACTGGGAATTAGGAATCATTCCCTGGCAGGGCTGGATGGGATCTTGGGAATTGGGAATTGTCCCCTGGCAGGGCTGGATGGGATATTGGGAATTGGGAATTGTCCCCTGGCAGGGCTGGATGGGATATTGGGAATTGGGAATTCTCCCCTGGCAGGGCTGGATGGGATATGGGGAATTGGGAATTCCTCCCTGGCAGGGAGGGCAGGCCGGGCAGGCCTGGCACAGGTGCCCACCCTGCATCCCTGGCAGTGCCCAGGCCAGCCTGGACACTGGCACACCCTGGCACAGTGGCAGTGTCCCTGCCGTGGCAGGGGTGGCACTGGGGGGCTCCAGAGACCAATCCAGCCCAAACCAGGAATGGTGGGAGCTGCAGCCCATATTTCAAAAGACAATTCCCCATTTTGCCCGGTGTGAGTGACCCTGAGGACAGGGCGATTCCCATCCCAGACACAGCTGAGCGAGCGCAGTGACGTTTCCCTCTCAGGGCCGCAGTTTCACGGTCTCATGAACATTTCCATGATCCCTCACAGGCTGTGGGCGGCTGAGGATCACAGCTGGGGGGCTGTTCCTGCCCCAGGAACAGGGACAGGCCCTGGGATGGTCCTGCGGGACCTGCACAGCAGCAGGGACTCCCCATGGATGGGGGTCAGGCCTGGGCACGGGCTGGGGCCCATCCCTGGGCACGGGCTGGGGCCCATCCCTGGGCACGGGCTGGGGCCCATCCCTGGCTGGGGACAAGGGGGACTTGGCACAGCCTGGATTCAATCCTGTTGGATTAAAGGGTTTTTGATTGAGAGATGGGGTAACTGAGAGGTGCTTCAAAAACTTTTGGTTTATATTCATTTATTTTATTTCATATATTTCACTTTATTTTACTTTCTTTTATTTACTATTTTATTAATTTAATTTAATTTCATTTTCATTTATTTTATTTTTATTTATTTTCATTTACTATTTTATTTAATTTCATTTCTTTTCATTTATTTTATTTACTATTTTATTTCATTTCATTCCATTTTAATTTATTTTAGTTTATTTTCATTTGCTATTTTATTTAATTTCATTTCTTTTCATTTTAATTTATTTCCATTTATTTTTATTTTATTTACTATTTTATTTATTTTACCTAATTTAATTTAATTTAATTTTCATTTGTTTTCATTTTCTTTTCTTTTATTTTCTTTTATTTTATTTTAATTTTATTTTATTTTAATTTACTATTTCATGAATTTAATTTAACTTTATTTTATTTTATTTTGTTTTATTTTATTTTATTTTATTTTATTTTAATTTACTATTTCATTAATTTAATTTAACTTTATTTTATTTTATTTTATTTTATTTTATTTTATTTTATTTTATTTTATTTTATGTATTGTATTTAATTTTGATTCATTTTCATTTACCCCACCTCTGAGTCAAAAAACCCCTTAAATCCAACAAATCCCACTGGGTTTTTCCAGCCCTGGGAACTCTGGAATCCTGATCCACCCCTTTTTCAAGCCGTGCCCCGAGGCTGGCACTCACCCTGAGGGTGTGTAGGTGCCCATTTTGCCCTGGCATTCACCCTGAGGGTGTGTAGGTGCCCATTTTGCCCTGGCACTCACCCTGAGGGTGTGTAGGTGCCCACCCTGCCCCTGGCACTCACCCTGAGGGTGTGTAGGTGCCCATTTTGCCCTGGCACTCACCCTGAGGGTGTGTAGGTGCCCATTTTGCCCTGGCACTCACCCTGAGGGTGTGTAGGTGCCCATTTTGCCCTGGCACTCACCCTGAGGGTGTGTAGCTGCCCATTTTGCCCCTGGCACTCACCCTGAGGGTGTGTAGGTGCCCATTTTGCCCCTGGCACTCACCCTGAGGGTGTGTAGGTGCCCACCCTGCCCCTGGCACTCACCTTGAGGGTGTGTAGGTGCCCATTTTGCCCTGGCACTCACCCTGAGGGTGTGTAGGTGCCCACCCTGCCCTGGCACTCACCTTGGGGGTGTGTAGGTGCCCATTTTCCCCTGGCACTCACTTTGAGGGTGTGTAGGTGCCCATTTTGCCCTGGCACTCACCCTGAGGGTGTGTAGGTGCCCATTTTGCCCTGGCACTCACCCTGAGGGTGTGTAGGTGCCCACCCTGCCCCTGGCACTCACCCTGAGGGTGTGTAGGTGCCCACCCTGCCCCTGGCACTCACCTTGAGGGTGTAGACGCCCATCCTGCCTGGCACCTTGTAGAAGATGCCCTCCTCTCCGCGGGAGTTGGTGTGCAGCATGGCATTCAGGCAGGCCAGGGGCGATGTCCCGCTGCAAGAGAGAGACCCCAGGAGTGTCCCCATGGGACCCCGGCCCCAGATCCCACCCCACAGCCCTGATCAAACCCCACAGCCCTGATCAAACCCCACAGACCTGATCAAACCCCACAGAACAGCCCCAGCCCCACAGCCCAGATGTGACCCCATAGCCCAGATGTGACCCACAGCCCAGATCCAGCCCCACAGCCCAGATCTGACCCCACAGCCCAAACCCAGATCCAACAGTCCAGCCCCTAACCCCACAGGGGGCCCATATCTCACCCCCAGCCCGATCCAACCCCACAACCCAGATCCAACCCCACAGCCCATATCCAACCCCACAGCCCTTATCTCACCCCACAGCCCTTATCTCACCCCACAACCCATATCTGACCCCACAGCCCTTATCTCACCCCACAGCCCATATCTGACCCCACAGCCCTTATCTCACCCCACAGCCCAGATCTGACCCCACAGCCCCAGGCAGCCCCCAGCCCATATCTCAACCCCCAGCCCATATCTCACCCCACAGCCCAGATGTGACCCCCCAGCCCATATCTGACCCCACAGCCCCAGGCAGTGAGCCCCCCAGCTCAGATGTGACCCCACAGCCCAGATGTGACCCCCCAGCCCAGATGTGACCCCACAGCCCATATCTGACCCCCCAGCCCATATCTGACCCCCCAGCCCATATCTGACCCCACAGCCCAGATGTGACCCCCCAGCCCAGATGTGACCCCCCAGCCCCAGGCAGCCCACAGCCCAGATGTGACCCCACAGCCCATATCTGACCCCACAGCCCATATCTGACCCCACAGCCCATATCTCACCCCCCAGCCTGATGTGACCCCCCAGCCCCAGGCAGCCCCAGCCCAGATCCCGGCCCCGTTCCCAAGGCAATGCCAGCTGCAGCTGGCACAAGCAGCAATAGGGAAGCAGTGCATGCGTGCTGCAGGCCTGGCCAAAAGCGAACAAAAACCCCACAGGATGAGGCTCTGCAAGGTTCCTCTGCAGACCCCAAAGCAGCCCCAGCTCTGGCTGAGGCTCAGGGCAGCTTGGGGGTGAGCTGAGGATGGGCTCCAGAAGGATTCAAAGCTGTGTTTAGGGATTTTTTCCCCAAAAAAGAACCCCAGTTCTGCTGGAACCGGGGTTGGGGGGCACCGAATGGGAACCAAGTGTGCAATTCCCCCTGGGAAGGGGCAGCTCCCCAGTCCCAGCCAGGAGAGTGAGGTCAGATCCATCTTCCCACCAGGCTGCAGGGGTTTTGGGGTTTTGGGGTTTTTGGTTGGCTTTTAACCCATCCTGCTGCAGGCAGGAGCAAACCCAGGCTGGCCAAGCAGGGGAGATGTGTCCCCAGGGAGGGACAGAGGGACCCCAAACTGGACAGAAAACCCTAAACTGGGCACAGGGACCCCAAACTGGACACAGGATCCCAAACTGGACACAGGAACTTCAAACTGGACACAGGGACCCCAAACTGGACAGAAAAACCCTAAATTGGACATAGGGACCCCAAACTGGGCACAGGGACCCCAAACTGGACAGAAAACCCTAAACTGGACATAGGGACCCCAAACTGGACACAGGAATCCCAAATTGGACACAGGGACCCCAAACTGGACAGAAAAACCCTCAACTGGACACAGGAATCCCAAAATGAACACAGGGACCACAAACTGGACACAGGAACTCCAAACTGGACAAAGAATCCCAAACTGGACACAGGGACCCCAAAGTGGACACAGGAACCTCCAAACTGGACACAGGAATCCCAAACTGGACACAGGAACCCCAAACTGGATACGGGGACCTCCAAACTGGACACAAAATCCCAGCCTGGACACAGGGACCCCAAACTGGACACAGGGACCCCAAACTGGACACAGGAACCTCCTAACTGGACACAGGAACCCCAAACTGGACACGGGGACCTCCAAACTGGGCACAAAATCCCAAACTGGACACAGGGACCCCAAACTGGACATGGGGACCCCAAATTTAAAATGGGATTACCAAGGGAGCCCCAGGATGGACACAAAAATGGGATGGGATGCTCCCCATGGGATAATGGGATGGGATGGGATGACCCCAAAGGCGTTGGGGCCGTGCTGGACCTGCCTGAGCCTGAGGGAAAGAGCTCGGGGTGAGCCTGGCCCACAGCTGGGGCTGCCCGCAGCCCTGGCACGCTCTGCCCAGTGCCAGCACCAGGAGACTGGGAAAGGGCTCAGCCTTGGAGCTGGGATGGGATTATGGGATGGGATGGGATAATGGGATGGGATGGGATGGGATGGGATGGGATAATGGGATGGGATGGGATGGGATGGGATCCATGGGATGGGATGGGATGGGATGGGATGGGATTATGGGATGGGATGGGATTATGGGATGGGATGGGATGATATGGGATAATGGGATGGGATGGGATTATGGGATGGGATGGGATGGGATGGGATAATGGGATGGGATGGGATAATGGGATGGGATAATGGGATGGGATCCATGGGATGGGATGGGATGGGATGGGATGGGATGGGATAATGGGATGGGATGGGATGGGATGGGATGGGATGGGATGGGATGGGATGGGATGGGATGGGATGGGATGGGATGGGATGGGATGGGATGGGATGGGATGGGATGGGATGGGATGCAATTATGGGATAATGGGATGGGATGATATGGGATAATGGGATGGGATAGGATTATGGGATAATGGGATGGGATGGGATGGGATGGGATTATGGGATGGGATGGGACGGGATGGGACGGGATGGGATGGGATTGGACGGGATGGGATGGGATGGGATGGGATTATGGGATGGGATGGGATGGGATTATGGGATGGGATGGGATGGGATGGGATGGGATGGGATGGGATGGGATGGGATGGGATGGGATGGGATGGGATGGGATGGGATGGGATGGAATTATGAGATGGGATGGGATGGTATGGAATAATGGGATGGGATGGGATGGGATAATGGGATGGGATGGGATGGGATGGGATGGGATGGGATGGGATGGGATGGGATGGGATGGGATGGGATGGGATGGGATTATGGGATGGGATGGGACGGGATGGGATGACTGCAGCCCTTGCTGGGTCTCTGCTGCCCCTGTGCCCAGATTCCCCCAACACTCCCCTATTCCCTTTTCCCAGTCCCTGTGCTCTGCACCTGGGCTGCCTCTGGTTACAGCTGCCTAAAGCCAGCCCCAGGAACCAGATTCTGTTCATCATCACAGAACCACAGAATTCACACAATCCCCAGGTTGGAAGAGACCTCCAAGATCATCGAGCCCAACCCATCCCCAACCCCTCAACTCAACCCTGGCACCTGGTGCCACATCCAGGCTTTGTTAAACACACCCAGGGATGGGGACTAGAGCACCTCCCTGGGCAGAACATTCCAGAACTTTATCACCCTTTCTGTAAAGAACTTTTTCCTGATATCCAAGCTAAATTTCCCTTGGTGCAGCTCGAGGCTGTGTGCTCTGGTTCTGTCAGTGCTGCCTGGAGAGAGCCCAGCCCCAGCTGAGCACAGGCACCTTCCAGGGGGTGTAGGGGGTGATGAGGGCACCCCTGAGTCTCCTTTTCTCCACCCCCAGCTCCCTCATGGTTCCTCTCAGGGTTTGTGTTCCCAGCCCCTCTCCAGCCTCGCTGACCCCTCTGGACACATTCAAGGATCTCAAGGACCTCTTGGGAATGTCCTTCCCAAGCTGAGTGCCCAGAGCTGGGCACAGCACTCCAGGTGTGCCCTCAGCAGTGCCAGGGACAGGGGCACAATGAGCTCCCTGCTCCTGCTCCAGGCCAGGAGCCACCGGCCCTGCTGGCCACCAGGGCACTCTGCTGGCTCCATGCCAGCCTGCTGCCACCCGGTCCCTTCCTGCCTGCCCACTGTCCCGCCACACTGTCCCCAGGCTCTAACACTGCAGAGGGTTATTCCAGCCAAAATGCAGCACTGGGAACTTGGATCTCATTGCCCTTTCTCCTCATTTCGGATTTTATTGCCTTTTCTCCTGATTTTTTTTATTGCCCTTTCTCCTGATTTTGGATTTTACCAACCTTTGTCCTGGTTTTTTTTTAAATTTTATTGCCCTTTCTCCTGATTTTTTAAAAATTGTATTGCACTTTCTCCTTATTTTTTTGGATTTTGCTCCCCATTCCTCCTGTTTTTTTTTTTAATTTTATTGCCCTTTCTCCTGATTTTTTTTTAATTTTATTGCCCTTTCTCCTGATTTTTAAAAAATTTTATTACCCTTTCTCTTTATTTTTTTGGATTTTATTGCCCTTTCTTCTTTATTTTTTTATTTTATTGCCCTTTCTACTGATTTTTTTTATTGCACTTTCTCCTCATTTTGGATTTTATTCCCTTTTCTCCTGATTTTTTTTTAATTTTATTGCCCTTTCTCCTGTTATTTTTTTGGTTTGTTTTTTTTTTTGCCCTTTCTCCTGTTTGGTTTTTTTTTTTTGGATTTTATTGCCCTTTCTCCTGTTTGTTTTTTTTTTGGATTTTATTGCCCTTTGTTCTGATTTTTTTGGATTTTATTGCCCTTTCTCCTGATTTTATCAATGAAGGCCATCTCCTCCCTTCCTGGGAACACACACTGGACATTCCCACTGCTCCACCTCAAAGCAGCCCCTGGAGAAGCAGATGGTGTAAAAGATGAGTTTCTGCCTGCTCCAGCTCCATCAGCACCCCCTGCTCCTCCTCCTTAATCCTTCCCCCCCTCCCAAACCCACCTGCAGAGCCACCCTCAGCTCCAGCAGTGCCAACGTGCCGGTCCTGGCGGAGGTCCCAAACCGGGATCCATCCCTCAGGAGAGCCCCTGGAGCTCAGCAGGACCTGGCCAAGGTCTGGAGATGCTGAGGAACCTCTGGAGATGCTGAGGAACCCCTGGAGCTCAGCAGGACCTGGCCGAGGTCTGGAGATGCTGAGGAACTCCTGGAGCTCAGCAGGACCTGGCCAAGGTCTGGAGATGCTGAGGAACCTCCTGGAGATGCTGAGGAACCTCCTGGAGCTCAGCAGGACCTGGCCGAGGTCTGGAGATGCTGAGGAACCTCTGGAGATGCTGAAGAGCCCCTGAGCTCAGGACCTGGCCAGGGTCCTGGAGCTGGAATGTCCTGGTTTGTCCCCAGTGAGGCCACTCAGCCCCAGGGAAGGTTCACCAGTGCCAAGGGTGATGCCTCAGCTTTAACTTTTCTGTTTTTCAGATCCTGTGCTGCTTTGGTGTGTGGGTCTGGATTTCACATGAGGGGATGGTGAGCTCTGTTCACAGAGCAGGGACACAAAACAATTCCTGCTCCAGCTGGGCACCAAGGACAAATGATCCAAATCTCAGCCCAAGAGCACAAACAGAAGAGGGAAAAACAAGAAGGATGGGACTTGACAACCTAAAGCTGGGATGGGACAATGAACTGCAAGGTGCAAATGGAGCAGAACTGATGCCAGGGACAGACCCCGTGCCTGGTTGGGCATTTTGGGACCATTTTGGTTCATCCTGGGTTCATTTTGGGACCATTTTGGTTCATCCTGGGTTCATTTTGGGACCATTTTGGTTCATCCTGGGTGCAGCCCTGGCTGGGCTCTGGTGCTGCCCAAGGTGGATCCGTGCAGGAGATCCTTTGGATAAATCCCTGCTTTGTTCTTTAGCTCTGTGCAGCCTCTGCTCCAGCCCAGCCTTCCCAAGGCATCAAGGGAAGCTCCAGACAAAGCCACCTCCCACCTCACTGCCTGGATCCAGCTGCCACAGGCACTCAGGGGACAAATTCCCACTTTTTCTTTTGGAGCACCCCCTGTTTCCCCCCATCTCCTGTGAGCCAGGAGCTCTTTGGTGAGGGTGCAGCCACCCCCAGTGCCAGGGCTGGCAGTGCCAGGGCAGGGTTAGGGAAGCAGCTCCTGTGCCAGGTTACACTCCCCAACATGCAGCACCCCCAAAGCAGCACACAAAGCCCACATGCAAAGCCAGCCCCACGCAGGCAGCAGGGACAGGGACAGGGACAGGGACAGGGCCAGCCCCGGGGCTCCCAGCTGGAGGCACAGCGTTACTCCGGGGTTACACCAGGGTTACTCCCAGGAGCAGGGCAGGAGCAGGCTCTGGGTTAGGGAACGGCAGGGGGGGCGTTAGGAGAGGAGCTGGACACGAGCAGCGCTGGGTCTGGTCTTACCTTCTGCAGGTGGAGTGCAGCCCAAAAAAAGGAGAGAAAAACCCCTTTAACAACTTGAGCAAAACAATGCAGTCATCAAGGCACACACACCCCTCCCTCCCCGCTTCCAGCAGAACCACAGCCCAGGGCTTGGCATCCCACGGGGGGCAGGACACACCTGCCAGGTGCCTCCCCCCTTCTACATCAGAACCCCATCCCAGGGTTTGGGATCCCAGGGGGGGCAGGACACACCTGCCAGGTGCCTTCCCCTTCCACCAGAACCCCATCCCAGGGTTTGGGATCCCAGGGGGGCAGGATACACCTGACAGGTGCCTCCCCTCTTTCCACCAGAACCACATCCCAGGGTTTGGGATCCCAGGGGGGGCAGGATACACCTGCCTCCTCTTAGCAGGATACACTCTTCTTCCACCAGAACCCCATCCCAGCGCCTTCCTTCCTACATCAGATACACCTCCCAGGGTTTTCCTTGGATCCCAGGGACAGGGATCCTAGGGACAGGGACGCCACCCAGGTGCCTCCTTGCACATCCCAGGGGTTGGGATCCAGGGCCACCTTACACCTGCCAATGTGCCTGCATGGGATCCCAGGGGTTGGGATCCCAGGGGAGGTACCCCTGCCAGGAACCTCCATGGACATCCCAGGGAACTGGGATCCCAGGGACCCTGGGGATCCTGGCCCAGGGACGCCTGCCCCATGCGGAAACACTCATGGAGTGGGAACTCCCTGCCACCTTTGCTGTCCCACCTGGCCCAGGCGGCCCTGGGGATGTGCCCCGTGTGGGAACACCATGGAGTAGGAACTTCCTCACTCCCTGTCCCACCTGGCCCTGCTCCCAGCTCAGCACTGCACCCCAAACCCCAACTAATGGACCTTGTCCCACCTGGCCCTGGGGATGCCCAGGGGTGACCCATGGGTGGGAACCAGTGCCCCCACCTGGCCCTGGGGATGTGCCCCACAACCCATGGGAACACCTCAGTGCCCCCTCTGCCCTGCTCCCAGCTCAGCACTGCACCCCAAACTCCCAGGGTAACGGGGATCTCTGCCTGCCCACAGAACTGAAATTTTGGGGTTCCTGGAGCTGCTGGGCACCCCACCTCAGTGCCTCACTCTGCACCAGCAGCACCCCAAAGGGGATCTCTGCTGGCACTCCAGGATTTTGGGGTTCCTGGAGTGCCCCCAGAGCACCTCAGTGTCTCACTCTGCACCAGCCCTGCCACAGCAGCACCCCAGAGGGGATCCCTGCTGGCACACCAGGATTTTGGGGTTCCTGGAGCTGCTGGGTGCCCCCTCAGTGCCTCATTCTGTACCAGCAGCACCCTGAGGGGATCTCTGCCTGGCACACCAGGATTTGGGGGTTCCTGGAGATGCTGGGTGCCCCCTCAGTGTCTCACTCTGCATCAACCCTGCCAGCAGCACCCCAAAGGGGATCTCTGCTGGCATTCCAGGATTTGGGGGTTCCTGGAGCTGCTGGGTGACCCCAGGACATCTCAGTGTCTCACTCTGCACCAGCACCCTGAGGGGGATCTTGGCTGGCACTCCAGGATTTTGGGGTTCCTGGAGTGCCCCCAGAACTCCTCAGTGTCTCACTCTGCACCAGCCCTGCCACAGCAGCACCCCAAGGGGATCTCTGCCTGCACACCAGGATTTTGGGGTTCCTGGAGCTGCTGGGCACCCCCTCAGTGCCTCATTCTGTACCAGCAGCACCCTGAGGGGATCTCTGCTGGCACTCCAGGATTTTGGGGTTCCTGGAGTGCCCCCAGAGCACCTCAGTGTCTCACTCTGCATCAACCCTGTACCAGCAGCACCCTGAGGGGATCTCTGCCTGCATTCCAGGATTTTGGGGTTCCTGGAGCTGCTGGGTGCCCCCAGGGCACCTCAGTGCCTCATTCTGTACCAGCAGCACCCCAAAGGGAATCTTGGCTGCACACCAGGATTTTGGGGTTCCTGGAGCTGCTCCCAGGGCCCCTCAGTGCCTCACTCTGCACCAGCAGCACCCCAGGGGATCTCTGCCTGCACTCCAGCATTTTGGGGCTCCTGGAATGCCCCCAGAGCAGGAATGGGCCTGGGATCACAGGGAGATGCAGTTCAGGAGCCACACCTGGAGCACTGAGAGCCCAGGAGAAACCTGGGGATGGGGATCAGGGTGGAGGACACCACAAAGCTCTCAGAACACAGTGAACAGGACTAATTAACAGCTCTAATTAAAGGTCTATCACCAGGACCAGATGTGAGCTGCAGGAACATCAGAGACTGGGACATGAGGAGTCCTGGCTGGGAGGAAAATCCCTTTGCAGCCTTTCCAGCTGTGGGATCCAGGTGCAGAAGCATCCCCAGGGAATGGGAACCAGCAGCTCCTGATCCCAGAGCAGGATCAAAACAGAAACTCCTCCCTCTGAGGCTTTTGGGGGCTGGAGTTCAAATTTAGGTGGTTTTGGGATCCTCTCTGTGTTTGTGCTACAGAACCACCAGCTTGTACTGAAGAGAAACCCCAAAGTGAGGGAATTTTGGGGCCTCAGCTCTGGTGTCTTCCAGGAGGGAGAGCCAAGCTCTGAGGTTCCTCACCTACAGAGGGCTCCAGCCCACACTTCTCCTTGTAAGAGTGAACATTTCTCTGCAATTTTATCTTGAGGAAACAGCAAAAACTGCTACAACCAGCCTGGGCTGGGGTGAGAGAAGGGGAATATTCTGTCAGTTATGGGTTTTACACCTTTGGAAGAGGGAAATGTACAGAGGAATATTCTGTCAGTTATGGGGTTTTACACCTTTGGAAGAGGGAAATGCACAGAGGAATATTCTGTCAGTTATGGGTTTTACACCTTTGGAAGAGGGAAATGCACAGAGGAATATTCTGTCAGTTATGGGTTTTACACCTTTGGAAGAAGGGAATGTACAGGGAATATTCTGTCAGTTATGGGTTTACACCTTTGGAAGAGGGAAATGCACAGAGGAATATTCTGTCAGTTATGGGTTTTACACCTTTGGAATAGAGACATGCACAAAATCACCTGATGGGTTTCCCCTACACACAATAATTGTATTTAACCCTCCCTGCCAGTGGTAGCAACCCAACCTTTCTGTGGCAATGCTCTTGTTGAATTATTACATTTCAAACCAACATTCTGCCCTGCATTTATTAATTATGGATTCTACCCACTCAGACACGGAGTGGTTCAGAAATCATCCCTCGTCCCCAGCCCCTTTAGGCTCTGAGCTCTCCTGGATCCTTCTCCTCTCCAGGTGAGCGCCCCAGCTCTCCCAGCCTGGCTCCAGGGGCTCTCTGGGCTCTCTCCTGCATCTCCAGGTGCTCCAGAAAAAGCCAAATTCCACTGGGAGCTGCAGGGACGCCCTGGAGCCCTCCCTGCTGCAGCCCCACGCCCAAGGAACTCAAACACTGAACCATCCCACAAGGAAAATGCTCCCAACGAATTCCCCCTTTCCCCTGGCTGGGAAAGAGGCACAGAAGCCCAGCTGTGAGCAGGAAATGTTGCACAGCAGAACCCCAAGAGGGCTTTTATGGACATTTCACCAAAGCCACATTCCAAAAACCTCACTCAGGGGGATCTGTGGGAAGCCAGGCAGGTGATTCCTCGGGGAGGAATGTCTGGGAGTCCCTGTCCCACCCCACACACCCAACACGAGCAATATCCAACCCCTGGGACAAGATCTCAGCGTGTGCCACCGCAGGATTTGTATAAAATGTTTAAAACTTCAGAGAAGGTTTAGACAGTGGGGATTTGTATGTAAATTTTGAGATTAAAAATGCTACTGAGTAGGACAGATATTGGATAGGATATAGGATATGAGAGAGAAATGGAAATAGAAATAAGTTTTAAAGGATGGTTTTGTAAAAAAGAAATGCTTAGAGTGTATTGTAATTAAGAAATAATTGACTTCTCACTGTGATGGTGTGAATTATAACATCTGTGTTTTCTCACCCTTCTCATGGGACTAAAAATAAAATAAAATATTTTGAAACACCTTTCAGCTGCCCCATCTTTGGGTCAGAAAAAATGTGAGATATCCCAGGATTCAGGGAAGGGCTTCCCACTGCCAAATGGATATTGGGAATTAGGAATTGGAATTAGGAATTTTTTTTGTGCCCTGTCCCACCCCACACACCCAACATGAGCAATATCCAACCCCTGGGACAAGATCTCAGCGTGTGCCACTGCAGGATTTGTATAAAATGTTTAAAACTTCATAGAAGGTTTATACAGATTGGATTTGTATATAGATTGTGAGATAAGAAATGCTGATTTAGAAATACTATTGAATAGGACAAATATTTGATAGGATACAGGATAGATATGAGAGAGAAATGGAAATAAATTTTAAAGGATGGTTTTGTAAAAAAGAAATGCTTAGAGTATAATGTAATTAGGAAATTGTTTGACTTCTGACTGTGATGGTGTGAATTATAACATCTGTATTGTCTCACCCTGCACATGAGACTGAAAATAAAATAAAAGCTTTTTAAACATCTCTCAGCTGCCCCATCTCTGAGTCAGGAAAAAACTTATTTAGGCATCCCAGGAGCCAGGGAATGGCTCCCACTGCCAGATGGGAATTGGGAATTAGGAACTGCTCCCTGGTAGAGACCAGGCCATTTTACAGCTCTCTGAAAACTGTTAGAAATTGGTTTAAGACTTTTTATTAAATTTAATTTTAAATTTTAATTTTTTTTTTAAATATTAGTAGATATTTTATATTTCAAATAGATATTTTAATATTTCAAATCGATAGTATAAATATAATTTATATTCATTTATATAAATAAGTATATCAATATTTTTAAATTTTTATATTGATATTTATTATTTTGAAATATAAATACTAACTATTGAAATATATATAATAAACATATTTATATCCCTTTATATAAATAAGTATACATATTTATAAATATAATTTATACTTCTATAAATAATTTGTAGTTATATAATTTTATATGAGGTTTCATATATTAAATTTATATAATATATATTTATACAATTTAAATATATATTTATAAATTCTATATTTATATATTTCTATTGTTTACATTTCTATAATTCTAAGTTTGTTAAAATTTGTATTTATATAATAAATAGATAATATATTAGAATATATATATACACATACATATATATATGTGTGTATATAGATATATATATATATATATATGTAGGTATGTATGTATGTATGTATGTATGTATGTATATATAATTTTTTAATATATTATATCAAAGTCATATTGAAAAGCAGAGGTCCCTGCCCAGCATGTATGTATGTATGTATGTATATATAATTTTTTAATATATTATATCAAAGTCATATTGAAAAGCAGAGGTCCCTGCCCAGCATGTATGTATGTATGTATGTATATATAATTTTTAATATATTATATCAAAGTCATATTGCCGAAGCAGAGGTCCCAGATCAGCTCTAGTATGTATGGCTGTATGTATGCATATATAATTTTTTAATATATTTTATCAAAGTCAAATTGAAAAGCAGGCAGGTCCCCTGGGTCCCATGTATGTATGTATATATAATTTTAAAATATCTTTATCAAAAAGGTTGAAAAGGAGGTTCATCAGGGTCAGTGCTGCGTGTTGTATGTATATATAATTTTTTAATATCTTATATCAAAGTCATATTGAAGAGCAGAGGTCCCTGCCAGTGAGCTCCAGTCTGACCAGGGAAGAGCTGGACCAGTGAGCCCCAGGCATGGCCAGTGAGCCCTTCCAGAGAGAAAGTGAGCCCAGGCCGTCCATCTCAGCCCCAGATCAGCTCTAGCAGGAGGAGGCTGAAGGATGAAGGCACAGCTGCATTTCTGTGCTGCCTTTTTGGCTCTTTGTCCAAAATCTGCCCTGAGCAGGCACACACTGCCTCTCCTGGGTCCCACCTGTCCATCTCCAGCTCCAGTGCCCCAACACCAGTGAGCTCCAGGATTTTGGGAAAAAGGTTGACCAGTTCATCAGGGTCCAGTGCTGCGCTGTTGGCTCCAGCCCAGTCCGACTCTGCCACCAGGCTGACCAGTGAGCTCCAGTCCGACCAGTCCATCTCCAGTCTGACCAGTGCCCTTCCAGTCTGACCAGTGAGCTCCAGGCTGACCAGTGAGCTCCAGTCCGACCAGTTCATCTCCAGTCAGACCAGTGAGCTCCAGGCTGACCAGTCCATCTCCAGTCTGACCAGTTCATCTCCAGTCCGACCAGTTCATCTCCAGGCTGACCAGTGAGCTCCAGGCTGACCAGTCCAGTCTGACCAGTGAGCTCCAGGCTGACCAGTGCCCTTCCAGTCTGACCAGTGAGCTCCAGTCAGACCAGTCCATCTCCAGTCAGACCAGTCCAGCTCCAGGCTGACCAGTCCATCTCCAGTCCGACCAGTTCATCTCCAGGCTGACCAGTGCCCTTCCAGTCTGACCAGTCCAGCTCCAGTCTGACCAGTTCATCTCCAGGCTGACCAGTGCCCTTCCAGTCTGACCAGTGAGCTCCAGTCTGACCAGTTCATCTCCAGTCCGACCAGTGCCCTTCCAGTCTGACCAGTGAGCTCCAGTCTGACCAGTTCATCTCCAGTCCGACCAGTCCATCTCCAGTCTGACCAGTCCATCTCCAGTCCGACCAGTGCCCTTCCAGTCTGACCAGTGAGCTCCAGTCCGACCAGTTCATCTCCACCAGTTCATTTCCACCAGTCCAGCTCCAGGCTGACCAGTGCCTTTGAGCTGACTGAGCTACCGTTGGTGAATTTGGATTAACACTATCTAGTTTAACGCTATCTAGTTTAGTTTAACATTATTTAGTTTAACACTATTTAGTCTAACACTATTCAGTTTAGTTTAACACTATTTAGTTTAACAAAGTTTAGTTTAACACTAGTTTGACACTATCTAGTTTAACACTTTAGTTTAACACTATCTAGTCTAATTTAACACTATCTAGTTTAGTTTAAAACTTTAGTTTAACACTATTTAGTTTAGTTTAACACTGTCTAGTCTAGTTTAACATTATTTAGTTTAACAATGTTTAGTTTAACACTAGTTTAACCCTATCTAGTTTAACACTTTAGTTTAGTTTAACACTATCTAGTCTAGTTTAACACTATCTAGCCTAGTTTAACACTTTAGTTTAACATTATTTAGTTTAGTTTAACACTATCTAGTTTAGTTTAACAATGTTTAGTTTAACACTAGTTTAACACTATCTAGTTTAACACTTCAGTTTAGTTTAACACTATCTAGTCTAGTTTAACACTATCTAGTTTAACACTTTAGTTTAACACTATATAGCCTAGTTTAACACTATCTAGTTTAGTTTAACACTATTCAGTTTAGTTTAACAATGTTTAGTTTAACACTAGTTTTAACACTATTCAGTTCAGTTTAACACTATCTAGTTTGGTTTAACACTATCTAGTTCAGTTTAACACTATTCAGTTCAGTTTAACACTATCTAGTTTGGTTTAACACTATTTAGTTCAGTTTAACACTATTCAGTTCAGTTTAACACTATTCAGTTCAGTTTAATACTGTTCAGTTTAACACTACCTAGCTCAGTTTAACGTTATCTAGTTCAGTTTAACACTACCTAGTTCAGTTTAACACTATTTAGTTCAGTTTAACACTACCTAGTTCAGTTTAACACTACCTAGTTCAGTTTAACACTATTCAGTTCAGTTTAACACTGTTCAGTTCAGTTTAATACTATCTAGTTCAGTTTAACACTGTTCAGTTCAGTTTAACACTATTCAGTTCAGTTTAACACTACCTAGCTCAGTTTAACACTATTTAGCTCAGTTTAACACTACCTAGTTCAGTTTAACACTACCTAGTTCAGTTTAACACTACCTAGCTCAGTTTAACGTTATTTAGTTCAGTTTAACACTGTTCAGTTCAGTTTAACACTACCTAGTTCAGTTTAACACTACCTAGTTCAGTTTAATGTTATTTAGTTCAGTTTAACACTGTTCAGTTCAGTTTAACACTACCTAGTTCAGTTTAATACTATTTAGTTCAGTTTAACACTATCTAGCTCAGTTTAACACTACCTAGTTTAGTTTAACATTATCTAGTTCAGTTTAACACTACCTAGCTCAGTTTAACACTACCTAGTTCAGTTTAACGTTATTTAGTTCAGTTTAACACCACCTAGTTCAGTTTAACACTACCTAGTTCAGTTTAACACTATTTAGTTCAGTTTAACACTACCTAGTTCAGTTTAACACTACCTAGTTCAGTTTAATACTATCTAGTTCAGTTTAACACTACCTAGTTCAGTTTAACACTATCTAGTTCAGTTTAACACTATTTAGTTCAGTTTAACACTACCTAGTTCAGTTTAACACTATCTAGTTCAGGTTAACGTTATTTAGTTCAGTTGAACACTATCTAGTTCAGGTTAACGTTATTTAGTTCAGTTTAACACTACCTAGTTCAGTTTAACGTTATTTAGTTCAGTTTAACACTACCTAGTTCAGTTTAACACTACCTAGTTCAGTTTAACGTTATTTAGTTCAGTTTAACACTACCTAGATCAGTTTAACACTACCTAGTTCAGTTTAACGTTATTTAGTTCAGTTTAACACTACCTAGTTCAGTTTAACACTACCTAGTTCAGTTTAACGTTATTTAGTTCAGTTTAACACTACCTAGCTCAGTTTAACACTACCTAGTTCAGTTTAACACTATTTAGTTCAGTTGAACACTACCTAGTTCAGTTTAACACTACCTAGCTCAGTTTAACACTATTTAGCTCAGTTTAACACTATCTAGTTCAGTTTAACACTACCTAGCTCAGTTTAACGTTATTTAGTTCAGTTTAACACTGTTCAGTTCAGTTTAACACTACCTAGTTCAGTTTAACACTACCTAGTTCAGTTTAACGTTATTTAGTTCAGTTTATCGTTATTTAGTTCAGTTTAAGACTGTTCAGCACAGACCTGCAGCTGCCCCCAAAGCCTGGCTGTCCCTCCCCAGGAGCAGCCTGGGCCCATGTGGGCTCCCTGGGCTGGATAAATCCCCCGTTTCCCAGAGCTCACAGCCCTGGGCCATCCTCAGCTCCAGGGGCACAGCACAGCTCCTGCAGGGACCCCTGACCTTCTCCTGCAAAGCACAAGGATTGCTGCGCCCAGCTGGCCAAGGGGACTGCAAAACACAATTAAAGCACATTTAGGATGGCTGCTTAATTCCAAAAGAGATCAACAGGCCCAGCCCATCCTCTTCATGCCCCTCTCTTTTTCTTTGCTCTCAGAAAACTGAAGAGATACTTTGCACTTCATATGGATTGCTGCTCCTCACTGATCCCTGGGAGAGCTGGGATTCCCTGCAGGATTCTAGGACTTTGGAATTCCAGCAGCTCAGGAGCTGCTCCATGCCCAGAGCAGATGGGTTTCATGGAGCTGCATCCCACCAGGCTGCAGGTATGTCCCTAAGGAATAATCACCTCCCACACAGGTAACACAAGGGAGAACAGCACCAAAAATCCACTTTTCCATATGAGAATCTTTAACTGAGGCTGCTCTGCCACCTGGGTAACTCTTAGGTCAAACTGAGCATTCACTTCTTTTTTTAAAGCAGAAATTAAAATTTGTTATGTTTCCTTCAGTCCCTGAAGCCCCTGACCAGGGCTGGGTTATCCTCTAAAGGAGCTGCAGCCAAGTCCTTTATTTTATTCTCTAAAGGAGCTGTGGCCAAATCCTTTTTTATTTCCTATAACAGAGCTGCAGCCAAGCCCTGCACACCTGGGAATCAGGGATGACCTTACCCAGCTCACTGGGGAAAAGCACTTGGGAGCTGTTTGCAAACAGGACCCAGGCTCCAAACCTGAAATATTTCAGTCCCAGAACTCCTCAGGAGCTGGGATTTAACAGCAAACTGGTTAACACCAAGCTGGAAGCAGAGCATCAGAGGGTTTTCCTGCTTTACTCAACTCACCTGATTTCCTTAAGTCCTTCTTTCTGGATAACTTGAAGGATCTCTTTATGGCTCATGGGTGTGTTGGGATATTTCTCCAGGACCTGGCAAGAAAGAGCAGATTGAGAGGAAGTTATTCCTTGGTATTCTGAATTTCCATCCAGCTGCACCAAAACCTCCATTCAATGGCAGTTATTCCTTTGTATTCTGAATTTACATTCAACTGCACCAAAACCTCTGTTTAATGGCAGTTATTCCTTTGTATTCTGAATTTACATCCAGCTGCACCAAAACCTCCATTCAATGGCAGTTATTCCTTTGTATTCTGAATTTACATCCAGCTGCACCAAAACCTCCATTTAATGGCAGTTATTCCTTTGTATTCTGAATTTACATTCAACTGCATCAAAACCTCCATTTAATGGCAGTTATTCCTCTGCATTCTGAATTTACATCCGGCTCCACCAAAACCTCCGTTTAATGGCAGTTATTCCTTTGTATTCTGAATTTCCATCCAGCTGCACCAAAACCTCCATTTAATGGCAGTTATTCATTTGTATTCTGAATTTCCATCCAGCTGCACCAAAACCTCCATTTAATGGCAGTTATTCATTTGTATTCTGAATTTCCATCCAGCTGCACCAAAACCTCCATTCAATGGCAGTTATTCCTTGGTATTCTGAATTTACATCCAGCTGCACCAAAACCTCCATTCAATGGCAGTTATTCCTCTGCATTCCGAATTTCCATCCAGCTGCACCAAAACCTCCATTTAATAGCAGTTATTCATTTGTATTCTGAATTTCCATGCAGCTGCACCAAAACCTCCATTTAATGGCAGTTATTCCTTTGCATTCTGAATTTCCATCCGGCTCCACCAAAACCTCTGGTTTAGGTGTTTATTATTTTTATTTATGTTACAGTCTCACAGCAGTGAGTTCTGCAGTTCTTCACTAACAAGGCACAAAATGACCAACTGCCTCATGGTACAGGGTCTTTTAAAGCTAAACTATCCAATTAAGAAATGACACCTACATTCTTTTCACTTTTAACTTCATAACTGATCCCTCAAAGTCTGCAGGGTGAGCTTGTCTGTCCAGTTACAAAATACCACCCAGACCCATGGAGAAGGTGAAGAAGGAGAAGAAGGTGAGGAAGAAGAAGAGGAAGGAGAATAAGAAGGTAAGGAAGGAGAAGGAGAAGAACAAAGTAAAGAAGAAGAAGAAGAAGGTGAGGAAGGGGTAGAAGAAGGAGAAGAGGGTGAGGAAGGAAAAGAAGGAGAAGAACAAAGTAAAGAAGAAGGAGAAGGAGAAGAAAAAGGTGAGGAAGGACAAGAAGGAGAAGAGGGTGAGGAAGGAGAAGAACAAAGTAAAGAAGAAGGAGAAGAAGAAGGTGAGGAAGGAGAAGAAGGTGGTGAGGGAAAAGAAGAAGAACAAAGTAAAGAAGAAGGAGAAGAAGGTGAGGAAGAAGAAGAAGAAGGAGAAGAGGGTGAGGAAGGAGAAGAACAGAAGGAGAAGGAGAAGGAGAAGGAGAAGGAGAAGGAGAAGGAGAAGGAGAAGGAGAAGGAGAAGGAGAAGGAGAAGGAGAAGGAGAAGGAGAAGGAGAAGGAGAAGGAGAAGGAGAAGGAGAAGGAGAAGGAGAAGGAGAAGAAGAAGAAGGAGAAGGAGAAGAAGGAGAAGGACAAAGTAAAGGAGAAGGAGGACAAAGTAAAGAAGAAGAACAAAGTAAAGAAGAAGGAGAAGAAGACAGTGAGGGAGAAGAAGGAGAAGAACAAAGTAAAGAAGAAGAAGGTGAGAAAGGAGAAGAAGGAGAAGGTAAAGAAGAAGGAGAAGAAAGCAAAGAAGAACCAGCCACTGCCCTAAAACCTCCATCTTGCCCCATATTTATTACCATATTCTAAAACCCCAAGCTCTAAGTTTTCCACCCTGTGGTATCACACACTTCTGCCCAACTCCACACCCACAATCCCAGGGCTCTCCATCAATTCTGGAAGCTTCTCCACGGCCTCAGGTCCAATGCAGTGCTGTCCTGGGGCTCACAGTCTGTCAGCACAGAAAGTCTGAAATTCTCAGCACCCACAACTCCAGCACGGGGGGCTGTTGTTTGAAACCCTCTGCGCACACCAAGCTCCCAGCTCTGGCCCCCAGAAATGGGTTTTCTGTTGAAGTGCCCCACTGGCAGCCCTGCCCCAGCCCCTGGGGTCCCTGAGCTGCTCCCAGGGGCTGTGGCCGGCGGAGCTGCAGCTGCAGGAGCTGCTGCAGGGGCAGATGCCACTCACCGCACGTCACTGCGATATTTCAGGACATTTCAGGCCACATTCGGGCTGGGGAGGGGGATGGGCAGGAAATGCCTCGTTTCCGTCTTAATCATCAGCTCTGACCCGAGCCCAGCACATCAAAGGCCAGGCCTGGCTTAGGCTCAGCCCAGAGTGCTCAGCACAGACCCAGGGGGACTCTGCAGACGGACAGGAGCAGTTCCCACTCCTCTCTGGAGCAGAACCCCCAGCCCTGCAGGACCCTGCCCCTCCTTCCCTCAGGGACCTCCAGGTTATCCCAGTCTCCTCATTCCCTCAGGGACCTCCAGGTTATCCCATTCCCTCAGGGATCCATCCCCAGGGTATCCCAGTCCCCTCATTCCCTCAGGGACCTCCAGGTTATCCCAGTCCCCTCAGAGACCCATCCCCAGGTTATCCCAGTCCCTTCCTTCCCTCCAGGATCCCCAGTTTATCCCAGTCCCATCCTTCCCTCAGGGATCCATCCTCAGGTTATCCCAGTCCCCTCATTCCCTCTGGGATCCCCAGTTTATCCCAGCCCCCTCATTGCCTCAGGGATCCATCCCCAGCTTATCCCAGTCCCTCAGGGATCCATACCCAGGTTATCCCATTCCCTCAGGGATCCATCCCCAGGGTATCCCATTCCCCTCATTCCCTCAGGGATCCATACCCAGGTTATCCCATTCCCTCAGGGATCCCCAGTTTATCCCAGCCCCCTCATTGCCTCAGGGATCCATCCCCAAGTTATCCCAGTCCCCTCATTCCCTCAGGGATCCATACCCAGGTTATCCCATTCCCTCAGAGATCCTCAGGTTATCCCAGTCCCCTCATTCCCTCAGGGATCCCTCCCCAGCTTATCCCATTCCCTCAGGGATCCCCAGGGTATCCCAGTCCCTCAGGGATCCCTCCCCAGCTTATCCCATTCCCTCAGGGATCCCCAGGTTATCCCAGTCCCCTCATTCCCTCAGGGATCCATCCCCAGGGTATCCCAGTCCCTCAGGGATCCATACCCAGGTTATCCCATTCCCTCAGGGATCCCCAGTTTATCCCAGTCCCCTCATTCCCTCAAGGATCCCCAGGTTATCCCATTCCCTCAGGGAACCATCCCCAGGTTATCCCAGTCCCCTCATTCCCTCAGGGATCCATACCCAGGTTATCCCATTCCCTCAGGGAACCATCCCCAGGTTATCCCAGTCCCCTCATTCCCTCAGGGATCCCCAGCTTATCCCAGTCCCTCAGGGATCCCCAGTTTATCCCAGTCCAGCTCTCCTGGAAAGGCTCTGCCAGGCCCTGCTGAGCTGCAGCACCTCCCTGCTCCCAGAACAAATCCCTGCATGCAGCTCTGGATGCTCCAGCTGATGGCCCCATCCTGGAAAATCTCTTTTTAATGCTGTTAAAGCCTGACTTTCACAGAACCACGGGGTGGTTTGGGTGGGAAGGGGCCCCAAAGCCCACCCAGGGCCATGGCAGGGACACCTCCCAGCATCCCAAGTGACTCCAAACCCTGTCCAGCCTGGCCTTGGGCACTGCCAGGGATGCAGGGGCAGCCCCAGCCGCTCTGTGGGATGAAGTGGGATTTGTCTGCACTGCCACAGCCTCAGGGGCTCATCCCAGCTCCACTGAAACTCCTCAGCAAAGGATCAGGAGCTCTGGGGTGTTTGCAGAGTGATCCCAGCCAGGCCAGAGCAGGTTTGGGTTCCCATCACACAGCTCTGCCCAGGACACAGCTCACCCTGTGCCACCAGCCTGGAGCTGCACCCAAAGCTGGCAGCCCAGGGAAGGCCAGAAATGGAGGATATCTCCATTTCCCAAAGCTGGCAGCCCAGGGAAGGCCAGAAATGGAGGATATCTCCATTTCCCAAAGCCGGCAGCCCAGGGAAGGCCAGAAATGGAGGATATCTCCATTTCCCAAAGCTGGCAGCCCAGGGAAGGCCAGAAATGAAGGATATCTCCATTTCCCAAAGCTGGCAGCCCAGGGAAGGCCAGAAATGGAGGATATCTCCATTTCCATCTGTGCTTTCACCTTTTCAGGTGAAATCAGGAGAGGAGTGAGGCTGAGGTCCATCCACAGGGAGCTCAAGGCCATTTCCACCACAACAAACTCTGACTGGACATTTTTCTCCTGGGCATTTTCCTCCTGGGCACTGTGTAATCCCAATTTTCCCTCCCTGGACATGCTCCATGTGGCTCAGCCTGGAGCAGCAGCAGCACCTTTGATTAATTTGTCCCCAGTGAAGGCTGTGTTCCACCAGGGAACCTCAGCCAGGGCAGAGGGGGGAAAAGCTGCTCCATTTCTGTCCCTGCACCCATCCCAGGTGTTAACCCTTCCAGGGTGAGGCTGCACAGGTCTGGCCTCCTGCCACCCCCGCCTGGCTCCCTGCAAACGCTGCTGCGCTGCTCTGGGTGGGTCACAGGGGAACATCAACCAGCTCTGCCAGGTGTCCCTGCTCTCCAGGAGATTCACAGAGTCCTTTAGATTGGAAAAGCCCTTGGAGATCACCAAGTCCAACTCAACCCCCAGCACTGCCAATGCCACCACTGTCCCATGTCCCCAGCTGCCACATCCACAGGGCTTTGAAATCTCTCCAGGGATGGGGACTCCAAACCTCCCTGGGCAGCTGTGCCAGGGCAGCACAGCCCTTTCCAGGTGGGAATTGTTCCCAATACCCACCCTGAGCCTGCCCTGGCCCAGCCTGAGGCCATTTCCCCTTGGCCTGTCCCTGTTCCCTGGGAGCAGAGCCCGACCCCCCCTGGCTGTCCCCTCCTGGCAGGGACTTGTGCAGAGCCACAAGGGCCCCCCTGAGCCTCCTTTGCTCCAGGCTGAGCCCCTGCCCAGCTCCCTCAGCCCCTCCTGGGGCTCCATTCCCTTCCCAGCTCCCTCAGCCCCTCCTGGGGCTCCATTCCCTTCCCAGCTCCCTCAGCCCCTCCTGGGGCTCCATTCCCTTCCCAGCTCCCTCAGCCCCTCCTGGGGCTCCATTCCCTTCCCCTGGACACGCTCCCTCAGCTCTCTCCTGGGGCTCCATTCCCAGATTCCCAGCTCCCTCAGCCTCTCCTGGGGCTCCCATTCCCCCCCCAAAGCACACAGATTTCCCCCCCAGCTCCCTCAGCCCCACCTGGGGGCTCCATTTCCACCAAAGCACATGGATGGTTCCCAGAACCCCCAAAGCACACAGAGAGATCCCTCCCCAAAGCCCCCTCCCCCAGGGCTCCGTTTCCCAGATCCCCCAAAGACATGTCCCAGCCCCTCCAGGTCTCTCTTGCCCTGAGTGTCCCCATCATGGACTCAGGATGCGTTTCCAAACATCAGATGGTTCACTGAACCCCCAAAGCACACAGATCGCTCCCAGACCCCCCAAAGCACACAGATGGATGGTTCTCAGACCCCCCAAAGCACACAGGTAGCTCCCAGAACCCCCAAAGCACACAGGTGGCTCCCAGAACCCCCAAAGCACCCAGAGAGATGGTTCCCTGAACCCCCAAAGCACACAGATGGCTCCCTGAACCCCCAAAGCACACAGGTGGCTCCCAGACCCCCCAAAGCACATGGATGGATGGTTCCCAGACCCCCCAAAGCACAGAGATCGCTCCCAGACCCCCCAAAGCACACAGGTGGTTCCCAGATCCCCCAAAGCACACAGGTGGCTCCCAGACCCCCCAAAGAACCCCCCAAAGCAATGGTTCCCACCCCCAGGTGGCTCCCCCCCAAAAGATCCCCCCCCAAAGCACACAGGTGGCTCCCAGACCCCCCAAAGCACACCAATCTCAGAGCACAGGGCACAGACCCCCAAAGCTCTAGGTAGCTCCTGAACCCCCAAAGCACACAGGTGGCTCCCAGATCCTGGAGGCCCTTCCCACCACCACCCCAGCTGTGGCTCCCCAGCTGCTGTCCTGGCTCCCATGGGGCTCCCCAGCTGCTGTCCTGGCTCCCTGGGGCTCTGCTAGCCCAGGTTCAAAGCTGCTCGTGCTGGGCAAGGCCAGCCCTGGGGACAGCAGAGCAGCCCCAGCCCCAGCCCAGGGCGCCCTGCCCTGCAAACAGCCTCTCTGTGCTCCTCAGGAAATGTTCCACAGAGCTCTCAGCCTGCCCAGGTGAACACAGCGGCTCCCAGCTCCTGCTGCCACACAGGCTGCTCCACAAGGACCAGGAACGAGGATCAAAGAGGCTCTCAGCAAAACAGATGCACCTTTAAAGAACTGATACACCTTAAGGAGCTTCTCCCTTCTCCTCTGCCCTTTTAATCCCACATCAGATCTTTCACCCCGAGTCATTTTTAGCCACTGTGTGTAAAGAAACAGAATCCACAGGACAGAGTCTGAGAGGAAACTCAGCTCTGGCCAACTGAGCCAAGCTCACTGTCAACAAAAACATTAATCCTGGAATGGTTTGGGTGGGAAGGGAGGCTAAAGCTCCCCCAGTGCCACCCCTGCCATGGCAGGGCCACCTTCACTGTCCCAGGGAGCTGAAACCTCCCTCAGGGTGGCATTTCCATCCCCCTGGCTGGGCAGCACGGGCACCTCAGGGCTCTGCCCCTGGCAGCAGCAGGAGCTGCCACACTCCTGCTGCATTAGGAAAGCTCTGAGTGATGCAAGTGCTGCCCACATAAACCCGGATCAGGCAGTGCTCACAACCAAAACCTGTGTTTGAAGTGGCTGGGGGTGTTTTTATCAGCCCATCAAGGTTTAATCCACAGATCCTCCACAGCTGGATGTGAAGGAGAACCTCAGCCCATGAAAGCTCTGGCAAAAATGCTCTTTGGAATTCCTCCTGTTGGTTATTCCCTTATGCAAAGAGGGATTTTTAACTGATGTTATAAACACAGCCAGCACTTCCACTCGGGTTCCCTCCTGGAAATAGAACCTAAACTTCCTAAATCCACGAAAGCACAGCAGCTGAGCAGCTCCCACCTGGCTCAGACCAGCTCTGCAGAGCCAGGCAGCAAAACCTGATCATCTGCTTCCACCCCAGCCCCACATCCAGGCACCCCTTCCCAGGAGGGAATTCCAGCTGCAGCCACCGTGGAAACGGGAGAAGCAGCAGGGAATCACCCTGCAATGCCAGCCTGGCACACGAGTGGGTCACCCTAAAAAGCCCCAGAGGATGTGAAATTCCTGCTCGGTCACCCCCAGAAAACACCACAGGAGCCCCAGGGGGATGAAGGACTTGACCCAGATGGCAGGATCTGCTCCACTCATCCCATTAGGCAAATGCTGGCCAGGATTTAGGCAGAAAGGAGGTCAGGGAGGAACGGACAATCCTGTGGCATCAGGAGCCAGGTGCCATTAAAGGGCACATGTCACCCTGAGCTGGCACACGGCTGGCAAGGGGCTGGAGCAGCAGCAGGGGAGGGACATCCCAGAGTCACCTCCGTACCTGGGGACATCCCTGCCCAAATGGGAGATCCCAGAGCCACCTCCTTCCTCCTTGGGGACACCCCTGCCCAGCTGGGAGATCCCAGAGCCACCTCCTTCCTCTTTAGGGACATCCCTGCCCAGCTGGGAGATCCCAGAGCCACCTCCTTCCTCTTTAGGGACATCCCTGCCCAGCTGGGAGATCCCAGAGCCACCTCCTTCCTTGGGGACATCCCTGCTCATCTGGGAGATCCCAGAGCCACCTCCTTCCTTGGGGACATCCCTGCCCAAATGGGAGATCCCAGAGCCACCTCCTTCCCTGGGGACATCCCTGCTCATCTGGGAGATCCCAGAGCCACCTCCTTCCTTGGGGACATCCCTGCCCAAATGGGAGATCCCAGAGCCACCTCCCTCCTTGGGGACATCCCTGCCCAACTGGGAGATCCCAGAGCCACCTCCTTCCTTGGGGACATCCCTGCCCAACTGGGAGATCCCAGAGCCACCTCCTTCCTTGGGGACATCCCTGCTCAACTGGGACATCCCAGAGCCACCTCCTTCCTTGGGGACATCCCTGCCCAGCTGGGAGATCCCAGAGCCACCTCCTTCCTCTTTAGGGACATCCCTGCTCAACTGGGAGATCCCAGAGCCACCTCCCTCCTTGGGGACATCCCTGCTCATCTGGGAGATCCCAGAGCCACCTCCTTCCTTGGGGACATCCCTGCCCAAATGGGAGATCCCAGAGCCACCTCCTTCCTTGGGGACATCCCTGCCCAACTGGGAGATCCCAGAGCCACCTCCTTCCTTGGGGACATCCCTGCTCAACTGGGAGATCCCAGAGCCACCTCCTTCCTTGGGGACATCCCTGCTCAACTGGGACATCCCAGAGCCACCTCCTTCCTCTTTAGGGACATCCCTGCTCAGCTGGGAGATCCCAGAGCCACCTCCTTCCTTGGGGACATCCCTGCCCAGCTGGGAGATCCCAGAGCCACCTCCTTCCCTGGGGACATCCCTGCTCATCTGGGAGATCCCAGAGCCACCTCCTTCCTTGGGGACATCCCTGCCCACCTGGGAGATCCCAGAGCCACCTCCTCCCTTGGGGACATCCCTGCCCAAATGGGAGATCCCAGAGCCACCTCCTTCCCTGGGGACACGGACAGGCCCCACTCAGCTGGGAGATCCCAGAGCCACCTCCTCCCTTGGGGACATCCCTGCCCAAATGGGAGATCCCAGAGCCACCTCCTTCCCTGGGGACATCCCTGCCCAAATGGGAGATCCCAGAGCCACCTCCTTCCTTGGGGACATCCCTGCCCAGCCGGGAGATCCCAGAGCCACCTCCTCCCTCCTTGGGGACATCCCTGCCCAGCTGGGAGATCCCAGAGCCACCTCCTCCCTCCTTGGGGACACCCCTGCCCAGCTGGGAGATCCCAGAGCCACCTCCTTCCTTGGGGACATCCCTGCCCAACTGGGAGATCCCAGAGCCACCTCCTTCCTTGGGGACATCCCTGCCCAACTGGGAGATCCCAGAGCCACCTCCCTCCTTGGGGACATCCCTGCCCAAATGGGAGATCCCAGAGCCACCTCCTTCCTTGGGGACATCCCTGCTCAACTGGGACATCCCAGAGCCACCTCCCTACCTGGGGACATGGACAGGTACCTGCTCAGCTGGGAGATCCCAGAGCCACCTCCTTCCTCTTTAGGGACATCCCTGCCCAAATGGGAGATCCCAGAGCCACCTCCCTCCTTGGGGACATCCCTGCCCAACCTTCACTGTCCCAGTGTCCAGCCTGGCCTTGGGCACTGCCAGGGATCCAGGGGCAGCCCCAGCTGCTCTGGGCACCCTTCCAGAGAACAATTCCTAATTCTCAATATCCCATCCAGCCCTGCCATCTGAACTTTCTGGATTTCTGATGTTTCATTTCAAATATCTGTCCACAAGGACACTGAGGTGCTTCTTCAAACAGAACATTTCTGGATCAGTGGAAAACTTGTCCAACCAAAAGACTCCATGACCATTCTGAAACTGCCCTGAGCTCCCAAACCTCCTCCAGCTCCTGGACAAGCCCAGCTCCAAGTGGAGAATAAACAGCTCCAGAGAATCACAGGATATCCTGAGCTGGAAGAGACCCACAGGAATCCAGCCCAACTCCTCAGTCTGAAAAAATCCCAACAGGGTTGCACCAGCCCCAAAGGCCACGAGAGGTTTGCTGGCCAGGATGGATTTTTGTGGGGAAAAGCAGGAGTGACCCCTACAAAAGCACTCAAAGCTTCCAACCTGGGAGCTTAAATCCCTGAATTCACACCCCTGAATTCACATTCCTAAATTTCCAGCCCTGAGTTCACATCCTTGAATTCACACCCCTAAACTCACACCCCAAAATTCACATTCCTAAATTTCCAGCCCTGAATTCACAACCCTGAATTTACATCCTTGAATTCACACCCCTGAACTCACACCCCAAAATTCACAGCCCTGAATTCACACCCCTGAACTCATACCCCTAAACTCACACCCAGAACTCACATCCCTGAATTCACATCCCTGAATTCCCACACCTAATTTCACATCCTTGAATTCACATCCCCGAATTCACACTCCTAAATTCCCACCCTTGAATTCACACACCTAATTTCACATCCTTGAATTCACAACCTTGAATTCACATCCTTGAATTCACAGCCCTATATTCATATGCCTGAATTCACAGCCCTGAGTTCAGCCCAGCAGATAAACTGGAGCAGCTCCAAGGTGGGGCTGGAGTACAACACCAGGAACAACCTGGGGATGAGGTGGGACAGGGATCTGTGTTTGTTGTGGGGATTAACAGGGTGGCCTTTTCCAAAAACCCCTCTGTGTCATCCCTGAGGGTTTGAGAAGGTTGTACAGGGGATCCAAAAGTGAATTATCTGTCACCCTGTTGTTCTAAGTTCTTCTGATACTCACATTCTTTTGAGGAACTTTCTCACACACTTTACATAAATAACTGATTGGTTTACATTCTTTTCTGGAGGAGGAGACATTTGATGGGCTGTTGGTTTGTCCAGTATCATTGGAGAGGTGGCACTGTCATCCTCCACTGTCACTTTTGGGAAACTACAAATGTTTGGGATAGAAATTAAACTCCCTTCTTTCTCCCTTGGAGATTCCAGTGTTGGCGTTGTTTTATTTTGTGTCCTACAGTGACAATTATCAGCAAGAGATAATTATCAGTTGTAATTATTATTCCTGAGACAGACCTGCCCCCTCCTGGCTGTCCCTGAGGCACAGCACAGGAATTCAGGGCTCACACAAGCAGACCTGCAGCACTGCTCTGCACACTGAGCTGGCAACACTGAAATAAATTCACGTTGGAGCTCAAGCCCTGCGGCAGCGCCTGCCTTCAGCCACGGAGCTGGCACAGGGCTGCAGCATTTGCCATTGTCACCACTGTCCCATTGTCCCAATGGCAGCATTTCCCATTGTCACCACTGTCCCATTGTCCCAATGGCAGCATTTGCCATTGTCACTACTGTCACCATTTCCCATTGTCCCAACGTCACCATTTTATATTGTCAACATTGTTCCAATGTCACCATTTCCTATTGTCATCACTGTCCCAATGTCACCATTTCCCATTGTCACCACTGTCCCACTGTCCCAATGGCAGCATTTGCCATGGTCACCACTGTCCCATTGTCCCAATGGCAGCATTTCCCACTGTCACTACTGTTACCATTTCCCATTGTCACCATTCTATATTGTCAACATTCTCCCATTGTCACCATTTTCTATTGTCATCACTGTCCCAAGGTCACCATTTCCCATTGTCACCACTGTCCTATTGTCAACACCATCCCAGTGTCACCACTGTCCCATTGTTACCACTATCCCAGTGTCACCACTGTGACCATTTCCCTCTGTCACCACTTCCCATCGTCACTGCTGTCCCAATGTCACCATTTCCCACTGTCACCATGTCGCATTGTCACCATTGTCCCAAGGTCACCATTTCCCATTGTCCCAACGTCATCATTCCCCATTGTCACCACTATCCCAGTGTCACCATTTCCCACTGTCACCATGTCCCATTGTCACCATTGTCCCATTGTCACCACTTCCCAAGGTCACCATGTCCCATTGTCCCAATGTCACCATTTCCCACTGACACCACTGTCCCACTGTCACCATTTCCCAGCTGGCCAGTTCCTGGAGATGAAGCTGGAGAGCAGAGAGGGAACAAGACAGATGTTGGGATACTGGGACACACAGGACAGATGTTGGGATGCTGGGACACAGGACAAATGCTGGGACACACAGGACAGATGTTGGGATGCTGGGACACACAGGACAGATGTTGGGATGTTGGGCTATTGGGACACACAGGACAAATGCTGGGAAACACAGGACAAATGCTGGGACACACAGGACAAATGCTGGGATGTTGGGCTATTGGGACACACAGGACAGATGTTGGGACACAGGACAGATGTTGGGATGCTGGGACACACAGGACAGATGTTGGGATGTTGGGACACACAGGACAGATGTTGGGATGCTGGGCTATTGGGACACACAGGACAGATGTTGGGACACAGGACAGATGTTGGGAAATGCAGTGCCCACCAGGGTGTGGAGCTGCTTGGCAAACTCCTTCATGAAGCTTTTCTCAGTTGAAGGAGGTGACGCTGTTTTGGGCTGGCACAGGTGGCGCAGCCTGGGGGAAGGAGCTGTGCCAGGGCTGTGGGTGCCCCTCCAGCCCCACCAGGGCACTCTGGACACTCCAAGGAGCTCAGTGCCCGAGGGGACATTCAGGCATTTGGGACAAACCAAATGTTTCTCCCATTCAGAAAACATGTCCGTGCTGGAGTCCAGTCTCTGTCCATTTTATTTTCCTGGTGTGATCTCCACAAATAACCAAGAATCATTGAGTCATTTGTGTAGAGAAAGCAAGAAAGCAAGAAACGGAAAGAAAGAGAAAGCAAGCAAGAAAGAAAAGAAAAATAAGAAATTTCCAAATGTCAGAAATCTTAAAAACTATAAAATATTTGTGTGTATATTTTCATTAATCACTGTCAAGTCCACCACTAAATTGTGTCCCTAACAGCCACATTTATGTGTCTTTTTAGTACTTTCAGGAATGGTGACTCCATCACTTCCCTGGGCATCCTGTTCCAATGCTCAGCAATAATTTCTGTGTGAATTTTTTTTCCTGCTGTTCAATCTAAACCTTCCCTTGAGCAACTAGATGTCGTTTCCTCTTGTCCTCTGGCTGGGAGAAGAGACCAAAACCCACCTTCTGACAGCCTTCTTTCAGGTTGTTAATAATAATAATAATAATAATAATAATAATAATAATAATAATAATAATAATAATAATAATAATAATAATAATAATAATAATAATAATAATAATACCCTCCAGGCTAAACAAGCCCAGCCCCTCTTTGTGCTCCTGGTCCTTTACCAGCTCTGCTGCCCTTCTTCAGGAAAGCTGCTGGCCTTTCCCTGGTTTGTGCCATTTAGCCTGGCTGGGTTTGTGCCAGCTTGTGCCAAACCCTGGCCAGGTGGCAGTGAAGGTTTGGCCTTCCTCAAGAAATTACTGTGAAGTAAATTCAAGCCTAAGCCATTTGTCACCATTATTCCAGCGTGCATCCCCTGACAGAGTCACTCAGTAGAAATGAGTCCAAGGTTTTTCACCTTAAATGCTGTGACAGGGAGCAAAACACAAATTAGGTGGAGTGTGGAAAGTTTGTAATTTTAAAATTTCCATTTAAAATGGAAAAAATTTTAATACAGAGATTTTTTTTTTACAAGGGGCAGTCAGAAAAAGACAAAAGATAAACGAAGTGACTCAGAGCTGGCTGTCCCAATAACCCAACATCCCAACATCTGTCCCGTGTGTCCAACATCTGTCCCATGTGTCCCAACATCCCAACATCTGTCCCGTGTGTCCAACATCTGTCTGTGTGTCCAACATCTGTCCTGTGTGTCCAACATCCCAACATCTGTCTGTGTGTCCAACATCTGTCCTGTGTGTCCAACATCTGTCCCATGTGTCCAACATCTGTCCTGTGTGTCCCAACATCCCAATTCCCAGAATTCCCAGAATCCCTGGGTTGGAAGGGACCTCCAAGACCACTCGAGTCCAACCCAGCCCCAACATCTCAACCCAACCCTGGCCCCCAGTGCCACATCCAGGCTTTGTTAAACACCCCCAGGGATGGGGACTCCACCAAGGGTTAAATAAAATGGTTCGCTATTTTTTTGTAATAAGGATTTTAAGGTTTTTAAGGTTTTAACCTATTTAATTAAGAAATTATATTTAAATTATTTTTACTTTTGCCTTAAGAATTAATCACTTAAAGTTTGTAATGTGGGGTTTTTTTGTCTAACTATAAAATATAATTTAAACTTACAAAGAAGAAGGTGAAGAAGGATTTGTTTTTCTTTTAATTTTTTTTGGTTTTATATATTACTATATTTTAAAGATTTTAACTTAGTGATAGTATACACTTTTAATCAAATTATACACTCATCATTTTAGTGTTATTAATTAATTTTGGAAGCTTTTTCCACAGCTTCAGGTGAAATACAGTATTTTCTTGTGGGTCTGTGCCCTTCAGCACAGAAAATTTAAAATTCTCAGCATCCAGGACTCCAACACTCTTTGCCCTCCACTCTTACTCCTCCAAAGAGACCCACAGAAGCACAAAAACTGAAAATCACAGAAAAAGCAAATCTACACCTCAAGCATTCTGCTGTGTCTGACACGTGCTGGGAGCTGCAGGTGAGGACCAGGACACGCTGGGGGCTGCACAATCTGAATTTTCACATCAGCACCTCAGCCTGGGCCACACTGGGGCTGCACAATCTGAATTTTCACATCAGCACCTCAGCCTGGGCCACACTGGGGGCTGCACAATCTGAATTTCCACATCAGCACCTCAGCCTGGGCCACACTGGGGCTGCACAATCTGAATTTTCACATCAGCATCTCAGCCTGGGCCACACTGGGGGCTGCACAATCTGAATTTTCACATCAGCTCCTCAGCCTGGGCCACACTGGGGGCTGCACAATCTGAATTTTCACATCAGCATCTCAGCCTGGGCCACACTGGGGGCTGCACAATCTGAATTTTCACATCAGCTCCTCAGCCTGGGCCACACTGGGGCTGCACAATCTGAATTTTCACATCATTTCAGCCTGGGCCACACTGGGGGCTGCACAATCTGAATTTCCACATCAGCACCTCAGCCTGGGCCACACTGGGGGCTGCACAATCTGAATTTTCACATCAGCATCTCAGCCTGGGCCACACTGGGGGCTGCACAATCTGAATTTTCACATCAGCACCTCAGCCTGGGTCAAACTGGGGGCTGCACAATCTGAATTTTCACATCATCTCAGCCTGGGCCACACTGGGGGCTGCACAATCTGAATTTTCACATCAGCATCTCAGCCTGGGCCACGCTGGGGGCTGCACAATCTTTTTCAATCTCAGCCTGGGCCACACTGGGGGCTGCACAATCTGAATTTTCACATCATCTCAGCCTGGGCCACACTGGGGGCTGCACAATCTGAATTTTCACATCAGCATCTCAGCCTGGGCCACACTGGGGGCTGCACAATCTGAATTTTCACATCAGCACCTCAGCCTGGGCCACGCTGGGGGCTGCACAATCTGAATTTTCACATCAGCATCTCAGCCTGGGCCACACTGGGGGCTGCACAATCTGAATTTTAACATCATCTCAGCCTGGGCTACACTGGGGGCTGCACAATTTGAATTTCAACATCATCTCAGCCTGGGCCACACTGGGGGCTGCACAATCTGAATTTTCACATCAGCATCTCAGCCTGGGCCACACTGGAGGCTGCACAATCTGCATTTCCCTCTTTTCATAAACATGCCATGGGAATAAACAACCCCAGGACTACCAGAGACAGAAAAAGACCCAATGATTCTTCTGCTTCTGATGAAGAATCAGATGCAAGCACATGAGAGCAGGATGGAGGAAGCCTGAACCTCCCTGAACCCAAACACCGCCAAAGGGAGCACAGAACCATTCCATGAGAGACTGGAAACAGCTCAGAACCATTCCATGAGAGACTGGACAGAGCTCAGAACCATTCCATGAGAGACTGGACAGAACTCAGAACCATTCCATGAGAGACTGGACAGAACTCAGAACCATTCCATGAGAGACTGGACAGAGCTCAAAACCATCCCATGAGAGATTGGACAGAGCTCAAAACCATTCCATGAGAGATTGGAAACAGCTCAGAACCATTCCATGATAGAATGGACAGAGCTCAAAACCATTCCATGAGAGATTGGAAAGAGCTCAGAACCATTCCATGATAGAATGGACAGAGCTCAAAACCATTCCATGAGGGATTGGACAGAACTCAGAACCATTCCATGTTGGATTGGACAGAACTCAAAACCATCCCATGAGGGATTGGACAGAACTCAGAACCATTCCATGTTGGATTGGACACAACTCAGAACCATTCCATGAGAGACTGGACAGAACTCAGAACCATTCCATGAGGGACTGGAAACAGCTCAGAACCATTCCATGAATTATTGGACAGAGCTCAAAACCATTCCATGAGAGACTGGACAGAACTCAGAACCATTCCATGACAGATTGGACACAACTCAGAACCATTCTATGACAGACTCGACAGATCTCAGAACCATTCCATGGCAGAATGGACAGAACTCAAAACCATTCCATGAAATATTGGACAGAACTCAAAACCATTCCATGAAATATTGGACAGAACTCAAAACCATTCCACTGGACAGAACTCAGAGCCATTCCATGAAATATTGGACAGAGCTCAGAACCATTCCATGGCAGAATGGACAGAACTCAGAACCATTCCATGAAATATTGGACAGAACTCAGAACCACTCCATGAATTATTGGACAGAGCTCAAAACCATTCCATGAAATATTGGACAGAACCCAAAAACATTCCATGAAATATTGGACAGAGCTCAGAACCATTCCATGAATTATTGGACAGAACCCAAAACCATTCCATGAAATATTGGACAGAGCTCAAAACTATTCCATGAAATATTGGACAGAGCTCAAAACCATTCCATGACACAATGGACAGAGCTCAAAACCATTCCATGAGACTGGACAGAGCTCAGGAGAAAGGCAGTAAGGGAAAAGGACTTGGATATACCCAAAGAATCACTTCTGGCCCTGCCAATGAGATAGGGCAGAGGACATCACAAACCCCCCTGAGAGCACATCCAAACACATTTAACAGAAGCTGATTTATTTGATTTATTTGTCCCAGGCACCAAAGAGCCGCGAGCAGGGGCATTTCCACCTCCTGCAGCTGCTGCAAAAGGGGTGGCACAGGTGATCCCTACGGTCCCTCCAAGCCAAACCAACCCTGATTTGGGGTTTTACACCAGGAAACATCACTGATTTGGGGTTTTACACCAGGAAACACCACTGATTTGGGGTTTTACACCAGGAAACACCACTGATTTGGGGTTTTACACCAGGAAACATCACTGATTTGGGGTTTTACACCAGGAAACACCACTGATTTGGGGTTTTACACCAGGAAACATCACTGATTTGGGGTTTTACACCAGGAAACATCACTGATTTGGGGTTTTACACCAGGAAACATCACTGATTTGGGGTTTCACAGTGCACAAGCCTTGCCCTGCAATGCTCAGGGGCAGGGCTGAGCTGCCTGGGGAGGAGAGCACAGCCTGAGCAGGAGGAGCTGGAGCAGCTCCAAGATCCCCCTGCACAAATCCCATGAACCAGACTGGGACAGGTGAGTGATGCCAGGGGTGACTCACAATGAAAAGGTAAATATCAAACATACGTGTCAGGAGCAATTTTATAGATTTATAGTTATCTTTTACCCCCCTGCACAAATCCCATGAACCAAACTGTGACAGAGGAATGATGCCATGGCTGACTCCCACAATTAAAAGGTAAATATCATATATACATGCCAGGAGAAGTTTTATAGATTTATTGTTATGTTTTACCCCCCCTGCCCAAATCCCATGAACCAGGCTGGGACAGATGAGTGATGCCATGGGTGACTCTCACAATTAAAGGTAAATATCATATATATACATGTCAGGAGAAATTTTATAGATTTATAGTTATCTTTTACCCCCAATGCCCAAATCCCATGAACCAAATTGTGACACAGGAATGATGCCATGGGTGACTCACAATGAAAAGGTAAATATCATATATACATGTCAGGAGCAATTTTACAGATTTATAGTAATGTTTTACCCCCCCTGCCCAAATCCCATGAACCAGACTGGGACAGACAAGTGATGCCATGGGTGACTCTCACAATTAAAAGGTAAATTTCATGTAGACATGTTAGGAGGAGATTTATGGTTGGTGTTTTACCCTCACTACCCAAATCACAGGAACCAGGCTGTGACAGGTGAGTGATGCCATGGCTGACTCCCACAATTAAAAGGTAAATATCAAATATACATGCCAGGAGAAGTTTTATAGATTTATAGTTATGTTTTACCCCCCCTGCCCAAATCCCATGAACCAGACTGGGACAGATGAGTGATGTCATGGGTGATTCTCACAATTAAAAGATAAATATCAAATATACATGTCAGGAGAAGATTTATAGATTTATAGTTATGTTTTACCCCCCCTGCCCAAATCACAGGAACCAGACTGTGAGCAATACCATGGGTGATTCTCACAATTAAAGGTAAATATCAAATATACAATATACATTTACCTTTACATATAAAGGTAAATATCAAATATCAAATATGTCAGGAGAAGTTTTATAAATTTATAGTTATCTTTTAACCCCAATGCCCAAATCCCATGAACCAAATTGTGACAGAGGAACGATGCCATGGGTGACTCTCACAATTAAAAGGTAAATATCATATATACAAGTCAGGAGAAGTTTTATAGATTTATAGTTATCTTTTACCCTCCTTGTGTTGTTATCAGGGGAGGCCTGGGTTTGGGAATTTGGGAGGGTGGGATTGTCACTATGGCAGCACCTGACCTCCAATCAGGATTTAACCATTTAAACTCCACCACTGGACAACAAAACTGAGTCAATGGACAAAACTTTGGGAGGAACTAAAGGGTTAAAAGGCAAAACCTCCTTGTGTTGGTGAGCACGTGGTGAGAAAATCCTCTGCTCCAGGTGCCTTTTTCTCTATTCAGTCTGCTGTTGTATTTTTGATAAGGTTTTAATAAACCTTTTAAGTTTTTTAGAAGTGAGTAGCATTTCTCACAAGACAGACCAAGCAGAAGTGTGGCTGAGCTCTGCGGTAAAATCCACACCTACAGCACATTTATGGCTCTAAACAAGGAAATTGTTCCCTGGGAGGGGCTGGGATGGGATTCCCAGAGCAGCTGGGGCTGTTTCATCCCTCGAATTGTCCAAGGCCAGGCTGGACATCGGGGCTGGAGCACCCTGGGGTAGTGGAAGGTGTCCCTGCCATGGCACGAGATCAGATTTAAGCTCCGTTCCAACCCAAACTGTTCTGTGACTCTGTGAAATACAGGGATCCTCCATCCTTCACCAGCTCTGAGTTTCACTCCTGGAGCACAGCAGTGGGGAAGAGCTGCCCACATTTACCCCTGGGAATTGGAACGTTCACAGCATCACATCCTGCTGGCATCCTGCAGGGATTGGCACTGGGGGCACACCTGGGGGCTCCCACCCTGGCACAGCCACCTCTCCCTGCTCCCACATTCCAGGGCTTTCCCAGTGCTCTGACACGCTGGGAAAGGTGGGCAGCCCTGCCAGGCCCAGAGCCAGCCCCCGGGGCAGCTGCTAAAGTGCTGTGCTGCTAATTGGACTTGTAATTACAATCAAAGCAGCCCCACCTATGAAAAACGGGCTTCGCGGAGCTCCAGCAACCACCTGCGCAGCCACAGCTGCAGGGGTGGCATCTGCAGCAACCCAGAGCCCTCCAAGAGGTTAAAATTCCCAGCAGGAGCAAAGGAACTTGGAAATTAGTGTTTCAAACAGCAGGCCAATAATGGGATTATTGTGACTGGAAGGAGGATTTTGGAGTCTGCTGCTTTGCCGCAGCCATTAGAGGGGATTACACTTCCCCTCATCCCGCACAAGTTCTGGGTCCACACAGGAACCATTTCTAAGCCTCCATTTGTGTGTTAGGGATGCCCAGGATGAGCTTAAAGCAGATTTCAGCTCACTACAACTCCCAGGAGCAGAAGTGCAGGTGTCAGAGGATGGAGCTGAGCCCACAGCTGCAATCTGGCTTTACTGGGAAGTGACAGAATCCCAGGATCCCTGAGGCTGGAAAATCCCTCCCAGCCCATCAATCCCAGCCTGTGCCCAATGCCCACCTTGTCCCCAGCCCAGGGCACTCAGTGCCACATCCACTGGGGAACATTTAGTAGATTTTAACTGCTCTGAATTGTGACATTCTGAATCTCCTGAGCCACCTCACCTGGCTGGTGCTGCTGGTGCCAGTTGGAAGGGAGATACAGAATCCCAGAATCCCTGAGGCTGGAAAAGAGCTCCCAGAGCCTGAATGCAGCCTGTGCCTGATCCCCACCTTGTCCCCAGCCCTCAGTGCCACATCCAGGTGACACCTGCAGGGATGGGCACTGCAACCCTCCCTGGGCAGCCCCTGCCAAGGCCTGAGCCCCCTTTCCATGCAGAAATTCCTCCTGATGCCCACCCTGAGCCTGCCCTGGCCCAGCCTGAGGCCATTTCCCCTTGGCCTGTCCCTGTTCCCTGGGAGCAGAGCCCGACCCCCCCTGGCTGTCCCCTCCTGGCAGGGACTTGTGCAGAGCCACAAGGGCCCCCCTGAGCCTCCTTTGCTCCAGGCTGAGCCCCTTCCCAGCTCCCTCAGCCCCTCCTGGGGCTCCATTCCCTTCCCAGCTCCCTCAGCCCCTCCTGGGGCTCCATTCCCTTCCCAGCTCCCTCAGCCCCTCCTGGGGCTCCATTCCCTTCCCAGCTCCCTCAGCCCCTCCTGGGGCTCCATTCCCTTCCCAGCTCCCTCAGCCCCTCCTGGGGCTCCATTTCCCTTCCAGCTCCCTCAGCTCCTGGGGCTCCATTCCCTGGACTCCGCTCCCTGAGCCCAGCCCCTGGTCTCTCCTGGCAGGAGGGGCCCAGAGCTGCCCCCAGCACTGGAGGTGCCCCAGCACAGAAACCCTCCAGGAAAAACTTGAAAAACATTCAGGAAGAATCCATCCAAGAGCTGCAGCTGCCTGGGGATGTGTGTGAGTGAGGAGTGAAGCGAAGTGCCCTTCTCCAGGGACGCGTGACGGGGTCTGTGCCAAGTCCTGCCCAGCCAGGAGCTGTTTCCCTGGCAGCAGTGCCAAGGTGATTCCCTGGCAGCACACACAGCGCTGTGTCACGTGCTGGGAGGACTCCAGACACTGCCTCTGTCCCCAGAGCTGCGGCCACCACCTGCCCTGTCCTTCAGAAACCTCTGCAAAGGCATTTTCCAGCTGGGACAGAGCAGCCCTCACCTCAGCTCCGTGTCTGCCTTGGAAATTCATCCCTGGCCACAGCCTGGGAACAGGGAAGGAGCTGTGATAATCCCCCAGGGCCTTAAAACCAAAACAGAGCACCACCAAAAAGCCCAACAGAGCAACAAACAATTCCCTCCAGAAAAAAGAAAACAAAACAAAACAACAAACAAAAAACCCAGGAAGGCTTTATCAGCTTGAGGTATCAGCTCATTCTGCAAACTGGGATTAATCCCTGAACCTTCTGAGCAACACCTCCCTGGGAAGTGACAAAGCCTTGCCAGGCGCTCCAGGAGGAGCCTGCTGGGCTCCAGAGCAGCCTCCAGATGTTTGCCAGGAACAATCAGGGAGGAGAGAGAGCAGTGGAGCAAGCGCAGAGCAGGCACCAAGGTGATCAGAGGATGGAGCAGCTCTGCTGGAGGACAGGCTGGGAGAGCTGGGATCGTTCACCTGCAGAAGGGAAGCTCCAGGGTGGCCTCAGTGTGGCCTTGCAGGGCCTCAAGGGGTGAACAAGAAACATGGAGAGAGAGAATTGACAGGGGATGGAGCAGGAGGACACAGGGAAGGGCTGCCAGTGCCAGAGGGCAGGGAGGGATGGGATATTGGGACACTGGCTGGCAGGGTGGGCAGGCCCTGGCACAGGGTGCCCATGATGCCTCAGGTTTGGCTTTTCTGTTTTTCAGATCCTGTGCTGCTTTGGTGTGTGGGTCTGGGTTTCATATTAGGGGATGGTGAGCTCTGAGCACAGAGCAGGGACACAAAACAATTCCTGCTCCAGCTGGGCACCAAGGACAAATGATCCCAAATCTCAGCCCAGGAGCACAAACAGAAGAGAGAAAAACAAGCAGGGTGGGACTGCAGGGGCTAAAGCTGGGATGGGACAATGAACTGCAAGGTGCAAATGGAGCAGAACTGATCCCAGGGACAGACCCCGTGCCTGGTTGGGCATTTTGGGACCATTTTGGTTCATCTTGGGTTCATTTTGGGTCCATTTTGGTTCATCCTGGGTGCAGCCCTGGCTGGGCTCTGGTGCTGCCCAAGGTGGATCCGTGCAGGAGATCCTTTGGATAAATCCTGCTTTGTTCTTTCCAGCTCATGTGCAGAATGCCAGGATGGTTTGGGGGAGGACCCAGCCTGCACCCAGGCATCAGCCAGGGACACTGCTGTGCCAGGGGCCCCAGGATCCTGGCCTGGGGCATGCCCCAGGGGCAGCCAGGCCAGGCTGGACACCTGGGACACCCTGGGCTGGGCAGAGGCTGCCCCTGCCAAAGCAAGGGGTTGGCACTGGGTGAGATCCACCTTGGGCAGCCCAGAGCCCCCAAACCATCCTGGGATTCTCAAAATGGCCCCAAAATGACCTGGATGACAAAACTGGAGAAAATGAACCCAGGATTTATCAAAAAGGATCTCCTGAACCCAAGATGAACCAAAATGGGCAGCAAATGAACCCAGGATGAACCAAAATGGCCCCAAAATGGGCTGCACCAAAATGGAACCAAAATGAACCCCAAAATGAACCAAAATGGCCAGGCAGGCACGGGTCTGTCCCTGGGATCAGCTCTGCTCCATTTGCACCTTGCAGTTCATTGTCCCATCCCAGCTTTAGCCCCTGCAGTCCCACCCTGCTTGTTTTTCTCTCTTCTGTTTGTGCTCCTGGGCTGAGATTTGGATCATTTGTCCTTGGTGCCCAGCTGGAGCAGGAATTGTTTTGTTTCCCTACTCTGTGCACAGAGCTCAGCATCCCCTGAAACCCAGACCCACACACCAAAGCAGCACAGGATCCGAAAAACAGAAAAGCCAAACCTGAGGCATCATGGGCACCCTGTGCCAGGGCCTGCCCACCCTGACAGGGAACAATTCCCCATTCCCAATCTCCCATCCATCCCTGCCCTCTGGCAGTGGGAGCCATTCCCTGGCTCCTGTCCCTCCATCCTTGTCCCCAGTCCCTCTGCAGCTCTCCTGGAGCCCCCTCAGGCCCTGCCAGGGGCTCTGAGCTCTCCCTGGATCCTTCTCCTCTCCAGGTGAGCACCCCCAGCTCTCCCAGCCCGGCTCCAGGGCTCCTCTGGGCTCTCTGCAGCAGCTCCAGGTCCTTGTGCTGTTGGAATGCCCAGGGCTGGTGGGCTCTCACCTGGGCACAGGGACAGAACCCCCTGCCCTGGGGGTGTGGGGGGCAGCAGGACAAACACCAAGACTAAAGCCAGTCCCAGCCCAGAGTCACCCTCCCTGCCAGCTCTGGGTGCCCAGGCAGCAGTGCCAGCTCTCTGATGACCCTGGGCTGCCAGGGCAGGGCCCTGAGCTTGGGCACAGCCCTGGCATCCCCCTGGCTGTGCATGCACAGCCTGGCACAGCTCTGGGTGCAGGATCCCAGCCTGGCACAGCTCTGGGCGCAGGATCACAGCCTGAGCCTGGCACAGCTCTGGGTGCAGGATCACAGCCTGGCACAGCTCTGAGTGTAGGATCCTGAGCCTGGCACAGCTCTGGGTGCCTGGGATCAGGATCCCAGCCTGAGCCTGGCCTGGCACAGCCTGAGCCTGGCACAGCTCTGGGCGCAGGATCCTGAGCCTGGCACAGCTCTGGGTGCAGGATCACAACCTCTGGGTGCAGGATCACAGCCTGAGCCTGGCACAGCTCTGGGTGCAGGATCCCAGCCTGGCAGGATCCCAGCCTGGCACAGCTCTGGGTGCGGGATCACAGCCTGAGCCTGGCACAGCTCTGGGCGCAGGATCCTGAGCCTGGCACAGCTCTGGGCGCAGGATCACAACCTCTGGGTGCAGGATCACAACCTGAACCTGGCACAGCTCCAGCACTGGCACAGCCTGAACACAAACGGTGTGCTGCCTACCCCCTGAACGCCCAGTAGCAGCTTACCCCCCTCCTGCAGGGGGGTTTGGAGCTGCAGGGACCCCCCAGGCTCTGTCCCATCAGTTTCTCCCCTCCTGCAGGGGGGTTTGGAGCTGCAGGGACCCCAGGCCCTGTCCCAGCAGTTTTCCCCTCCTGCAGGGGGGTTTGGAGCTGCAGGGACCCCCCAGGCTCTGTCCCATCACCTTCTCCCCTCCTGCAGGGGGGTTTGGAGCTGCAGGGACCCCCCAGGCCCTCCCCCATTTTCCCTCCTGCCCTCCTGTCCCATCACCTTTGGAGGGGGGTTTGGAGCTGCAGGGACACCCCAGGCCTGTCCCATCACCTTCTCCCCTCCTGCAGGGGGGTTTGGAGCTGCAGGGACCCCCCAGGCTCTCTCCCAGCAGTTTTCCCCTCCTGCAGGGGGGTTTGGAGCTGCAGGGACCCCAGGCCCTGTCCCATCACCTTCTCCCCTCCTGCAGATGGGTTTGGAGCTGCAGGGACACCCCAGGCTCTGTCCCATCACCTTCTCCTCTCCTGCAGGGGGGTTTGGAGCTGCAGGGACACCCCAGGCTCTGTCCCATCACCTTCTCCCCTCCTGCAGATGGGTTTGGAGCTGCAGGGACACCCCAGGCCTGTCCCATCACCTTCTCCCCTCCTGCAGATGGGTTTGGAGCTGCAGGGACACCCCAGGCTCTGTCCCATCACCTTCTCCCCTCCTGCAGGGGGGTTTGGAGCTGCAGGGACCCCAGGCCCTGTCCCAGCAGTTTTCCCCTCCTGCAGGGGGGTTTGGAGCTGCAGGGACACCCCAGGCCCTGTCCCATCACCTTCTCCCCCTTTGGAGCCGCTGCAGGCCTGGGTTTGGAGCTGCAGGGACACCCCAGGCTCTGTCCCATCACCTTCTCCCCTCCTGCAGATGGGTTTGGAGCTGCAGGGACACCCCAGGCCTGTCCCATCACCTTCTCCCCTCCTGCAGGTGGGTTTGGAGCTGCAGGGACCCCCAGGCCCTGTCCCAGCAGTTTTCCTCTCCTGCAGGGGGGTTTGGAGCTGCAGGGACACCCCAGGCCCTGTCCCATCACCTTTTCCTCTCCTGCAGGGGGGTTTGGAGCTGCAGGGACCCCCCAGGCTCTGTCCCAGCAGTTTTCCCCTCCTGCAGGGGGGTTTGGAGCTGCAGGGACCCCAGGCCTGTCCCAGCAGCTCCCAGCTCTGTGCAGCTGCAGAGCAAGGCAGGAAATGAGAACAGGCTGTTTATCAACAGTGACTTCCTGCCCTCCTGGGGACCTTCCCTCACCTCCTGCTGCTCTGCTGCCCCACTTAGCAGCCCCACAGCTCTCCAAAACAGTTCCGTGGAATTCCCTCCTCTCACTGCCACGTCTCACCTCTGAGCTGCTCCAATGCATTCAGTTAATACAAGAATAAATCACCTCAGTGGATTCCCATGAGCCAAAACTGGAGGAGACCTAACCCCAAAGTCCTGGCCAGGAGGGCTGAAGTGGAGCAAGAACAGATCAGCATCAGAAGTTAATTATAAAAAACCAATATTTTTGGTGGTTTAGCTGCCTCAACCACCTGTGAGCAGCAGTGCAGAGGTGAGAGAGCAGGAGAGGAGGCACAGGGGAACAGAAAATGCAGCTGGGATGACCTGAGGCTGCTCTGCAGGGAGCTGGGGAGTTGCCCAGGACAAGCTTGCCTGGAGAGTCAGGTCTGTGAGGAGCAGCTGAGGGAGCTGGGAAGGGAATGGAGCCCCAGGAGGGGCTGAGGGAGCTGGGAAGGGAATGGAGCCCCAGGAGGGGCTGAGGGAGCTGGGAAGGGAATGGAGCCCCAGGAGGGGCTGAGGGAGCTGGGAGGGGAGCCCCAGGAGGGGCTGAGGGAGCTGGGAAGGGAATGGAGCCCCAGGAGGGGCTGAGGGGCTGGGAAGGGAATGGAGCCCCAGGAGGGGCTGAGGGGAGCTGGGAAGGGAAGGCCCCAGGAGGGGCTGAGGGAGCTGGGAAGGGAATGAAACCCCAGGAGGGGCTGAGGGAGCTGGGAAGGGAATGGAGCCCCAGGAGGGGCTGAGGGAGCTGGGAAGGGAATGGAGCCCCAGGAGGGGCTGAGGGAGCTGGGAAGGGGCTCAGCCTGGAGCAAAGGAGGCTCAGGGGGGCCCTTGTGGCTCTGCACAAGTCCCTGCCAGGAGGGGACAGCCAGGGGGGGTCGGGCTCTGCTCCCAGGGAACAGGGACAGGCCAAGGGGAAATGGCCTCAGGCTGGGCCAGGGCAGGCTCAGGGTGGGCATCAGGAGGAATTTCTGCATGGAAAGGGTGCTCAGGCCTTGGCAGGGGCTGCCCAGGGAGGGTTGCAGTGCCCATCCCTGCAGGTGGCACCTGGATGTGGCACTGAGTGCCCTGGGCTGGGGACAAGGTGGGCATTGGGCACAGGCTGGCCCTCCATGGGCTGGGAGGGATTTTCCAGCCTGAATGATCCTGGGGTTCTGTGAAGTTCCAGCAATCTCTGCCTGGAGCTTTTTGCAGTTCAGATCTCTGTGAATGACCTCCCTCGGGCACTCAGTGACATTTTGGGGTCATTTTCAGCAGGTGGAGCCCCCAGGTCCCTGCACTGCAGCAGCTGCTCTGGACAAGGGGAAATGGCCTCAGGCTGGGCCAGGGCAGGCTCAGGGTGGACACCAGGAGGAATTTCTGCATGGAAAGGGTGCTCAGGCCTTGGCACTGCCCAGGGAGGTCTGGAGTGCCCATCCCCGTGTCCTGGATGTGGCACTGAGTGCCCTGGGCTGGGCATTGGGCACGGTTGGGCTGGGAAGGTTTCTCCAAGCTGGATGATCTGATCCTGGACAAGCAGAGCCCCAGCCCCTGCAGCCCAGGGACCCTTGGGGTCACCCAGAGCCAGCTCAGAGCTCCGTGAAGGAGCCTCCACACAGAGGGGACACCTGGAGACCTTCCTGAGCTCGGGGACAGTTTTCTGTCACCTTCCAAAAGCAGGCCAAGGCTCCTGAGAGCTTTTACCTTCCCTAGCACAGCTGTACAACGTTCCCTCCAAGCCCAGCACACAACAAGAAGCCCAGCCAGGATTTCTGCCCCAAAACTCAGCCAAACCTCGGCGAGACTGGAGCTGGAGTTTGACCAGAGTCCTCTGGCACTGCTGCTGAGCACACAGATTCGCCGGAGCTGGGGTTTTGGCAGGGATTTGCTCATCCTTTCCTCCTTTTCCCTGCCTGTGCCCTGGCTCTGGGCAAGGTGCAGCCTGCAGCGGGGAGAGGGCTCACTGGAGAATAAGTTTAGCCCTTAAGTGGATTCTGGAGGGGCTCAGAGGCTGGAAAAGAGCTGATCCCACCTCTACCCTGCACTAGAGACCCTGCCACTGTTCTTCCAAAAGGAACTGTTAAAATTACACACAAAAACACTGCCTGCAAGCCAGCAAATCATTTCTTAAGAATCTCTACCTGCACTGCACCTACCGAACACAGCAGCTCTCCTGATGCCTTTCAAGCTGTAAACACGAGGTCCAAGTGAATTTATTTATTAAAATATCCCTTGCAAGTCTCAGCCGCAGGTTTCTATTTACATTTGCTCCCCAGCCAGCCTTTTCAAGTCTTGTTTGAACAGATCCCTCTTCCAGGAGGGTTCCCAGCGCCCCAGCTCCTCCCCCTCTCCGTGAGGGGGATTTATCCCGACCTGGGGAGGGCGAGCAGAGCCCTCAGAGCTCAGCGTTTCGCACCTGTGGAGTTTCCTCTCTCATTCCCGTCCCATATTCCGAACTTCCCTTTTCTCCACCCTCCGTGCCCGGCCCAGGACAGCGACAAACCCTGTTCCGCTGGGACACCGGGAGATCAAAATTCACTTTTATAGGATGTGCAGCTCTGCCTGACCTGGGGCAGCTCAGCACCTGAGCGTGTCCCGCTGCACGGAAAGCACCACAAACACCAAACCCCCCCCGTGCCTCTCACTCGCTGGCGGCTCTGACTTCCACCCTCGCTCTCCACAGCAAACGCGAGCGGCAATCCCTCCCCCGCGCCGCTTCCCGGGGCAATCCCTGCCGGGAGGCACGGAACAACCGGAGCCCAGGTCACAACAACCCCCCCCGGCTCTGCAGGCGGCCGCGCGGGCCCCGCCGCCCCCCCGAGCCCCGGCAGGAGCGCCCCGACCCGCCCCGCGGCCTCCGACCCGCCCCGCGGCCCCCCCGCGCACCGTCCGGGCGGCCTCTGCCCAGGTCCTGCCCTTCTTCTTGCGGCCCTTCTCCCTCATGTCGGACGCGGCGGGGCTCGGGGCGCTCGGGGGGTGTCCGGCGGGCGCGGGGGGCGGCGGGGCGGGGGCGGCGGCCCCTTAAAGGCGAGCGGCGCCGAGAGCGGCGGCCCCAGCGCCCGCCGCCGCCGCCATGTTGGCTCCGGCTGCGCACGGGCCGCGGTCATGTGACCCCGCCCGCCGGCCCCGCCCACGGCGCGCGGAGGGGCGGGGCCTGGGAAGTCACGCCCATCCCAGCCGTCCCCGGGCGCGTTCCCGCCTCTCGCAGGGGGGAACAAAGATGGCGGCGGCGCCTGAGGGGAGCAAAGATGGCCGCGCTGCTGTGCTGTTGTGGTGGCTTTGTGTCTTCCCCTTGGCTGCCACCGGCAACAGCTCCGCTCTCCCGCCGCCACCAAGTGCCACCGGCAGCCCCCGCTCCTTCCTCCGCGCTCGTCGGCGGTGCCCGCAGCTTGCGCTAGCGCCGTGGCTGAGGGAGAAAGATGGCGGCGACTCTCTCAGAGCCTCAGCCGCGCCCTCAGCGCCCGGTGCCCGCCAGCTCGGCAGTGACACCGATGGTGGCGCCTCAAGAGTCGGAAATAGCGAATAATTCGCTCAGGGAGTCCTGGAGAATGGGCTGGGGGTTGTGAAACGGGGTCTTGGCTGTGGTTGAGACGGCCTCAAAGGAGCCTGAGCTCCCTCAAAGGGCCCGTGGCGAACAATCGGGGTCTTCCTGTTGAGTGATGTCTGAAAACCGACAAACACTTATTTTTAAATTTTAAAAAGTTTAATAGTAATAAAATGGTTATAAAAATAGTAATAAAATTAGAGTAATAATAATTTGGACAATTTGGATTAGGACAATACGAGACAATAAAAACAGTTACAGACAGTCCGGGTACCTTTTTCTGGGCAAAATAAGCCCAAAAAAGGACACAGAGGATTAACCCTTAAAAACAATAACCTGTTGCATATTCATACACCTCATCCATGATGCATAAATTCCATTCAAACACAGGATTCTGTCTGGTCAGTGTCAACTTCTTCCTCTTAATCCTAACTGCATCTTCAGGACTGAGCAAGGCAGGAATAAGTTCATTTCTTCTGATAATGGAGCAATAAATTCTTTTTCTCTGAAAGATTTAGGTGTCCTGTGGCTGCTATCTCAGTGAGAGTTCCTCATTCCTCTCTTTTGAAAAAAGTATCTCACATAACATTAGTTTCTATTTTAACCTTATGTTATAACCTAAAACTAAGTTTAACACACTACTTAAGAAATTTGATACAGCATAACTTTCTAACATAACACATATAATATTCATTTTATATTTGCCAAAAGCCAATCATAAAATACGCATTTTTCACAGTGTCTCTTGTCACCTGCCGTGTTTCCTGACATCTGGCTGAGCCACACAGTGTAAATATAAGCATGGATGTGATTGTTAAGAAGCCCAGGGCAGCAGACAAGTCTTGCTTGGCACAAAACCTTTGGTGAATTTTGTTTAAAATGGAACGGGGGCATCTCCTCAGAGCCCCCAAAGGAGCCCAGGTGGGCACAGAAACAAATATTGCTAAATAAATGTCATTAGGCAGGTGGCAGCCCTGCATTGCATGGGTGGTTTTATGAAAATATGCACAAATGTTGCAATTTTTGCTCCTTGCTGTGCTGGCTTTGTGGAAACCTCGGGGTTGCGCCCTGTGTGGAACAATTCAGTGTCTCATTTCTAAAGCATTTCTAAACTCCCTTTGTGTCCAAAGAGCTCCAAAATCAGCCCTGTCCCCCCTGCCCTGTCCCCATTCCCCCTCACACCAGCCCTGCCTCAGTTTCCCCCATTCTCCATGTGAAAAACAAAGCTCACTATTTAAAATTTTTTATAAAAGTTTATTAAGGGATAAAATCCAGCGCTGGGTGCTTGGCTATTTGCCAAAAGCACAGTGTTAATTAAAAACCATGTTCTTTATATACTGTTAGATTACAGAGGGTAAGTGCACATTCCTAAGAGTTTATATATTCACACATTCCTTTGAGTTTAGATGTTCTTCTGCTTGGCTTTAACCTTTGACTTGTCTTCATGCCATCTTGTAGATTAAACTAATATATTTTATTTCTTCTTTTTGTTCCCATCCTGTTGTATTTTCACTCCCTGATAAGGAGGATCAATGAGTTTTTCTTTTTTCCGTGTTACCTTGTCTTTCAGATAAGACAGTCCCTGAATGTGGGAAATCCCCTGATCATCTCACACCATTTTCTGAGTTAATTACATCAAAAATCACTTCTTTATTTCACAGTCTCTATTATGCTGTGGTCTAAGATATTATATATTACATTACTGTTTATAAAAGCTGTGTGGTGCACACATAAACTGACAGATATCAAAAGCAGAAATTTGGCAGCCACAGCTCCCAAACAAGCTGCAATTAATATTTCAGCCATTGCACTTTTTGCCACACTGGGAGCTACAAAAATAATTAATTTAGAGAGGATTGAGGGATTTTTTTGTTGAAATCATGGAATCCACACTGGTTTGGGTGGGAGGGATCTCAAAGCCCCCCAGTGGCACCCCTGGCATGTCAGGGACACTTTTCACTGTCCCAGGGTGCTCCCAGCACAGCCTGTTCCAGACCCAGCTCAGAATCTCCTCCTGCTCCCTGACAGTTGTGTTGTTAATTTGATATTTCGTATAGAATAAATCAGATGTTTAATGTCCCGTTGGTTCTGTGGTTCCAGGTTTCTCTGACTGATTCTGGCCGAAGGGATCAGTGGTGACACAGCCTGGGCAAGAGTGAAACATGGAGGAACACACCTGGAAAGCCACAACTCCAGACACGAGGTGCCAAAGGAGGTGCCCGTGACAGGTCAGTGCTGTGGGCATGAGCCATGCAGAAATAATTGACCATAAATTCAGCAGCGTGGAACAGCAACAAATGACAGAGAATGAAAAGGGGGAAATTCCCTGGGCAATGTCAGCCTGAGGACATCTACTCCCTGCAAGGGGATTTATCTTCCCTTCAATTCACAGAACCGTTGGTTCTGTGGCTCCAGGTTTCTCTGGCTGATTCTGGCTGAAGGGATGAGGGGTGACACCACCTGGGGTACAGGAAGAGTAAAGTGTGGAGGGGAGAAGCAAGGAACACACCTGGAAAGCCACAACTCCAGACACAAGGTGCCAAAGGAGGTGCCTGTGACAGGTCAGTGCTGTGGGCATGAGCCATGCAGAAATAATCGACAATAAATTCAGCAGTGTGGAACAACAACAAATGACAGAGAATGAGCAAGGGGAAATTCCCTGAGCAATGACAACGCAGGGACGGCTGCTCCCTGCAGGGGGATTCATCTTCCCTTCAGTGGGGGTGGGTTTGTCTATTCCCAGTGTCAAGGATCTCCTCAAAAGTCATGGAATTGACTGTGATTAAGGATCCAACTAAGGCTGGGGGATTGCTGATTCCCATTGGGAAGGGAGTCAGCAGATGGACACAGGAGATGTGTCTGCCCTCCCCTCAGCAGAGGTGGCAGGACTCCCCTCAGTGTGAGGGGTGGTGCTCTGGGGCTAGACACAGAAATCCCAAATTCTCCCCTCAAATACATCCTTCCCGCTGCTCTTCTGGATTCACCCCGGGGTTCTGCTGCTGCTGCAGATGTGCTCCATCTCTGTTTGAAATCATGATTCAGTGCTCGGAGGGAAGGGAGCAGTCAGACACTCAGAGGGTGAGGAAGGGCTCAGGGGAGGAGCACAGGGGGACGGAGAAGGCTCAGGGAGGGAACACCTGGGCTTGGAATCCCAGGGAAGGAAGGAAGGAAGGAAGGAAGGAAGGAAGGAAGGAAGGAAGGAAGGAAGGAAGGAAGGAAGGAAGGAAGGAAGGAAGGAAGGAAGGAAGGAAGGAAGGAAGGAAGGAAGGAAGGAAGGAAGGAAGGAAGGAAGGAAGGAAGGAAGGAAGGAAGGAAGGAAGGAAGGAAGGAAGGAAGGAAGGAAGGAAGGAAGGAAGGAAGGAAGGAAGGAAGGAAGGAAGGAAGGAAGGAAGGAAGGAAGGAAGGAAGGAAGGAAGGAAGGAAGGAAGGAAGGAAGGGAAGGAAGGAAGGAAGGAAGGAAGGAAGGAAGGAAGGAAGGAAGGAAGGAAGGAAGGAAGGAAGGAAGGAAGGAAGGAAGGAAGGAAGGAAGGAAGGAAGGAAGGAAGGAAGGAAGGAAGGAAGGAAGGAAGGAAGGAAGGGAAGGAAGGGAAGGAAGGAAGGAAGGAAGGAAGGAAGGAAGGAAGGAAGGAAGGAAGGAAGGAAGGAAGGAAGAAGGAAGGGAAGGAAGGAAGGAAGGAAGGAAGGAAGGAAGGAAGGAAGGAAGGAAGGAAGGAAGGAAGGAAGGAAGGAAGGAAGGAAGGAAGGAAGGAAGGAAGGAAGGAAGGAAGGAAGGAAGGAAGGAAGGAAGGAAGGAAGGAAGGAAGGAAGGAAGGAAGGAAGGAAGGAAGGAAGGAAGGAAGGAAGGAAGGAAGGAAGGAAGGAAGGAAGGAAGGAAGGAAGGAGCAGCTGCCCCCCAAGGTGATCCCAGCAGGGAGCTGCACAGGGTGTGCAGTGGGATGGCTCCCAGGACCTGCACTGACGGCAGGGTGGGTTCCATGTTCCTGTGAGACATTCCCAGAGCTGCTGATTCCACCTGGAAGTGGAGCAGCCCCTGGAGCACCAGGAGCAAGTCTGGCCTTTCCCTCCAGCCCAGAGCTGTCAGACACCGTTCCTGTTTATCAAACAAACACTGAGATCACAAGAGGATGCAGCCTGCACTTCCCTTTCCCTGGGTGATGCACTGAGCACCAGCTGGGGGTTCTGCAGCTGGAGGTGGGCCATGGTTGAAATCATGGAATCCACACTGGTTTGGGTGGGAGGGATCTCAAAGCCCCCCAGTGGCACCCCTGGCATGTCAGGGACACTTTTCACTGTCCCAGGGTGCTCCCAGCACAGCCTGTTCCAGACCCAGCTCAGAATCTCCTCCTGCTCCCTGACAGTTGTGTTGTTAATTTGATATTTCATATAGAATAAATCAGATGTTTAATGACCTGTTTGTTCTGTGGTTCCAGGTTTCTCTGGCTGATTCTGGCCGAAGGGATCAGTGGTGACACAGCCTGGGCAAGAGTGAAACATGGAGGAACACACCTGGAAAGCCACAACTCCAGACACGAGGTGCCAAAGGAGGTGCCTGAGACAGGTCAGTGCTGTGGGCATGAGCCATGCAGAAATAATCGACCATAAATTCAGCAGCGTGGAACAGCAACAAATGACAGAGAATGAAAAGGGGGAAATTCCCTGGGCAATGTCAGCCTGAGGACATCTACTCCCTGCAAGGGGATTTATCTTCCCTTCAATTCACAGAACCGTTGGTTCTGTGGTTCCAGGTTTCTCTGGCTGATTCTGGCTGAAGGGATGAGGGGTGACACCACCTGGGGTACAGGAAGAGTGAAGTGTGGAGGGGAGAAGTAAGGAACACACCTGGAAAGCCACAACTCCAGACACAAGGTGCCAAAGGAGGTGCCTGTGACAGGTCAGTGCTGTGGGCATGAGCCATGCAGAAATAATCGACAATAAATTCAGCAGCGTGGAACAACAACAAATGACAGAGAATGAGCAAGGGGAAATTCCCTGAGCAATGGCAACGCAGGGACAGCTGCTCCCTGCAGGGGGATCTATCTTCCCTTCAGTGGGGGTGGGTTTGTCTATTCCCAGTGTCAAGGATCTCCTCAAAAGTCATGGAATTGACTGCGATTAAGGATCTAATTAAGGCTGGGGGATTGCTGATTCCCTTTGGGAAGGGAGTCAGCAGATGGACACAGGAGATGTGTCTGCCCTCCCCTCAGCAGAGGTGGCAGGACTCCCCTCAGTGTGAGGGGTGGTGCTCTGGGGCTAGACACAGAAATCCCAAATTCTTCCCTCAAATACATCCTTCCAGCTGCTCTTCTGGATTCACCCCGGGGTTCTGCTGCTGCAGATGTGGTTCCATCTCTGTTTGAAATCGTGATTCAGTGCTCGGAGGAAAGGGAGCAGTCAGACACTCAGAGGGTGAGGAAGGGCTCAGGGGAGGAGCACAGGGGGACAGAAAAGGCTCAGGGAGGGAACACCTGGGCTTGGAATCCCAGGGAAGGAAGGAAGGAAGGAAGGAGCAGCTGCCCCCCAAGGTGATCCCAGCAGGGAGCTGCACAGGGTGTGCAGTGGGATGGCTCCCAGGACCTGCACTGACAGCAGGGTGGGTTCCATGTTCCTGTGAGACATTCCCAGAGCTGCTGATTCCACCTGGAAGTGGAGCAGCCCCTGGAGCACCAGGAGCAAGTCTGGCCTTTGCCTCCAGCCCAGAGCTGTCAGACACAGTTCCTGTTTATCAAACAAACACTGAGATCACAAGAGGATGCAGCCTGCACTTCCCTTTCCCTGGGTGATGCACTGAGCACCAGCTGGGGGTTCTGCAGCTGGAGGTGGGCCATGCTGCTGCATGGGTCCTTCCTTGCAGCTGATTCCAGAACCTGTCTGATGGAGCTGGGCTTTTCCTGCCCACCCCCAGCCCCCAGCGAGAGGAGGGGCAGCCTTCAGGGCCAGGCTCCTGGGTTTCCCAGGGGAATAGGAAATCCATGGAGTCCTTTTCCCAAAGTGTGCCAAATCCCTTGGGGCTGGGATCTCCAGAGCTCAGCTCAGCCCAGCCCAGCTCAGCTCAGCCCAGCTCGGTTCATCACTCCCAGCTCAGCTCAGCTCAGCTCAGCTTAGTTCATCACTCCTGGCTCAGCTCAGCTCAGTTCATCACTCATGGCCCAGCCCAGCTCAGCCCAGCCCAGCTCAGCCCAGCCCAGCCCAGCCCAGCTCAGCTCAGCCCAGCCCAGCCCAGCTCAGCCCAGCTCAGCCCAGCCCAGCCCAGCCCAGCTCAGCTCGGCTCAGCCCAGCCCAGCCCAGCCCAGCTCAGCCCATCAGTCCCAGCCCAGCTCCCTCTCCTGACAGCTCACAGCAGGGTCCCACGTGCTCTTCCCAGCAGAAATTCCAGTGGACACCCAGCCAGAGGGGCTGTCAATAATTCAGATATTAGGAGGAAATTGTTCCCTGGCAGCTGTGGCTGCCCCTGGATCCCTGGCAGTGCCCCAGGCCAGGCTGGACACTGGGGCTGGGAGCACCTGGCACAGTGGGAGGTGTCCCTGCCATGCTGTGGCACTGGGTGGGCTCTGAGCTCCCTTCCAATAACCATTCCATGGTTCTGTGCCATTCCATGTCTCTGTGATGCCCACCCTGGAGGCCTCCATTCCATTTATTCCCCCCAACACTTCAAAGCTCTGCTGGAGCACTGAGAGCCCCTCACCAGCCCCTGCAGGGCTGGGGCTGTTCCTGGCAGGGACGCTGCTCTCCTGTCCCCACCCTTGCAGGTTTGCTCTTCCTTCAGCCACAGCTGCTCTGGCTGATGCCTTGTGCAGGCTGGGCCGGAGCAGAGGCTGCACAGAGCTAAAGAACAAAGCAGGGATTTATCCAAAGGATCTCCTGCACGGATCCACCTTGGGCAGCACCAGAGTCCAGCCAGGGCTGCACCCAGGATGAACCAAAATGGTCCCAAAATGAACCCAGGATGAACCAAAATGGTCCCAAAATGCACGGCCAGGCACGGGGTCTGTCCCTGGGATCAGTTCTGCTCCATTTGCACCTTGCAGTTCATTGTCCCATCCCAGCTTTAGCCCCTGCAGTCCCACCCTGCTTGTTTTTCTCTCTTCTGTTTGTGCTCCTGGGCTGAGATTGGGATCATTTGTCCTTGGTGCCCAGCTGGAGCAGGAATTGTTTTGTGTCCCTGCTCTGTGCTCAGAGCTCACCATCCCATAATATGGAATCCAGACCCACACAGTGGGTCCAAAGCAGCACAGGATGTGAAAAAAGTAAAAAGCTAAACCCGAGATATCAATCAGATCTCCAGCACTGACTCTGCTGCTGTAATTTGGGAAAACATTCCCAATAAAATTCAACCTCAGTTTCCATCCGAGGCTCAGTCAGAATCCCAGCTTGGCAGAGCACTGACTGTTCTTTTCATAGAGCCGCAGAATCCTGGCATGGTTTGGGTGGGAAGGGAGCTCAGAGCCCCCCCAGTGCCACCCCTGCCATGGCAGGGACACTGCCACTGTGCCAGGGTGTGCCAGTGTCCAGCCTGGCCTTGGCACTGCCAGGGATGCAGGAACAGCCACATCAGTGACCAGATTCCCTTGCCGAAAGCCATTAAAGCCTGGAGGAAAAGTCACTGAGGAAAATGGAGGCACAGCAGTGAAGAGCCATTGGGGAGGCAAAGAGTGGAATTCTTGGCTGTTTCTGCAGTAGTACAGGGGGAAGCCCACAGGGTGTCATGAGAGCATCAGGGAACAACAAAAATCCCCAAAATAATCCCCAAACCCTCTCTGCACCAAAGGCTTCCCACACAGCTTCTCTCTTGTGAGGTGCACACAGAACATTCCCGGTGGCTGTGGCTCCCCTCGTGCTTTGAAAACCACTCAGGAGTGAAAACATTTGGGCCTTTAGGAATTGTGTATAACCAATAAATCCCAGGCCACTTTGCAAAGATTATTATAAGCTTTAGCACTGTGCTAGCAGCAGGAATCATGGAATATCCTGAGCTGGAAGGGACACAAAGGGATCATCCAGACCAGCCCCTTCCCAGACACCCAGCAATGCCACCCTGGGCATCCCTGGCAGTGCTGCCCAAAGGCTCCTGGAGCTCCAGCAGCCTCAGGGCTGTGCCCATTCCCTGGGGAGCCTGGGCAGTGCCAGCACCCTCTGGGGAAAAACCTTTCAAATGTCCAACCTAAACCAAGCTTCATCCAGCCTGGCCCTGGACACTTCCAGGCACAGCTTCTCTGGGCAACCTAGGATATAAATTTTAAATTCATGGCTGGAAAAATACACAGCAGTAAAATGAATTGTACTAAGAAAGAAACAAAAATTGTTGTAGTGAATTTATCCTAAATTTTCTAGATTTCAATGACAAACTACAATTTTTTTTTTTCTGAACTGCCAGCAGATGGGACAACCCTTCAAATAACCCCTCAAATCATATTCCTATAGAGTGGTTGAACATTCCCATAAAACCTGAGGTGTTCTGTAGGACTGCAAGGGGAGGTTCTTCCAGGGAAACAAAGAGCTCTGGGATCTGAGGTGATGCCCCTCCCTGCTGCATCCAGGGAATGTCCCCAGCACTGGAAGCACAGCAGATGTTTGGGGGAAGCTGGTGTGGCCCCGAGGAAGGAGCAAATACCACAAACCAACCCCGGCAGGGCTGCAGACCCCCCTGGGTATTCCCTGCCTTGCAAATTTTATGAACCTGGGCCATCAATATTCATGGAGCCAAAGCCATCCAGGCTCCTCCAGGAGCTGGGAGGGACAGCAGGGAGCCAGGAACCCCTCGTGGCCATTAGCCCAGCCCAGCAGCTGAGCCCCAGTGTGAACCAGGCACTGCAGAATTTGCAAGGGAAGAGATGGTGGAACCCTGGATGCTGAGAATTTGAAACTTTCTGTGCTGAAGGGCACAGACCCACAAGAAAATACTAAATTTGACCTGAGGCCTTGGATAACATTTCCAGAATTGATTGATAGCACTGGGATTACAGGTGTGGAGTTGGTTAGGAGTGTGTGATATCACAGGGTGAAAAATTTAGGAGTTTGGGGTTTTAGAATATAGTCATATATATGGGGCAAGATGGAGGTTTTAGGGTGGAGGCTGCTCCTTCTTCTTCACCCTCTTCTTCCTTCTTCTCCATGGGTTTGGATGGTATTTTGTAACTGGACAGAAAAGCCCACCCTGCAGACTTTGAGGGATCAGTTATTGGGTTAAAAGTGGAAATAATTCAGGTGTCATTTCTTAATTTGATAGTTTAGCCTTAAAAGACCTTGCAGGGAAAGACAGTTGGCCATTTTGTAGCTTGTTAGTAGAATGCTGCAGAACTCACAACTTGTAATAGAGATAGGAAATAATAAATGTGTGAGTCTGAACGTGAAATTCCATCTCAAGAGCTTCAATCCAGACCTTGACAGAGGCAGCAAAGGGAAGCTGAGAACCAGCAGAGAGGATTGTTGGTGACTGGAGCATTTTTACCTGCCTGAGCTCACCCTCTGTCCCCACAGGCTGTACATGAGCTTTGCCAAAGCTGGCACTTCAGAATGGCTTTGGCACCTCCACTTGTGTGGAAAATCCCTTTTCTGGCTTTCCATGCCTGATCTCTGGAGCCCTTTGGCTGCACAGAGCTCCTGACTGTGGCCGTGCTCTGATCAGGGACCTTGTGCTCTCAGGCTGTCACTTCAAACCACAGACCCACGGGAAGCAGGGCTGGGAGGGGTGTCCAGGGCTTGTCCCACCATCCTGTGCCCTGCAGGGTCATTGATGGCCTTGGTGCCCTAAAAACCTCTCCTGGACCAGCTCTGTGTCCTACAGGGGAAACTCCTCCAGTGCCAGCCTTGGGGAGTTTGCTGTCCCAAATTCTCACCTAAATATTCCCTGCTGTGTTTCAGGACCAGGAGGTTTTGTCCTCTCTCCTCTTGGTAGCAGCGATGGGATAATCCCTTCCCCTTGCAGTGCATTTCTGGTATTGGCAGACCATGACCTCTGCTTTCCACACTGTTCCCAGGTGGAAATCACCCTGTTTTTTTCACGTTTTCACATCATTCCTGTTGATTTTTACAAAACCATCACAAATGCCATTCCTGATTGGAAAGCGGGGCTTTCCGCAGCAAAAAAATCCACAGGAGCACTGGGCTGAAGGAGAACAAATCCCGTTTGTCTCTGCCTCCCTCTGACCTGTTTCTCTTGGAATAATCCCGTTGTTAGCTCCACTCCAGCCTCTCCTCAGGGATGGTGTCAGAGTTTCACCAAAATCCCTCATTCTGTCCCACACTGTGCCCCTCACACCTGCAGGGTCTCGTACTCCAGCCGAGCATGGAGCTGCTGTGGTGCCATTTGGTGCCATTTGGTGGCATTTGGTGGCATTTGCTTTGGACCAGCCCACCGTGGGTGTTCCCTTCACGTGTTCCCCTGCCAGGATTTTCAGGTGGATTTTGTTGATCCATCCAGTCCTTTCAGGAGGTGAAGTTAAATTGAGCAGAGAACCCCCCAAGTTCCCATTCCCAATTTTAAGGACATTGCTCATGTGTATCCTGTCCCTGTTTATCAAGTGTCCTGTTTGGACACTCAGCCTCTTCTCTGTGAGATCTCAGACCCCTCACTGGCAGCTCTGAGGCCACTTCACCAAATTCCCTCTGCATGGGTTAAATCTGAGCCAGCTGAATTGGGGACATTGGAGGGACCTTTCATCTTTCCTTTTCTTACCTCAGTCCCTTTTCAGTGGCATTTATGGTGACTCACCTGATCAAAGTGACCTTTTCCATGAGAAACAGAACAAATCTCTGCATGCCTGGAATCACAGACTCCTCTGGGTTGGAAAAGCCCTGGGAGACCACTGAGCCCAACCACACCCCCAGCACTGCCAAGGCCACCAGTGCCCCTTGTCCCCAAGTGCCACATCCACAGGGCTTTTAACTCCCTCTGCTGTGGACAGCCTCAGAGCTGGGAATTAAACTGCCAGAGGGCAGAGATGGATGGGATTTTGGGAATGAGGAATTGTTCCCTGGCAGGGTGGGCAGGCCCTGGCACAGAATGCCCAGAGCAGCTGTGGCTGCCCCTGCATCCCTGGCAGTGCCCAAGGCCAAGCTGGACACTGGGGCTTGGAGCACCTGGGACAGTGGGAGGTGTCCCTGCCATGGCAGGGGTGGCATTGGGGGGGCCCTTTCCAACCCAACCCAACCCAACCCAACCCAACCCAACCCAACCCAACCCAACCCAACCCAACCCAACCCAATCTATGCCTTTGCAATGTTTTTTCCATCTCCCCTCTTCCATCTCCCCTTTTTCCATCTCTCCCTTTCCCACCTCTCCCTTTCCCAGCTCCCCTTTTCCATTTCTTGCTTTTCCATCTCCCCTTTTCCATCTTCCCTTTTCAGCCCCCCTTTTCCATCTCCCCTTTTCCATCTCCCCTTTGCCCAGCTCTCCCTTTTCCAGCTCCCCTTTTCCATCACCCCTTTTCCATATCTCCTTTTCCATCTCCCCTTTCCCATCTCCCCTCTTCCAACCCCCCTTTCCCAGTTCTCCCTTTCCCATCTCTCCCTTTTCCATCCCTCCCTGTTCCATCTCTCCCTTTTCCATCCCCCCTTTTCCATCCCTCCCTTTTCCCTCTCTCCCCTTCCCACCTCCCCTCTCCCATCTCCCAGCCCAGCTGTGTCCATGTGAAGCCCCAGGCTGAGCCGGGGCCGGTCCCGGTGTCCCTGAGCTGGAGCTGCCTGGGTTTGTGCCAGCTCCATCTCTCCTGGAACACCAATCTGTGCACAAATCCCAGGGGAAGGAAGGAATCCGGGAATCCTCGCTCCCTCCCTTCCGTGCCAGCTGCTCCCCGAGGCCGCTCCCGGCCCGGCCGGGCTAAGGAGGCAGCGGAGGCCGGGCGGTGATGCTCATTCATTCCTTTATTGTGTCCTTGCCATCCTGGAGGGCGCTCCCAGCGCGGGCTCGAAGCTACATTACAGCACAGTGAGGAGTGTCCATCCCGCCAGGAACGGCCTCTCTCCCGACACTATGTATAATATATATATATTTATAATATGTCCTGTATAGTCCTATGTATAGAGTGACAAGGATGGGCCACCAGACAGTAAACTTTTGATTTCTAAATAAATCACCAGAGCAACAGGCACGAAAATTTGGTCCTAATCGAGGCCCTCACCTTGTCCATGAACCCGCAACAGACCCGCACCCCCCTCCCCGCGGAAAAACGGCCAAACCTGAACCCCAAAAGAACAGTTCAACAACAACGAAAGGAAGGCCCGGCCCGCTGGGACACACGGACAGCGAACGGCACCGAGAGCCCGAGCGCTGCCCGCCCTGCCGGGGTGGGCTGGGACAGCGAGGAGGAAGGGCTCAGGGAGCGGCTCCTGGGGGCTGCAAGCGCCTCATCCCATCCCCTGCGCTGGCGATTCCACCTGTGCTCTGCTGGAAGGGCTCCAGAGGATCCCTCTGTGACCACAGCTGTGCTGGAATTCCAGAGGATCCCTCTGTAATCATAGCTCTGCTGGAACTCCAGAGGATCCCTCTGTGATCACAGCTGTGCTGGAACTCCAGAGGATCCCTCTGTGATCACAGCTGTGCTGGAACTCCAGAGGATCCCTCTGTGGCCACGGCTCTGCTGGAATTCCAGAGGATCCCTCTGTGATCACAGCTCTGCTGGAATTCCAGAGGATCCCTCTGTGATCACAGCTGTGCTAGAATTCCAGAGGATCCCTCTGGGACCACAGCTGTGCTGGAATTCCCGAGGATCCCTCTGTGATCACAGCTGTGCTGGAACTCCAGAGGATCCCTCTGTGGCCACGGCTCTGCTGGAATTCCAGAGGATCCCTCTGTGATCACAGCTCTGCTGGAATTCCAGAGGATCCCTCTGTGATCACAGCTGTGCTAGAATTCCAGAGGATCCCTCTGGGACCACAGCTGTGCTGGAATTCCAGAGGATCCCTCTGGGACCACAGCTGTGCTGGAATTCCCGAGGATCCCTCTGTGATCACAGCTGTGCTGGAATTCCAGAGGATCCCTCTGTGATCACAGCTCTGCTGGAATTCCAGAGGATCCCTCTGTGGCCACAGCTCTGCTGGAATTCCAGAGGATCCCACCGTGACCACAGCTCTGCTGGAATTCCAGAGGATCCCACCGTGACCACGGCTGTGCTGGAATTCCAGAGGATCCCACCGTGGCCACGGCTGTGCTGGAAAGGCTTCTGGAGGAATCCTCCATGAGCACAGCCATCCTTCCTGAGCACAGCCACCCTTCCTGAGCACAGCCACCCTCCCTGGGATGCTCCATGGCCCAGGGATGAGGACACCCTCAGCTCCTGAGTTGTTTCCCACACCTTGGGTGAGAACAGAGGCCAGAGAAGGTCTCTGGTTCATCACTTTGGAGCTGCTGATCCACTGAAGGGGAACTGGGACTGCTGGAAAACAGGGAAGGGAAGAAATTCTATTCCTGCAGGCCCCCAAGCTTCCCTCATTCTGAGTCTGTGCTTCCTGACCCCAACTCCCAGATGCTTTCCAGGAAATTAAACAAACCAGCTCTCCCAACCACTGTTTCACAGAATCAGAGAATCCCAGGCTGGTTTGGGCTGGAAGGGACCTTAAAGCTCACCCAGTGCCACCCCTGTCATGGCAGGGCCACCTTCCACTGTCCCAGGCTGCTCCAAGCCCTGCCCAGGGCTGGGATGGTTTCCCAGGGCCAGCTCGCCCTGGCTCTGGGGGTACCTGTGGCCAGCCCTGACCCCACAGCACGGAAGGGACTCCTCCAACACCTTCCCCTGCTCCCTCCTGCCGGGCTGAGCACAGCCTGGGCCTGGCTGCTGCCAGGGGAGGGAGCTCAGTCCTTGGAGCAAGGTGCCAGGCTGGGGAAGAAGGGGACAAAGGTCCTGGAGGGACAGAACAGGGCGTTGTGGGGCACAGAACAGGGTGTTGTGGGGCACAGAACAGGGCGTTGTGGGGCACAGAACAGGGCGTTGTGGGGCACAGAACAGGGCGTTATGGGGCACAGAACAGGGCATTGTGGGGCACAGAACAGGGCGTTGTGGGGCACAGAACAGGGCGTTGTGGGGCACAGAACAGGGCGTTATGGGGCACAGAACAGGGAGTTGTGGGGCACAGAACAGGGCGTTGTGGGGCACAGGTGGAGAGGGAAGGGGGGAGCAGAGGGCAATGATGGAGAGCTCGAGGCAGGGCAGCGTCAGATGGAAGGGGAGAGGATCCCCTGGGCACTGCAGAGATGTCTCAGGACAGCTGGGAGGGGCAGTGGATGGCCCAGCACAGCCACGCGTGGATGGGACAGGGCTGCTGAGGGAGCTGAGCTCTGCCCAGCTCCTGCTTCCCTCTGGATGTCCCCATTCCAGGCCCGTGCCTTGCTCCCTCACCTTCCCTCACCCCTGTCCTGAGTGCAGGAGCAGCGAGGGGAGCAGGGACCAGGCCACAGCAAAGAGCAGCCTGCCCAGAACAGTGCTGGAATCTTCCCTGGGAGATTCCAAACCCACCTGGCCACATCCCTGAGTAACTGCTCCAGGGACTGGATGGGCTCCAGGGTCCCTTCCAACCTCACCCACCCTGTGCAGGAATTCTCTGTTGCCAGGGGACATTCCCCACCTGCAATCCCCCCTGCCCTGTCCTGGCCCTTGGCTGACCCAGGAGAGCCAGGGGTCGCTCCCTCACCCACAGGGATCTCATCCATCACAGGGATGTCCCCACCTCCACCCTCCCAGGGACACCAGAGCTGCTTCACCAGCCTCCCTCCGCCTGAGAGCTGTGTAGGACACCAAGTGCTGTCCCTGCCGCTGCTGGGGCAGGATTCAACCCCCAGCGCCCTCCTGGCTTCCCCCTCTCACCCACCACCATTCCAATCCAGCCCTCCACACCCCACCAGGGAGTTCGTCCCAAGCAGGAGGTGACAGAGGTGACCTCCGTGTGCCATTGTCCAGGGGACAGCGATGCCATCGCTGCCCTGGGTGTCACCTCCTTGTCCCACATTTCCCTGTCCCTTTAGCTGCAGATGGAGCCTCTGGAAGGGGGTGGAGATTTCCAGATTTCCACCTCGGGCCGTGCCAGGAGCTGCACACCCACGGTCAGCGATGGGAGCCTCGGTGGGGCTGTCTCCAGTGTCCCCAGAGTGTCCCCAGCGCGTGGCACAGCTGGACAAAGCCCTGTGGCCTTTGGGTGACTTGGTCTGGTGACTCTGCAAGCCCTGTGGATGGAGCTGGTGCTCCTGCAGTGCCAGCCGTGCCCACGGTGGGTGAGGTGTCCCTGCTGCCACCAGAGTCCATGCAGGCTGGGGCGTCCCTCTGGGGGACTCTGACAAGGCACTGCCACCATGAAGTCTCCCAATCCATGCAGAAATCTCCAAATTCCCTGGGATCCAGCACAGCAAAGCCAGCACCAGGGGCCAGGGCAGCCTCAGCTTCTGCCAAAGCCCTGCAGAGGGACCCGTGTCCCTCCTGCATGGATGGAGCAGCGTCCTGGTGCTGTCCCCGTGCCCAGCCCTGTGCCAGGCAGTGTGGGCAGGGCTGGGAGCTGGGCAAATCCAGCACGGTGCCCACTGCCAGCCTGGATGTCCATCAGTCCGAGCACAAATCCTGCCTCCGCTCCATAAATAAATAGGTTAAATAAATAAAGTGACAGATCCGGATCAGGGGGGCGGAGGGAGGGGAGGAGGGAGGGAAGGAGGGAGGGAGGGAAGGAGGGGCAGCCGCCCTGGCCCGGGGCCGTTCGTGTCTCGCACAAACACACACAAGTAGCTGAGGACAAGGAGGAGCTGGGGCCGCTGGGCCGGGCTCCCCTCGGCCCTCGGGGGCTCAGTCCGGTTCGAGGCTCCGGGCGGTCACTCCTGGGCCGGCAGAGCGGCGGCACACGGGGAGCTGGAGGCCAGGGACACGTGGGTGGTGGAGGACGGCAGCGACCGCGGCGTCTGGCACCTGGGGACACAGAGACACCCTGAGGCTGCTGCCCTGCCCTGCCTTCCCACCCTGCCCAAAATCCAGCCCCTTTCCTGGGCGTTTGCTGTGCTGGCAGCACCTAAGGGCACCACACCTTGGGTCAGGCAAATAGGAACATCATGGAATCATGGATGGTTGGGGTTGGGGAGATCTTACAATTCATCCAGTGCCACCCCTGCCATGGCAGGGACACCTCCCACTGTCCCAGGTGCTCCCAACCCCAATGTCCAACCTGGCCTTGGGCACTGCCAGGGATCCAGGGGCAGCCCCAGCTGCTCTGGGCACCCTGTGCCAGGGCCTGCCCACCCTCACAGGGAACAATTCCCCATTCCCAATCTCCCATCCATCCCTGCCCTCTGGCAGTGGGAGCCATTCCCTGGGTCCTGTCCCTCCATCCTTGTCCCCAGTCCCTCTGCAGCTCTCCTGGAGCCCCTTCAGGCCCTGCCAGGGGCTCTGAGCTCTCCCTGGATCCTTCTCCTCTCCAGGTGAGCACCCCCAGCCTCCCAGCCTGGTTCCAGCCCTGGGGCCTCCTCTGGGCTCTCTGCAGCAGCCCCAGGTCTCTCCTGCTCAGAGCTGCTGTTCCCCAGCACAGCCTCAGCAGCATTCCAATCTCAGCACAGCCAGCAGCTCCCGGGCAGGCTCAGCCCCGATGGGACGGGGCCTCTCCAGCTCTGCCTGCCCAGCCCTGCCCCTGTCCCTGTCCGTGTCCCCGCGCCGCTGTCACCCACCAGGAGCGGGATTTGCGCACGCGGGAGGCCGCCGGCCGCTCCAGGAGGCTGTCCAGGTGCATCAGGCGCTCCAGGTGCAGCGCCCGCGGGTCCTGCTCCGCCGCGGGGTCCCTGCTGCGCTCAAACTCGAAGATGGCCGGGGGGGACAGGTCCAGCTCCAGGAACATGATGTTCTCAGCCTGCCCAGGGACCAGCCAACACGGGAGGGAGTCACCGTGGGGAGGACACGGCTCCGGGGCAGTGGGATCCTCGCCTGGCTGCCCTGGCACTGGCTGTGGGCTCAAGGCTCTGCTCTGGCTCTCCCAGCCTGTCCCAGGGATGTTCTCTCCAATGGCAGGAGAGCCAGGAGCTCCACGACTGGGAGGATAAAGCTGGGAGCTTGAACTGGTGTATCCCAGATCCTCGTGAGCTTGCTCACTCCATCTTTCTCCATCCCTCCGCCCATCCAGTCACCATCTGCCTTCATCCATCCACCTCTAGCTCTCCAAGCACCTCCATCCATACACCCACCCATCCACACATTCATACACATCCATCCATAAATCCATCCACATCCATCTATGGATCCATCCATCCCTCCATCCCTCCATCCCTCCATCCATCCATCCATCCATCCATCCATCCATCCATCCATCCATCCATCCATGCATGTCCATCCATCCACATTCATCCCTCCACCCGTCCATTCATCCCATCCATGCCATCCATGCATCCATCCATGTCCATCCATCCATCCATCCACCCACATCCATGGATCCATCCCCATACATCCACCAACCCATCAACACATTCATACACATCCATCCATGTATCCATCCCTCCATCCATTCATGTTCATCAATCCACCCACCCATCCACACATCCATACACATCCATCCATGTCCATCCATCCATCCATCCATCATCCACTCATGCATCCATTCATGCATGCATGCATCCATCCATCCATGTCCATCCATCCATCCATGTCCATCCATCCATCCATCCATCCATCCATCCATCCATCCATCCATCCATCCATCCATCCATCCATCCACACACATTCATGGATCCAGGAATCCATCCACATCCATCCACCAAACCATCCACACATTCATACACATCCATCCATGTCCATCCATCCATCCACATCCATCCCTCCATCCATGGATCCATCCATCCATCCATCATCCATTCATGCATTTATTCATGCATGCATGCATCCATCCATCCATGTCCATCCATCCACATTCATCCCTCCACCCGTCCATTCATCCCATCCATCCCATCCATGCATTCATCCATGTCCATCCATCCATCCACCCACCCACCCATCCATCCATCCACCCACCCATCCATCCATCCACCCACCCATCCATCCATCCACCCACCCATCCATCCATCCACCCACCCATCCATCCACATCCATCCATGGATCTATCCATCCACCCATTCAAAAATTTCCAGCCATACCTCCATCCATCCTTCCATGTCCATCCATCCATCCATCCATCCATCCATCCATCCATCCATCCATCCATTGATCCATCCATCCATGTCCATCCATCCATCATCCATCCATCCATCCCTCCATCCATCCATCCATCCATCCATCCATCCATCCATCCATCCATCCATCCATCCATCCACATCTATCCATGTCCATCCATCCATGTCCATCCATCCATGTATCCATCCACATCTATCCATGTCCATCCGCCCATCCATCCCTCCATCCATCCATGTCCATCCATCCCTCCCCACACCCATCCCTCCCCACCCACCCCATTAACCCACTCCTCCCCATACCCTGCCCGCCCCAGTGTCCCCAGCGTACCCGGAAGCGGGGGTGGGACCTCCTGGCCATGGCCACCCTGGCGTACTGGCTGATGGGCCTCTTGTAGCCCACGGCCGAGGTCGGGCGCCGCTTCATCTGGGAGCTGCTCCTGGAGCACACGGAGGGGAATGGAACCAACAGTGCCCCGGGAGCTGCCCCGGCCACCAGGGCTGGGCTTGGAGGGGATTCACACCAAGGGTGGGTTTGGAGGGGATTCACACCCCTGAGCTGGGCTTGGAGGGGATTCACACCAGGGCTGGGCTTGGAGGGGATTCACACCAGGGCTGGGTTTGGAGGGGATTCACACTGAAGGGTGGGTTTGGAGGGGATTCACACCAGGGGTGGGTTTGGAGGGGATTCACACCAGGGCTGGGCTTGGAGGGGATTCACACTGAAGGGTGGGTTTGGAGGGGATTCACACCAGGGGTGGGTTTGGAGGGGACTCACACCAGGGGTGGGTTTGGAGGGGATTCACACTGAGGGGTGGGTTTGGAGGGGATTCACACTGAGGGTGGGCTTGGAGGGGATTCACACTGAAGGGTGGGTTTGGAGGGCATTCACACCAGGGGTGGGTTTGGAGGGGATTCACACCAAGGGTGGGCTTGGAGGGGATTCACACCCATGGGAAGAGTCCCCCAACCCTGGGGCCACTCGTGTGCATTGGCAGGGACAGGGACAGGGACTGTGCCGTGGGGACAGGGATGGGGACACAGGGACGCACCCTGGGGACAGGGACACAGGGACAGGGATGCAGGGACACAGGGACACAGGAACAGGGATGCAGGGACACAGGAACAGGGACACAGGGACACAGGGACTGTACTCTGGGGACAGGGACACAGGGACAGGGATGCAGGGACACAGGGACAAGGACAGGGACACAGGGACACAGGGACAGGGATGCAGGGACACAGGAACAGGGACGCAGGGACACAGGGACGTACCCTGGGGACAAGGACAGGAACAGGAACACAAGGACACGGGGACACAAGGGACAGGGATGCAGGGACACAGGGACAAGGACAGGGACACAGGGACAGGGATGCAGGGACACAGGAACAAGGACAGGGACACAGGGACAAGGACAGGGACACAGGGACGTACCCTCCGGCGGGAACCAGCGGCTGGAATTTCCACTGCTCCTCATCACCATCGAAGTACAGGCGGTTCATGATCTTGTTCTTCTCCTCGGGAGGGATGAAATTCTCAATGATCAAATACCTGAGGGATGGAGCAGGAGCAGGAGAGGAAGGGGTTAAATGACAGGAGACAGAAAACAGGCACAGAGGGAGGGGAAAGGCAGGAAGAGAAGGAGAGGAGGCAGGGAGAAGAAACATCCGGAGGATGAAAATGTGATGGAGAGTTTGAATCAATAGATGCAGCCATGGAAAAGGGACAGGCAGGAGGGGACGGGCACCAGAGAGGGTCCAGGGAGCTCTGGGGCTCCAGGCAACACCAGGACCCTTCCCTCCTCTCCTGCCATGTCTGCTCCCCACTGCCCAGCCTGAAAACCAAGGGAAGCTCAGCAATGCCAAGCGGACCCCAGGGGGAATCTTTTCTCCTGTGCTTTTAGGAGCAGCTGTCAAAAACCGTTTTAAGGCAAGGAGTTGCATCAGTGAGCTGTGGCTTCCAGTCAGAACCAGGCTGGAGGAGAGAAGGGGCAAAGCTGGAGAGGGAATTCTGTTTGTAGTGAAATGTTTCACCCTGCAAACGCTGCCGTGCTTGTAAATAGCTGGGGGGTTACAGGCGCTGAGAGAGAGGAGAGAGAGAGAGAGAGAGAGAGAGAGAGAGAGAGAGAGAGAGAGAGGAGTGTTTGAAGTGAGAACAAACCCCCGGGGGCCGCGGAGCTGCAGCTGCGGGAGGCTCCCGGAGGGAAAACTGTGCCAGGAGAGAGCCAGGAGCTCCCGGAGGGAAAACTCTGCCAGGAGAGAGCCAGGAGCTCCAGGGAGGGAAAACTCTGCCAGGAGGGAGCCAGGAGAGAGCCAGGAGGGAAAACTCTGCCAGGAGGGAGCCAGGAGGGAAAACTCTGCCAGGAGAGAGCCAGGAGCTCCCGGAGGGAAAACTCTGCCAGGAGAGAGCCAGGAGCTCCAGAGAGGGAAAACTCTGCCAGGAGAGAGCCAGGAGCTCCCGGAGGGGGAAAACTCTGCCAGGAGGGAGCCAGGAGCTCCCGGAGGGAAAACTGTGCCAGGAGAGAGCCAGGAGCTCCAGAGAGGGAAAACTGTGCCAGGAGAGAGCCAGGAGCTCCAGAGAGGAAAAACTCTGCCAGGAGAGAGCCAGGAGCTCCAGGGAGGGAAAACTCTGCCAGGAGAGAGCCAGGAGCTCCCGGAGGGAAAACTGTGCCAGGAGAGAGCCAGGAGCTCCAGAGGGGGAAAACTCTGCCAGGAGAGAGCCAGGAGTTCCAGAGAGGGAAAACTCTGCCAGGAGAGAGCCAGGAGTTCCAGAGAGGGAAAACTCTGCCAGGAGAGAGCCAGGAGCTCCAGAGAGGGAAAACTGTGCCAGGAGGTCCAGGGAGGTGGGGCCACCCCGAGTCCCCAGAGCTGCTGCCCCCTGAGGACGCTGTGGTGGCCAGAGCAGATCACCAGGTGCCCTCGGGGGTCACCTCCCAGGTTCAGCCACAGCCAGGGTTTGTGCTGGAACATTTTCTGTTTTTTCCCCTTTCCTGGCAACTCCTGCCCCCAGTGCCACACCTTGTGCCACCTCTGACACCTGGGCAGGGCTCAGCTATCCCTGTCTCTGGGTGGGGTCAATCCCCCCAGTTCTGCACCCACACTGAGCCCCCCAACCCAGCTCTGAGTCCCCCAGCCCTGCTCTGAGCCCCCCAACCATGCTCTGAGCCCCCCCAACCCTGCTCTGAGCCCCCTAACCCTGCTCTGAGCCCCCCAGCCCTGCTCTGAGTGCCCCAGCCCTGATCTGAGTCCCCCAATCCTGCTCTGAGCCCCCCAACCCTGCTCTGAGCCCCCCAATCCTGCTCTGAGCCCCCAGCCCTGCTCTGAGCCCCCCAACCCTGCTCTGAGCCCCCCAATCCTGCTCTGAGCCCCCAGCCCTGCTCTGAGCCCCCAGCCCAGCTCTGCACACCCATTTCTTCATGGCCACCCAGGCCAGGAGACCCCCAAGCCCCCCACCACACCCCAACACCTACTTGAGCTTCAGCTCCCGGGTCTGCTCGTTCTGGGCCTCCTCGAGGTCCTGGCGCACGCGGATGTACTCATCGTGCTGGTCCTGGATCTCAGCCTTCACAGCCTGCAGCTTGGCATAGAGCTGCGAGGGGACAGCAGCACCTCAGCCCTGTCCCCAGGGAGGGGCCTCCTCGTCCCTGTCCCCGCCTGCCACGCTCTCACCTTCTTCAGCTTCTTGGTTTTGATCTCCACCTCCTGCTGCAGGGACGTGAAGGTCTCGCGCAGCTCCATGGTCTCCTCGTCCCTCAGCAGCATCTCCTGCTGCATCTCCCGTTCCCGGCGTTTCTGTGGGGCAGGAACATGGCTGGGACTGGGATGGGGACAGGGAGGACACCCCAGGACAGCCCAGGACACCCCAGCACACCCCAGGACACCCCAGGACAGCCCTGGACACCCCAGGACAGCCCTGTCACCCCCCGGTACCTGCTCGGCGATCTCCTGCCGCCTCAGCTCCAGCATCTTCTGCTGCTCGTTGGTGTGGTCCACGATGGTCCTGCCCCCGATCAGCAGCTTGCTCTCCATGGCCTGCAGGGGACAGGGGACAGGGCAGGGGGTCAGGGCTGCCAGCCCCAGCCCTGCCCGTGGGCATTGCCCCATGCCACCCCACTGGGTGTGAGCCCCATCCCTGGTCCCTGGTGGTCACCCCCATCCCTGATCCCTGTCCCCCATCCCCGATCCCTGTCCCCATCCGCGATCCCTGATCCCTGTCCCCATCCCCGATCCCTGTCCCCATCCCTGATCCCTGTCCCCATCCCCTATCCCTGATCCCTGTCCCCATCCCCGATCCCTGTCCCCATCCCTGATCCCTGTCCCCATCCCCGATCCCTGTCCCCATCCCTGATCCCTGTCCCCATCCCCGATCCCTGTCCCCATCCCTGATCCCTGTCCCCATCCCTGATCCCTGTCCCCATCCCCGATCCCTGTCCCCATCCCCGATCCCTGTCCCCAGCCCTGATCCCTGTCCCCATCCCCGATCCCTGTCCCCATCCCCGATCCCTGTCCCCAGCCCTGATCCCTGTCCCCATCCCTGATCCCTGTCCCCATCCCTGATCCCTCCCTGTCCCCACCCTGTCCCCATCCCTGATCCCCCAGCCCCATGTCCCCATCCCTGATCCCTGTCCCCATCCCCGATCCCTGTCCCCATCCCCGATCCCTGTCCCCAGCCCTGATCCCCGATCCCTGTCCCCATCCCCGATCCCTGTCCCCATCCCCGATCCCTGTCCCCAGCCCTGATCCCCGATCCCTGTCCCCATCCCCTCGTCCCATCCCTGTCCCCATCCCCCCTGTCCCCATCCCTCCCTGTCCCCATCCCTGATCCCTGTCCCCATCCCTGATCCCTGTCCCCATCCCCGATCCCTGTCCCCATCCCCGATCCCTGTCCCCATCCCGATCCCTGTCCCTATCCCTGATCCCTGTCCCCATCCCTGATCCCTGTCCCCATCCCCGATCCCTGTCCCCATCCCCGATCCCTGTCCCCACCCCTGATCCCTGTCCCCATCCCCGATCCCTGTCCCCATCCCCGATCCCTGTCCCCATCCCTGATCCCTGTCCCCATCCCCGATCCCTGTCCCCATCCCCGATCCCTGTCCCCACCCCTGTCCCTGGTGGTCTGGGAGGGGCTCTCTCCCCAGGGTGATGGAGGGGATGTCCAGGAACATCCAGAGCCAGATTTGTGTCATTTTGGCACCATTTTTGGGGCCATATTTGGGGCTTTTTTTGGCATTTTTTTGGGCGATTTTAGAGTCATTGGGTCATTTTTGTGGCATTTTTTGGCCATTTTTCTGTCAGTTTTGTGACTATTTTTTGGTCATTTTTGCACCTTTTTTTGGGTCATATTTAGGCCATTTTGGGAAGAATTTTTGGACCATTTTAGGTTATTTTGAGGCCCTTTTAGGACCCCCATCCCTGATCCCTGCTCCCAGCCCTGCTCCCTGTCCCCAGCCCTGCTCCCAGGGATGTGGGAGGTTCAGGGTCCCTCTGCTCAGATCCCTGCTGATGGGGAGGAGGCTCTGCACAATCAGATTGGACATTGGGAACAATTCCCACCTGGAGAGGGCTGCCCTGCCCTGCCCTGGCACAGCTGGCACTGCAGGGATGGGCAGGGATGGGCTGGGATGGGCAGGGATGGGCAAGGATGGGATGGGATGGGCAGGGATGGGCTGGGATGGGCAGGGATGGGCAGGGATGTGCAGGGATGGGCTGGGATGTGCAGGGATGGGCTGGGATGGGCACGGATGGGCTGGGATGGGCTGGGATGGGCAGCAGCTGTGGGCCAGACCCCACCCCGCCGGGCCAGCACACAGAAATGTACAAATACACACACAAACACACACAAACACACACAAACACACACAAACACACACAAACACGCACAAACACATACAGAAATGGGGCTGTGCACACAGAAGTGTACAAATACACACAAATACACACACACCTAGGGGCTGTGCACACAGAAATGGGCCTGTGAACACAGAAATGCACCAACACACACATAAACACACAAATATACACACAGGGCCTGTGCACACAGGAATGTACAAACACACACATAAACACGCACAAATATACACACAGGGCCCATGAACACAGAAATGCACCAACACACACATAAACACACAAATATACACACAGGGACTGTGCACACAGGAATGTACAAACACACACATAAACACACAAATATACACACAGGGGATGTGCACACAGAAATGTACAAACACACACATAAACACACACACACACACACACAGGGGCTGTGCACACAGAAATGGGCCCGTGAACACAGAAATGCACCAACACACACATAAACACACAAATACACACACAGGGGCTGTGCACACAGGAATGTACAAACACACCACAATACACACACACACACACAGGGGCTGTGCACACAGGAATGCCAAATATACACGCACAACGAGCACATCCTGTGCCAGGCTGAACATGTTCACAGGCACATGGGTACGTGTGGGAGCACCGGGTGTCTGTGCACACCGTGTGTGAGTGTTTGTGTGTGTGTGCACACTGTGTGTGAGTGTTTGTGTGTGTGTGTGCACACTGTGTGTGTCTGTGCACACTGTGTGTGTGCGTGTCTGTGCACACACTGTGTGTGTGTGTCTGTGCACACCATGTGTGTGTGTGTCTGTGCACACCGTGTGTGTGTGTCTGTGCACACAATCTGTGTGTGTGCGCACCATGTGTGTGTATTTGTGTGTATGCACACTGTGTCTATGTGCACGTGCACACACTGTGTATGTGCCCACTGTGTGTGTGTATGTGCACACCATGTATGTGTGCACACTCTGTGTATGCGCACACTGTGTATCTACACACCGTGTGTGTGTGTGTGTGCACTGTGTCTGTGTGCACTGTGTGCACACTGTGTGTGTGTGTGTGTGTCTGTGTGTGTATGTGCAGACTGTGTGTGTACACACTGTGCGTGCCTGTGTACACACTGTGTGTGTGTATTGGTGTGTGTGCACACTCTGTGTGTGTATGTGCACACTGTGTGTGTCTGTGTGTGTATGTGCAGACTGTGTGTGTGTACACACTGTGCGTGCCTGTGTACACACTGTGTGTGTGTGTATTGGTGTGTGTGCACACTGTGTGTGTGTGTGTATGTGCACACTGTGTGTGTGTGTGTGCACACTGTGTGTGTGTGTGTGTGTATGTGCACACTGTGTGTGTGTACACACTCTGTGTGTGCCTGTGTACACACTGTGTGTGTATTGGTGTGTGTGCACACTGTGTGAGTCTATGTGCACACTGTGTGTGTTTGTGTGTATAAGCACACTGTGTGTGCATTTGTGTCTATGTGCACACACTGTCTGTGTAAGCACACTGTCTGTGTGTGCACACGGTGTGTTATGTGCACACTCCGTATGTCTCTATGCACACACCATGAGTGTGTGTATTTCTGTGTGTGTGTGTCTGTGTGCACACTGTGTGTGTGTCCATGTGCACACCACGTGTGTGTATTTTTGTGTGTGTGTGTGTGCACACTCTGTATGTCTCTATGTGCACACCACGTGTGTGTGTGTATTTGTGTGTGTGTGCACACTCTGTGTGAGTCCATGTGCACACTGTGTGTTTGTGTGTATAAGCACACTGTGTGTGTTAGTGTGTATAAGCACACTGTGTGTGTATTTGTCTATGTGTGTGCACACTGTCTCTGTACACTGTCTGTGTGTGCACACACCATGAGTGTGTGTGTATTTGTGTGTGTGTGCACATTCTGTATGTCTCTATGCGCACACCGTGTGTGTGTATTTGTGTGTGTGTGTGTGTACTCTGTATGTCTCTATGTGCACACCACGTGTGTGTGTGTATTTTTGTGTGTGTGTATTTGTGTGTGTGTGTATTTGTGTGTCTGTGTGCACACTGTGTGTGTCCACGTGCACACTGTGTGTGTGTATTTGTGTGTGTGTGTGCACACTCTGTATGTCTCTATGTGCACACCACGTGTGTGTGTGTGTATTTGTGTGTGTGTGTGCACACTCTGTATGTCTCTATGTGCACACCATGAGTGTGTGTGTGTATTTGTGTGTGTGTGTGTGCACACTCTGTATGTCTCTATGTGCACACCATGTGTGTGTGTGTATTTTGTGTGTGTGTGTGTGTGCACTCTGTATGTCTCTATGTGCACACCATGAGTGTGTATTCACACCCTGCTCCCGTGTCAGGGTGTCCATGTGGGGACAAATGGGGGGACACCCTGTGCCCCCCACGGCTGCACCTCAGGGTCCCCAGGACACCACACACAGCTGAAAAATCAATGTCCCAGCCACAGAGACAGCTCGGCCACCATCTCTGCAATGTCCCCTCTGCCACCGGCACGTGGCCATCTCTGCAATGTCCCCTCTGCCACCGGCACGTGGCCGCCCTCACACCCTGGGCACCTGCCCTTGTGCCCCTCTGTCCCCCAGATCCAGGGCTCTGCTCCTCACAGGGCCGGGTCCCCTCCCCACTGCCATGGCCACAGCCCTGAGGGATGGGGGCCCCACCAGGCCACCCCAAGGGTGGTGCCAGCACTGGGGGGGCACACGGTGGGCACGGTGCTGCTGTCCCATGTCCCTGGGCAGGGGTCTCCATGGGAGTGCTGTGCACAGAGCGGGGGCTCTGCCAAACCAGTGGCCCCATCCCCACCAACACCTGCCTGGGGCAAGGCTCCATTTCCACGGCTTTGCCCCCATTTTCCCCCTTCCAGCTCCAGGGAGTGCACTGTGGGTTCTGGGGGAATCCAGGGGACACCCCCAGAGCTGTGCCAGCACCCCCCAGGGGACACCCCATAGGCATGCCAGCACTGCCCAGGGGACACCCCATAGCTGTGCCAGCACTGCCCAGGGGACACCCCATAGCTGTGCCAGCACCCCCCAGGGGACACCCCATAGCTGTGCCAGCACCCCCCAGGGGACACCCCACAGCCATGCCAGCAGCCCCCAGCACCCAGGGGACACCCCATAGCTGTGCCAGCAGCACCCAGGGGACACCCCATAGCTGTGCCAGCAGCCCCCAGCACCCAGGGACACCCCCACAGCTGTGCCCTCCTCCCTTTCCCACCCAGTGAGCCCCCCACAGCCATTCAGCGCTGTGGGCACACAGCCCCCCAGGGTGCCCCTGGCCCTGGGGATCCCTCCCTCCTCCCTTTGGATGGGTGTCCCAGGCTGGGTGTTCTGCTGGGGGCTCACACCCCCAAGGGCAGCCCCCCATCCATCCTGTGCCATCCTGTGCCAGGGCTGGGGGCACTGGGGTGCCAGGGGCCCCTCACCCCTTCTCCTCCAACCCCAGTTCTTGGTCCCAGTTGCTTCTCTTGATGCTGAGCGTCCCCTGGGGTGCAGGGAGGGGACCAGGAGGGTGCTGGGACAATGGTCCTGCTGCCATCCCCTCCCGCAGAGCTGACACCATCCCTGCCAGATTAAGAGGTTTCTCAGTGCCACCGTTTCCTCCTCCCCGCCAGGGCATTTATTCCCTCTAAGGAAGAGGCTCCCAATCTCCTTTAGCCCTAAGCCTCTCCCAGAACTCATTTCCGGCACCCAAAGCATTTCCCAGCACTTTCCCTCCCGCTGACCTCGGCCTCAGCCCCTGGCACGGCCCTTGGAAGCATCCACAGCCCATAGCCAGCTGCCCTGTGGCACAGCCCCTCTGCCTGGGCACACATCTGGGCACCCAGGAGCACATCTGGGGGCCCAATGCACATCTGGGGGCCCAGAATCACATCTGCTGGGGCAGGCTGACCCCACCTCTCTGAGCTCCATGTCCCACATGTCCCAGCTGGGTGGCAGAGGCCCCACACCCACAAGGGTGACAATAACACAGGGTGCAGTGTGTCACCCGTGGGTGTGGGGGGCACCCCGTGTCCCCCTGTCACCTCAGCTGTCTTTGCCATGGTCACTATGGAGCCAGTGGCTCCTTGCCTGGCCCCACTGTGGGGCAAAGCTGCCCATGAGCACCCTGAGGCCACCCAACGTCCCTGCAGTGTCCCACGGGCTGTGCCCACTGCGGTGAGTGCCACAGCAGGCTGTGCCCTCTGGCACAGGGAGGACCTGTGCTCTGCTGTCACTGTGCTGAACCCCCGTGGCCAGAGGGTCCCCGTGCGCAGAGCAGCCCCCAAGGCCACCAAAAGGGACACGGCGTCATCTCGCCTCCGGCCCTGCCTGGTTACTCAGCAGTTCCAGGACACACAGCGGCCCCGAGCCAGCCCTGCTGAGCCAGACAGGGAGACTGGGCTGGACAGCTGCCAGCCCGGCCCAGCCCGCACCCCACAGCCTGCACCCGCCGTGACGGGGGCATGGCTGCAGAGACCCCCGTGCCAGGCATCCTGCTGTGCCAGGACACTTGTCACGGGACACCCACACCCGCCGTGCCAGCCAGCTGCCCACGGCTCTGCCCCAGGGCACGTCCCAGTGCGATCCCACGCTCTCTGTGCAGGCATCCAGGCATGGCCACGCATCCCTGGGCACAATCACATCCCTCCCACCCTGGGCACAATCACACATCCTGGGGCACACCACCCTGGGCACAATCACACATCCTGCCAAAACACCACTCTGGGCACAATCACACATCCCTGGGCACGGCCAAAACACCACCCTGAGCACAGTCACACATCCCTGGGCACGGCCAAAACACCACTCTGGGCACAATCACACATCCCTGGGCACGGCCAAAACACCACCCTGGGCACAATCACACATCCCTGGGCACGGCCAAAACACCACCCTGGGCACAATCACACATCCCTGGGCATGGCCACGCATCCCTGGGCACAATCACACATCCCTGGGCACGGCCAAAACACCACCCTGGGCATAATCACACATCCCTGGGCATGGCCAAAACACCACCCTGGGCACAATCACACATCCCTGGGCACGGCCACGTGTCCCTGGGGCTCCATCAAACACCACCCTGACCACGGGAGAGGGTCCAGACCCCTGCCCAGCCCTGGCACCCCGGGCATGTCCCCCCTCAGAGGGGTCCCTCCCTGTCTGGGCTCCAGCCCAGTCCCCACATCCAGGCCAGTGAGTGCCACAGGGGCTGTGCCAGAGGGGCTGTGCCACAGGGGCCGTGCTGAGTGTGATGCCAAGGGTCAGGGGGCTCCCTCCCCACTGGGGGTCCCACGGGCAGGGAGGAGAGGTCAGGGCCCCCCAGCACAGTGGGGACAGGAGTAGGGCTGGGGCAGGGGGAGGCGCAGCCCCAGACCATGGCACAGCTGGGGCTGCCGTGGCCCCTCTCACCCTCAGCCCCAAAGCCCTGAGCATCCCTGAGCCAGCAGCGGTGCCCCCATGCACCCTGCTCTGGCCTGGGGTGCCAGGAAGGATTTGGGGCGGGGAGGGGGACGGGGGTCCCTGCAGAGCTGCCAGGCCCTGCCCATCCCCGCAGAGCCCACCGGGAGCAGGGGCTGGACAGAACTGGGGGCAGGTGGGGGCAGGTGCCCTGTGTCCCCAGCCCAGCCCTGGGCTCGCTCCCGAGCCACCAGGGAGGAATCTGCAGCATCCCATCACCCCCTTCCCACGCCAGCTGCTTTGTTGTGCCGAAGGGGACAAGAGCTGAGCACAGCACACTCGTGCCACAGTGACCCTCTCCTCCTTGGCCCTTCCCTGCTGCCCCCTGCAGGTCCCCACAGTGTCCCCACGCAGGTCTGAGGGCCACCCCAGCCCCACGCCGCAGCCTGGGGCTGCCCCTGGGGACCCTGCCTGGTCACCTCACGTGGGAGGTCCCCTTGCCAGGCACCGTGGTGGGCACCTCCCCCAGGCTCCCTGCTTGGGATCCATTCCCATCCACACCAGGGGCTGGGGGCACAGCAGGCACCCCGGCCCCGTTTGTCACCATGTCTGGCAACACCAACCTTGTACTTGATGGCCAGCAGCTCCGTGGCCTCCTGCTCCTTCCGCAGGTCCTCTATCATCTTCTCCTTCTCCTGGAGCAGCTTCTGCTTCTCCTCACTCACCAGGCTGTGGTCATCCTGGATAGCGGCTTTCTCCTCTTCCAGCCTCTCCTTCTGCTCCTTCAAGTAATTCTCCATGGTCTTCTCCAGGCCATCCTCATTCTCGTCCTCCCCTTCATTGTCCACGGTGCCCTCTCCATCCACTGCTTTCTTCCTCCGGCTGCTCCTCCTCCTCTTCTTGCCCAGCATCCCGCGTTTCTCCAGCTGGGCTTTCAGCCGCACGATCTCCTCCTGAAACTCCCGCAGCAAGGTGTCCTTGGGGTCCTCGTTCACCCGGGGCTTGTTCTTGATGTTCTTGGCCCTGTTGGCGAACCTGAGGGTGGAGAGGCTCTCGTCGTAGCTGTGCGAGGCCGGGCCCAAGGTGGCCACCATGATTGTCTTGGCGTTGCCCCCGAGGGAGTCCTGCAGCAGGCGGGTGAGCTTGGAGTCCCGGTAGGGGATGTGCGTGCTCCGGCCATCCACCAGCGCCGAGATGACGTTGCCCAGGGCCGAGAGGGACAGGTTGATCTTGGAGGCCTCCTTGGGGCGCTCTCCGTGGGCCCCCATTTTGTTCTGGCGCTCGCTGCCGGCCAGGTCTACGAGGTTGAGCTTGCCCACGCGGATGTGCTCCTCGCCGTCCGGCCCCGTCTCGCTGCACTCGATGGTGATCAGGAAGATGGCGTGGGAGCGCGAGCTGTGCTCGTTCATGTTGGTGCTGCCCACGGAGCGCGTCTGGCTGCCCAGGTTCATCACGTGCTCGATCTCCTTGACGTTCTTGGTCACGAAGGAGGAGAGGTCCTTGATGTACACCCCGGTCTCGGGGTTCTCCTTCAGCTCCAGCTTCTTGCTCTGGTCCTTGGCGAGGAGGTCCCTGATCTCCTCCTGGTAGATCTCCAGGTACGAGGCCCTCACCAGGTACTGCTGGTTCTGCGAGCGGGAGATGTGGGTGAAGATGTGCTCGAAGGCGCTGGGGATGATGCCGCGCTTCTCGGGCTCCGCCCAGGCGCCCTGCATGGTGTAGGTCTTGCCGGTGCCGGTCTGGCCGTAGGCGAAGACGGTGCCGTTGAAGCCCTGCAGCACCGAGTCGATGAGCGGCCGCACCGTCTCATCGTAGAGGTCGGCCTGCTTGGAGCTGGCGTCGTACACGGCGTCGAAGGTGAAGGTCTTGGGCAGCTCCCCGGGCGCGGCGCGGGGGTTGCGGATGCTCACCTGGCCCAGCTTCACGTCCAGCTCCAGGACGCGCTCGTATCCCGCCGCCTCCTCCCGCCGGCTCATGGGCCGGCACCGGGCCACCACCCGGAGCGCCTCGCAGCCGCTGCGGGGCTTACCGGCCATGGCGGCGGCGGGCGGGGCCGGCGGCGCAGCGGGGCTGGGGGGCTCAGCCGCGCCGCCCCCGCGGCATCCCCGGGGCCGAGGCCGGGGCCGGGGCCGGGGCGGAGCAGGCGGGGCCGGGGCGGGGGCGCGGGCGGCCGGGGCGCGGCGGGGCGGCCCCGCCGGGCGCTCGCTCATGGCAGCGCGGCCGCTGCGCCCCGCCCGGTGCGGGGATGGGGCGGGCGGGGCGGGCCGGGGCGGGGCGCGGCCGCGCCGCGATTGGTGCGCGCTCCCGCCCGCGCCCGCGCCCCCGAGCGCGCTCCCGCGGCCGCGCCCCGCAGCCGCGGGCGGCAGCGCCGCCGGCCCCCCCCGGGCACGCCGGGAGCTGTAGTGCGGCCTTTGTGCTGAGCTCGGGATGCGGGGGCAGCACCGGGGTGGGGAATGAAGGATGCGGGACGGGGATGCTGCATCGGAATGCACAACCGGCATGTGGGATTGGGATGCGGGAAGAAGGATGCGGCGTTGGAATGCGGGATTGGGATGTGGGAAGAAGGATGCGGGTCTGCCGGGCAGGGGATGGGATGCAGGATTCAGGATGCAGGATACAGAATTCAGGATTGGGATATGGGATCACAAATGCAGGAATGGCATGCTGGATGCAGGACTGGGATATGGGATGAAGGACAAAGGATTGGAATGTAGGACTGGGATGTGGGATGAAGGATACAGGACTGGGATGTAGGACAAAGGATTGGAATGTAGGACTGGGATGCTGCACCGGAATGCAGGACTGGGATGTGGGATGAAGGATGCAGTGCTGGAATGCAGGACTGAGATTCTGGGCTGGGATGCTGCATTGGAATGCAGGAGTGGAATGCAGGGTGAAGGATTCCAGAGGAAGGACTGAGGGTGAAGGATGCAGGTCTGGGATGTGGGATACAGGATGTGGGTTGCAGGATGCAGGATTTGCACGTGAGATGGAGAGTGTTTTTGTGGAATGCAGGGTGTGGGATGCAGGATGCAGGGTCCGTGGTGGGGGATCAGGGATGTGGGATTGGGATGCAGGAGAGAGGCAGGAGAAGCAGGGGATGCCCAGTCCCATCCCATCCCATCCCATCCCATCCATCCCCATCCCATCCCTGGGGGGCTGGGTCAGGGTCACCCTGTGGAGTCTGGGGGTCCCTGGGCTGTCCCAGGCTCTGTGTCCCCTTGCAGCCAGGCATGGCTGGTGCATCCCAGTGGGAATAATCCCAGTGCTTTATGGGGCTGCAGGGGGAGATTAAACATTCTTGTTGTTAATCGAGTCTGAGCAGCCACCCGTTCCTTCCCCAGAACCAGAGATTATCCCATAATTAATTAATTAGGGTATTTGCTGACACACACAGGCCTGCCTGGCGCTGTCTGAGTCCTCCTGCTCCAGGAGGAGCTTCCAGGCAGGGACAGTCCCCTGCCCAAAGGCACAGCCCCAGCCATGGAGGGGGACCAGGGGACAAAGGAGGGTGGGAAGGAGGAAAGTGGGAGGGCGAGGCAGCAGGGATGGAGGGGAGGGGATGGATGGGATGGGATGGAGGGAACAATGGATGGATGGAAGTGCAGGATTGAGGATGGGATGGATGATGGGATGGATGGATGGATGGAGGGGATGGATGGATGGATGGATGGATGGATGGATGGGGATGGGATGGAAGGGGAATGGATGGATGGGATGGATGGATGGGGATGGATGGATGGATGGATGGATGGATGGATGGATGGATGGGATGGATGGGAGGGTGGAGGATGGATGGAGGAGGATGGATGGATGATGGGATGATGGATGGGGGGATGGATGGATGGATGGATGGATGGATGGATGGATGGATGGATGGATGGATGGGATGGATGGATGACAAATGGATGATTGATGGATGGATGATGGATGGATGGATGGATGCAGGATGGGAAGGGATGGATGGATGGGATGGATGGATGGATGGTGGAGGGATTCAGGGACGACGGAGGGGATGGAGGGTGCCATGGAGAAGGATGAAGGAAGTGATGGGAAGGTGGAGGAGGTAGGGAATGGGATGGGGGGACAATGGGGCTGTGGAGGGGACACTGCTGGGGCCACCTTTCCTCGCCTGCCCTTTCCCAGGGAAGGCTCCATCCCCAGGGCTCTGTGGCTGGGCCCTGTCAGGGCACAGCCATCGGGTGGGGACAGCCCCCATGGCACAGCACAGACCTGGTGGTGCTGTCCCCACTGCGGCCCCACATCCTGGCTCCCCACCAAGGCCCTGTGCCATGGGCAGGGACCCGGGTGCTGCGTGGCTCTGCCTGTGGCACTGTCCCAGTGTCCCCAGGGAGGAGTTCAGGGGCACCATAGCCCTGCTGCCCTGGCAGTCCCTGGCTGTCCCCAAATCCCCTGCAGGACCAGGCTGTGGGGACAGCCAGGTGGGTGACACACAGGAACGGGAGGGTGTACAGGCAGGGCATGAGACATGGCAAAGGGGCAGAGGGCACATGTAGGGACAGTGTGATGGGTAAGGACAGTGTGATGGGTCAGGACAGCGTGACAGGTCAGGTGCGGTAACCGTAGGGACACAGTGACCTAGGGGGGGTGAGGTGACATGTATGGGCAGAATGACACGCAGGGAGACAGTGCCAGGTGGGGCAGGGTGCCAGGTAGGGCAGGGTGACACATGAGGACAGTCCTTGCCCACAGGTGTCAGCAGAGGACAGAGTGTGCTAGTGGTGGCCAGTGGCCTCTGGCCTTGGCACTGACCCTTGGGACTGTTCTTGGGGCTATGGGGCTGAGGGGACAGTGAACCCTCATTGTGGCCATCCTGGGCCAGCCCTGGGATGCCTGGGCAGGGACTCTGTGGGGCAACCACCCCACAGAAGCCCCCTAAGCCCCCTCTGTGTATGGCAGGGGTATGGTGTGAATATGGTGTCTGTGGGGTATATGGTGTGTATGGGGTGATATGGGGTGCTATGGTGTGTATGGGGTGCTATGCTGTGTATGGGGTGATGTGGTGTGTATGGGGACATGGTGTGTATGGGGTGATGTGGTGTGTATGGGGTAATATGGGGTGCTATGGTGTGTATGGGGTGATGTGGTGTGTATGGGGTAATATGGGGTGCTATGGTGTGTATGGGGTGATGTGGTGTGTATGGGGACATGGTGCGTATGGGGACATTGTGTGTATGGGGTGATACGGTGTGTATGGGGTGCTATGGTGTGTATGGGGTGAGATGGTCTGTATGGGGTGAGGTGGTGTGTGTGAGGTGTGTATGGAAATGTCATGATATGGACATATGGAAATGTCATGTATGAGGACATGGTGTGTATGGGGTGACATGGTGTGTATGGGGTGCTATGGTGTGTATGGGGTGACGTGGTCTGTATGGGGTGATAAGGTGTGTATGGATTGATATGGTGTCTATGGGGTGATGTGGTGTGTATGGGGTGATGTGGTGTGTATGGGGTGATGTGGTGTGTATGGGGTGATATGGTGTCTATAGAAACCTGGTGTGTATGGCATGATGTGGTGCGCATGGGATGATATGGTGTGTATGGGGACGTGGTGTCTATGGGGTGATATGGTGTGTATGGGGTAATGTGGTGTGTATGGGGTGATATGGTGTCTATGGGGACATGGTGTGTATGGGGACATGGTGTGTATGGGGTACTATGGTGTGTATGGGGTACTATGGTGTGTGTGGGGTGAGATGGTGTGTGTGAGGTGATGTGGTGCGTATGGGGTGAGATGGTGTGTATGGAAATATGTCATGTATGAGGACATGGTGTGTATGGGGTGACGTGGTGTGTATGAGCACATGGTGTGTATGGGGTGATATGGTGTGTATGGGGTGACAGGGTGTGTATGGGGTGATATGGTGTATATAGGGACACGGTGTGTATGGGATGATATGGTGTCTATGGGGACACAGTGTCTATGGGGTGAAATGGTGTATATAGGGACATGGTGTGTATGGGGAGACATGGTGTGTATGGGATGATATGGTGCCTATAGAAACATGGTGTGTATGGCATGATGTGGTGTGTATGGGATGATATGGTGTCTATGGGGACACGCTGTGTATGGGGTGACATGGTCTGTATGGAGACATGGTGTCTATGGGAACATGGTGTCTATGGGGAGACATGTTGGTGGATCCCAGTTCCTGTGACCTTGGTTCTCCTGTTCCTCCCCATCAGGAATTCCCACACCCTACAGCCACCCTGGGACACCCCAGCAGTCCCTTGGGCATTGTGGCTGCTGCCAGGACAACCCAGATACCCCTGCGAGTGTCCAGCCCCTGGAAATCCGCTTGGCTTTGGGTCCCTGCACCAATCCCACCACAGCCAACACTGGGACACCCTGGCCACTTTTGGGACACTAGTGCCAGACCTGGGCCACCAAGGGTATCCCTGGACAGCACAGTCACCTGTGGGACACTGCAGCCATCCCTGGGTACTGGGGCCACCCCAATTCCCAGCTCTTGTGGGTGACTGGAGGGATATGGGGGGGCTGTCACCCCATGTACCCTGTAGTCACTGGGACACTCAACACCCTTGGCTGGCAGTGAGGGTGGTATGAGACCTTGGAATCTCCTTCCCATGGTCTGCCCCGGGCTCTTGGCATTCCCTGGCTGCCAGAGCCAGCCAGATGTGGGAGGGAAGGGATGCCCAATGCTGGGGTGATGCTCTCCCACCCAGGGAACCCTCTCCCATCTCCTTCAGCACTGCCATCCCTGTGGCATTCCAGGGGAATGATAAAGGGGAAAGGCTGCCAGGGACACACCAGGACCTGCCCCACACATCCCAGCCCTGTTCCCCTTGGGCTGAAACTGGTGTGGGACTGTGGGACTGTGGGACTGGGGACCAGCTCTTCCCTCCCAAACCCTGCTCTGAGGCTGTCTCAGATCTGCTCTCACTGCAGCTCCACTCAGGGCCAGGTTCCTCACTCCTCATTCCCAGCTCCTGCTGCCATTCCCAGCTCACTGCCCTGGAGCACTTTGCCTAAACCAAGGTTGTAACAGGAGCACTCCATGGCTGCCAAAACCTTCTCACCTTTGCTGTCACCAGGAACTTGTGCTGGAGCTCAGGAACACCCTCTGGTCAGAGTGCTGCCTCTGTTGGCAGGGTCACAGGAGGCACCCCTGTCCCCAGGGAGGGCCTCTTCCCTCTGTGGATGCTGCTCTGGGGACAGATGGAAGTTCACACAAGTTGGGAACAGGGAAATCAGCCATGTTGGCAGTGTTGTGTTGACATTCCTTAGGATTTTTCTTGGTGTTTGGCCAGCTGGTAGTGGTGTTGGCTGCAGCAGCCCTGGAGCAAAGCCTGTCCTCCCTGGTGGGAAAAGGACACGTCCAGTGTGATGTTCCCAGCTCGGGCTGCAGCTCAGAGGGTGGATCCTCTCGTTTTCCCACACCAGTGACCCTTCATCCTCTCACTCTCTTGGCTTCTCCAGGGGGGAAGGGATGCTGAGGGTCCAGCAGGCATTGGCTGCCTTCCCTCCAAAGCAGCTTGCCAGCATTCCCAGAGATCCAGTGGGTTTATTTCCCATTTCCCTCCTCTGTGGCAGTTCTGTGGTTCAGCTCAGCTGTTTGTGGCACTCCTCATCCGCCTCACGCTCCTGGCTTCCCTCCTGCCATGCCCATCTCCATGTGCCAGATTGCTGCTGGGGGAGCTTGGGAAGCAGCAGGGCCTCAGGCTCAGCCACCCTTTTGGGCTGAGATCAGAGGTTTTGTGGTTTTTCAGGCTGTGAACTGAGCAGGGGCTGCACAGGAGGGCTGGGACAGGGGAGCTCCCACAGCCACACAGGAAGGCAGGAAGGAAATCGCTCCAGTGCAAGATTCACCCCATATCCAAAGTGGGGGAGCTGGAGGGGCAGCACAGCTCACACTAAGCCTGGATTTGGGATGGATCAGTTTGCCAGCAGCTGACTCCTCTATAATTAGACAGCAGCAGTGGAACAGGAGCCAGCTCAGAGCACAGAGCTCCAACATCCCCCCTGTGCACAGGCATTCCACATGACCCCCGGGTGTGTAAACAGCCCCAGGAGGGATGAGCTGTGTCCCCTCACCAACGGGGACACAGGAATGCGAAGTGCTGCTCTCCTGCAGGCCCTCAGGCTGCCCCCAGGAGAAGATGTGGCCCCAGTGGATAAATCCCACTGGGATGCAGGCTGGCTGGTTTAGCAGCATCTTGTCCCATGTCATTCCAGGGGCTGGAAGGAGCTGCAGCCCTGCCTGGCTTCAGGCCCTGCAGGATGGGAGCTCACACATGCCTGGTGTCCCTGGTTTGTGGCTCCTGAGATGTGTCCCACCCCTGTGTGACCTGGGGAACTCCGTGTCTGCTTGCCAAGGTGCCACAGCTCCGGGCTGTGCCCTCTTCCCACCTCTGCCATCACCTCACACACGAGCTGAGAGAGGGAAAAGGGACGGCTGGCAGTTGTGTGGGAGGCTCCAGGCTTTTATCTTGGTCGTGGTTTCCAACAGATGTGGCGTGAGCAATGTCTGTAAGGCAGCAGCTCAGCTTTGCTGCACCGAGATTAAAGGATTTAATAATCTGCTGGCAAGATGTAATTGAAAAAGGCAGAGCTCTGGCTGTGCAGCACTCAGCTGAGGCACCAGGGCATTCCCACGCTCCTGAGATCCCTCCAAACCTTCCAGGAAGCACAGCAAATGCCAGTGTGTGGGGCAGGCCCTGTTCTCCATGGATCCAGGGACTAACACTTCATCTTCCTTTGTAGGTAACTATTGATTTGTCAGTAGTGAGCCGCCAGGGAGCTTTTCACTCTGCACCTCGAGCTGCTCCAGAAGGGATAAGGAACTCAAAGTGGCACTGCCTCTGTGCTGGGTACATCTGGATGTGGCACCTGGGGACAGGGCTTAGGGTGGGAACTGTTGGGTTTGATGGTCTCAAGGGCTTTTCCAGCACCAATGATTCTGTGATCCCATGACTCCAGGTCCATGATGTGTCTCTGGGTACTGAGAGGTCAAAGCCCCATTCAGCAGCAGTGGGGATCCATCCATCCATCCATCCATCCATCCATCCATCCATCCATCCATCCATCATCCATCCATCCATCCATCCATCCATCATCCATCCATCCATCCATCCATCCATCCATCCATCCATCCATCATCCATCCATCCATCCATCCATCCATCCATCCATCCATCCATCCATCCATCATCCATCCATCCATCCATCCATCCATCCATCATCCATCCATCCATCCATCCATCCATCCATCCATCCATCATCCATCCATCCATCCATCCATCCATCCATCCATCCATCCATCCTCCATCCATCCATCCATCCATCCATCCATCCATCCATCCATCCATCCATCCATCCATCCATCCATCCATCCATCATCCATCCATCCATCCATCCTCCATCCATCCATCCATCCATCCATCCATCCATCATCCATCCATCCATCCATCCATCCATCCATCATCCATCCATCCATCCATCCATCCATCCATCCATCCATCCATCCATCCATCCATCATCCATCCATCCATCCATCCATCCATCCATCATCCATCCATCCATCCATCCATCCATCCATCCATCATCCATCCATCCATCATCCATCCATCCATCCATCCATCCATCCATCCATCCATCCATCCATCATCCATCCATCCATCCATCCGTCCATCCATCCATCATCCATCCATCCATCCATCCATCATCCATCCATCCATCCATCCATCCATCCATCAGCCATCCATCCATCCATCCATCCATCCATCCATCATCCATCCATCCATCCATCCATCCCTCCATCCATCCATCATCCATCCATCCATCCATCCATCCATCCATCCATCCATCCATCATCCATCCATCCATCCATCCATCCATCCATCCATCCATCCATCCATCCATCCATCCATCCATCCATCCATCCATCACCACTCCTCAGTCCCTTGTTCCACCCCTGCTTCACTCCCTGGTTCCTCCTGCAGGAAACAAGGCTGTGACTGGCTCTGCAAAGCACTGCCAACAATGCCAGGCTTCTTCCCCCACTGGGAACCAGGGCCCAGCACCAGCAGGTGATGCCACGGCCCAGGACGGGGATTTCTGGCTGCAGACACCAGGGCTGAAGCTCTGGAGGGGAAAAGCTGTCCTGGAGGGGCAGAGGCATGGGAAGATGGAGGTCCTCAGGCATTGCAGCTGGGAAGGAGGCCCTGGGGTGCATGGCTGAGGTGCCCTGGGCAGGGTGATCCAGGAGGGCTGGCAGAGCCCAGCTCAGTGCCCCGTGCTGGCCAAGCTGAGGTGACTGTGCAGAAATCAGAGACGTGTGTGGCCCACAGAGCTGCTGCCAAAGGGCTCTGTGTGCCCTTTGTGTCCTCCCTGTCACCTGGAAGTGCTGACTGAGTCCTTCTGCTCCCAGCAGGCTGCAGGAACAGAAACCAGGGGAAGTCCCTGTTTCAGGAACATGAAGCTGCCTTTGTTGTTCCCCTCACGTCCACCTGCCTGGGAGAGGGGTGAGGGAAGGAGGTGAAATCCAAGGTGCTGAGAGCCGGACCCTGCTGGCAGCAGTGCCAGGAGCTGCTGCAAACACCAACCTGTCCTGCCACTGCCCAAACAGCCTTGGCAGGAGCCACTCAGTGTGGCTGTGGGGTCAGCTGGAGGCAGGAGGGTGGCTGCAGTCTGGTGAGACCCAGCACCATGTTTGCAAAAGAGAAAATCTGTGTGCTGTGCTGTCATTTCCTCTGCTGAGGAATTCACCATTCTGACAAAGGGTATTTCTTACACTGGGCTTTCCTGGGCATGTCTCAAAAAATTTATCAGAGCTGAGGGGGCTCAGCCTGGAGCAAAGGAGGCTCAGGGGGGCCCTTGTGGCTCTGCACAAGTCCCTGCCAGGAGGGGACAGCCAGGGGGGGTCGGGCTCTGCTCCCAGGGAACAGGGACAGGACAAGGGGAAATGGCCTCAGGCTGGGCCAGGGCAGGCTCAGGGTGGGCATCAGGAGGAATTTCCCCATGGAAAGGGTGCTCAGGCCTTGGCAGGGGCTGCCCAGGGAGGTGGAGGTGTCCAGGGAAGGCCTGGATGTGACACTCAGAGCTCTGGGCTGGTGACAGGGTGGGGATTGGGCACAGCTTGGCCTCAGTGATCCTGGAGGTCTTTTCCAGCCTGAAGGATTCTGTGATTCTGTGTCTTTATTTGAGTTCTCCTGCCCTGATGATGACATCAATAAGAAACAAAAAGCCAGAGGGGTGTCAGGAGTTCAGAGCTCCTGCTCAGGTGCCTGAGGTGCTTGGAGCACAGGACTTGTTGTGGACACCCCTGCTAAGAGGACAACGTTGTACGGCAGCAGGTGGAGCAAATTCAAACTTTTCTGCTCCTCCTCAGGCTCTGCCCTGAGCATCTGGGGCTGTTCAACAGCTCCCTTACACAACTTTGGGTTCCAGACACTCCTGAAGTGGGGGGAGCTGGAGGTGCCCAGGGCCTGGGAGGGTCTGTGCTCTGTGGGAGCTCATCCTGCATGGAATGGTGCTCCCAGAACCTCCTCAGATGGCCTGGCCAGTGCCCATGCCCGGCAGCAGAGCCCCCAGCCCTGCCTCGGCTGGGGGAGGAGCTGGAGAACACAGAGCAGATTGTTCCCAGTGGCTCTGGGATGACAAAGGCCCTTCCATCCCCACGGCTGGGCCCTGCTCTGGGAGGCTGTGAGTGAGTGAGTAACCAGCAGGCCCAGCGTGTCACGGCTCTGCTCCTGTTGCACAACTGGCTGCTGATTCACAGCCCTCCAGCAGTGCTGGTGCAATTCCTGCTGCTCAGCTGTCCCTGCAAAGCCCAGGAAGAGGCTGCCAGGCCCTGCTGGCTCTCCCTTTACCCCTCATTAGCCCTAATTTGGTAATTTCTCCTCGTCACAGATCAGTGTCCTCTGGGGATCAGGACAGAAGTTCCTGGGAACGATGTGGGGAAAGAGCTGTGGGAGCTGTTCCTCCTCTGCCTGGACATCTCCAAATCTCCCAGTCCTGCAGCAATGGTCGCCTGACTGAGCCACCAAGACCAAAGGGGTCTTTGTCCTTGGCCAGGCACCTCCTGAGGGATTGCTTCCCTCGTGGGATAGCATTTAACAACTGGGCACACGGGCCAGCCTTACACAGCAGACTGAAAACATTCTGTCTTGCTTGCAGAGGGACATGTGAGATTCTCAGGAGGAAATAAATCTTCCTGGAAAGGGTGCTCAGGCCTTGGCAGGGGCTGCCCAGGGAGGTTTGCAGTGCCCATCCCTGCAGGTGTCCAGGGAAGGCCTGGACATGGCACTCAGTGCTCTGGGCTGGGGACAAGGTGGGGATGGGCACAGCTGGGACTGGATGGGCTGGGAGGGCTTTTCCAACCTCAGGAGTTCTGAGATTCTGTGTGGCACCACGTCCTCTCCAGGACCCCAAAGATAACCTTCCTTGGAGCACTGAAGTCCATGAGCCAGCTGCCAGGGACAGAAGGTTCTTGCAAACCTCCTGGGTTTGTGAACCTGCAGAGCTGACAAACCTCCCAGGAGCGCCTGGAGCCCCTGGAGGGTGGTGGCCAGCTGGGCTCAGTGGCAGTGCCTGTGCCAGGGAGCTCTCCATGGGCACTGGAGCTCTCCCCTTCCCTCTGCCCAGTCACAGAGGAAGTGTTTGTGTGCTGCTCCAGCTAAAAATAACCCCCTGTGTGTGCTGTGGCTGCTGTGTGTGCTGTGTCAGCGCCGCAGCTGAGCCGCTGCCGGGGCTCAGGGACAGGGACAGGGACAGGGGCCAGCGGGGGCAGCAGCCGGCACACCCAGCAGGGTGGGGAACCAAAACACCAAATACACCTGGGTCTGTGTCAGAGCAGGGCCTGGGAGGGACCCGACCTGCAGGGAACCTTTCCACAGAATCCCTGAGGCTGGAAAATCCCTCCCAGCCCATCCAGGCCAGCCTGTGCCCAATGCCCACCTTATCCCCAGCCCAGGGCACTCAGTGCCACATCCAGGTGACACCTGCAGGGATGGGCACTGCAACCCTCCCTGGGCAGCCCCTGCCAAGGCCTGAGCACCCTTTCCATGCAGAAATTCCTCCTGATGCCCACCCTGAGCCTGCCCTGGCCCAGCCTGAGGCCATTTCCCCTTGGCCTGTCCCTGTTCCCTGGGAGCAGAGCCCGACCCCCCCTGGCTGTCCCCTCCTGGCAGGGACTTGTGCAGAGCCACAAGGGCCCCCCCCTGCCTCCTTTGCTCCAGGCTGAGCCCCATTCCCAGCTCCCTCCTGGGGCCCTCCCTCAGCCCCTCCTGGGGCTCCATTCCCTTCCCAGCTCCCTCAGCCCCTCCTGGGGCTCCATTCCCTTCCCAGCTCCCTCAGCCCCTCCTGGGGCTCCATTCCCTTCCCAGCTCCCTCAGCCCCTCCTGGGGCTCCATTCCCTTCCAGCTCCCAGCCCCCTCCTGGGCTCCATTCCCCCAGCTCCCCTTCCTGGACACGCTCCAGCCCCTGCAGGTCTCTGCTGTCAGGAGGGGCCCAGAGCTGCCCCCAGCACTGGAGGTGCCCCAGCAGTGCCAGCACAGGGGACGGGCAGTGCCCTGGCCCTGCTGCCACCCCAGAGCTGGCACAGCCCAGGGGCCATTGGCCTCTGGCACACCTGGGCACATCTGGGCTTGTGTCCAGCTGCTGGCACAGCACCCCCAGGGCCTTTTGCAGGCTTCCAGCCCCTCTGCCCCCACATGAGTTAATTCATCCTGCAAACAGTGGGAAATTACTGGCAGCAGAATACTTAATTATGACAGCAAATTGCAGTTGGCAGTGTGCTGGATCATACCACGGGACAGCTCAGGATTCAACATGAGAAGAGCGTTGGGTCTGTGCAAAACCTGTAATGAGGCACCTGCAGCATTTCCAGTGCTTTCACTGCTGGTTCCACAGCCTGGCTCTTGGGATGGGGTCTTGGGAATGAGGAATTGTTCCCTGGCAGGGTGGGCAGGCCCTGGCACAGGGTGCTCAGAGCAGCTGTGGCTGCCCCTGGATTCCTGACAGTCCCCAAGGCCGGGATGGACACTGGGGCTTGGAGCAGCCTAGGATAGTGTCCCTGCCATGGCAGGGGTGGAATGAGATGGGTTTTGCTGTCCCTTCCCAGCCAAACCTTTCCACGCTCCCGGCTCTCCCCGGTTTCCCCTCAGGGCTCTCTGCCCCTCACGCCTGCGCCGCCAGGGGGCGCCTCCTGCCCCGCCCGCGGCCGCGCTCCGCCCCCCGCAGTGACGTCACCCCAACCCCTGGGGGAGGAGGCGCGCGCAGCCAATGGGAGCGCGGAGAGCGCAGCGAGGGGCGGGGCTCTCGCCGGCGCAAGGGCGGGGCCGACAGCCCCTAGGTTCGCCCGACCGCCGGTGACGTCATCACGCGGGGGTTCTGCGGGAGCCACCTGAGCGGGGCAGAGTGGGAGAATTGCTTCCAAAAATCCCATCCATCCCTGCCCTCTGGCAGTGGGAGCCATTCCTCTGCTCCTGTCCCTCCATCCTTGTCCCCAGTCCCTCTGCAGCTCTCCTGGAGCCCCTTCAGGCCCTGCAAGGGGCTCTGAGCTCTCCCTGGATCCTTCTCCTCTCCAGGTGAGCACCCCCAGCTCTCCCAGCCTGGCTCCAGTCCTGGAGCAGCTCTGGAGCCTCCTCTGGGCTCTCTGCAGCAGCTCCAGGTCCTTGTGCTGTTGGAATGCCCAGGACTGGGGCAGCTCTGCAGGTGGGTTCTCACCTGGGCACAGGGGCAGAATCCCCCCCTTTCCTGTTGCCCACTCTGGAGGATCAGCCCAGCATACGAGGGGTTTCAGGGCCAGGGCATGTCCAGCCTCTCACCCAGCAACACCCAGAGCTGCTGTGCCTCTGCTCATCCCCAGCCTGGATGAATCCGAGGGTTTGTTCCGACCCAAGTGCAGCAGCACCAGCACCTGGTCCCGTTAAACCCCACGAGATCCTCACTCTCAGAGCTCATCCGTCCCTTCGAATCGCGAATCCCGGGCAAAAAAGCCCGCACAAAACAAACGAACTCCGGGGGCCGCGCGGTGACGTCACCCGCAACGGCCGCACCGCCCCGGTGACGTCACAGCGGCGTACGCGCGCGCGCGCCGCCCCCGCCGGGCCTGCGCGGTGCGTGAGGCGGGGGAGGCGGCGCGCGCAGCCTCGGCAGCGCCTCTGAGGAGCCGCCGCGAGCCCCGGGGGAGAACCGGGAAGGGCCGGCGACAAGCGGGGCCCATCGAGCCGAGCAGAGCCCGGGCCGAGCGCGGGGTTATGAGGGCGGGCGCCGCCGCCTCCCCGTGAGGAGCCGCGGGCGCGGGGAGCGCGCGAGGCCGCCCCGCCACAGGAAGCCATTTTGTGGGCCCCCTCCTCCTCCTCCTCGCTCTCGTCCTCTTCCTCCTCCTCGTCCTCCGCCGTCGCCGCCGCCCTCGGGAGCGGCCGGGCCCGGTGAAGGAGGCGGCGAGGAGGGGCGGCGGCGGCCGCCGCGCCCTCCCCCATGGCGAAGAAAACCTACGACCTGCTCTTCAAGCTGCTGCTCATCGGGGACTCGGGGGTCGGCAAGACCTGCGTCCTCTTCCGCTTCTCCGACGATGCCTTCAACACCACCTTCATCTCCACCATTGGTCAGTGCTTTTCCGCCCATGGCGAGGCTGCGGGCCCCTCGGTTCTCACCGCCGTACCCCCCTCAGCTCCGTCCCTGTGTCACCCCCGGGGACCCCCAGTGTTCACCCCAGCCCCGTTATTGTGTCACCCCCTAGGGATCCCCTGTATTATCTCCAGCCCCCAAGGGACTTCCTGTGTCACCCATCAGGAATACCCTGTGATCCCCCCCCTCCATCCCCAGGGACCCCCAGCCCCATGTTTGTGTCACCCCTAGGGACAGCCTGTGTCACCCCCGAGCCCCATTCCTATATCCTCCCTCAGGGACACCCTGTGTCACCCATCAGCAATCCCGTGTGACCCCCCCAGGGACCCCCAGCCCCGTGTTTGTGTCACCCCTAGGGACGGCCTGTGTCAGCCCCGAGCCCCATTCCTGTATCCCCCCCAGGGACCCCCTATGTCACCCATCAGGAATCTCCTGTGCCCTCCCCCTCCATCCCTAGGGACCCCCAGTCCCGTGTTTGTGTCACCCCTTGGTACGGCCTATGTCACCCCTAGGGACGGCCTGTGTCACCCCCTTGTCCCACTCCTGTATCCCCCACCAGGGACCCCCTGTGCCACCCATCAGGACCCCCCAAGGACCCCCAGCCCCGTGTCTGTGTCACCCCCTTGCCCCACTCCTGTACCCCCCCAGGGACCCCCTGCGTCCCTCCAGGACCTTCCTGTGTCCCCCCCCAGCCCCGTCCCCGTGTCCCCCGGCCGTCCCCGTGCTGAGCCCCGGCAGAGCCGCCCCGGTGCCGCCCGACGCCGCCTCGCCCCCGCTGCAGGGCAGGGTGGCTTGGCTTCCTCCCTCGGCGCTGGGTGACCCTGAGCGACCCTCGCTGTCCCCCCCGCGGGGGCTGCGCTGGCAGCTCGTCCCCCCCGGCCCGTGCCAGCCTCCAGAGCCCACCTGGCCCCTTCCATCAGCGTTAATCCCCGTGCCCGCGGGCGGCGGGGCGCTGGGATCGCCGTGCCCGTGTTTGCACCGCTATGGATGTGGCTCAGAAACCATCGCGCTCGTGGGTGGGGTCTGTTTTCTCGCCCAACAAAGCTGTCCTTCCCCCCTCGGCACCTCCTGACCAAGGTAGAGCTGCTGTGACATCATGAAAGAGGGATGTGTCTTTGCCTTTTCCGTGCAATCTGTGCCACGGGACAGGCCTGGTACCCAATCTTTCCATCCCAGGTGTATCTCAGGGCTTCTCCTGAACATCTTTTTGCAGATGAGCAGTTCAGGTCAGCAGCTTCTCACCTCTTGGTGACTGGCTTTGGAAATTAAGGGTCATTCCTTAATGGAAATTAAGGGTCATTCCTGTCTCAGCTTTTCTTGCAGCACCCACTGGTGTAACACATGCAGATACCTACATCTGGATAAAAAAGAAAATTATTTCAAGGAGTTTGAACTGGATCTGGCTTTTGTGTTTGCTGTAAATCCCTTAAATCAGTGGTCGTGCAGCTGAGGGAACATGGAGTGTCAGTGTAGATCTTAGTGCTGGGTGTAAGTTCACCCCGTGCACTTCCTTGTCTGTGATGAAACATCACCCAAAAATTGCACCTCGGACTATAACACGCAAAAATACTCTCTTAAGCAAGGCTTGGGAAATTTAAAGTGAAAAAAAACACCTTTGTGACAGCTAAGTGTCGAGAAAATTATTTCCTAAAACCTCTCAGGGCCTCAACTTGGTGTTTTGCTGAATTTTTGGGGCACCGTGTGACAGTTAATGTTGTCCCTTCCCGTGGCATAGCCTGGCTCTGGGGTTTGCTGCTGTGGCCAGGGTGTATTTTGGCACTGCTTGGCAGATCCTTGCTGGGATCACATGACATTCCTTGCCTTTGGAGTTCGTTAGGAAGGTTTATTTCAATTCTCAAAGTTAAAAATAGTCAACGTCATAGTTAAAAAGTCAGCAGGCTCGCAGTGGCTCCTGCTCCAACAACTCGTGCTTTTAATAATTAGTGATTTACTAATTAGTATTAGTTGCTGGTCTGACGGTGCAGTTTTGGGGCCTTCAAGAGGAGTATCACCAAGTTGAGTAGGAAGTGTGCGTGCACGTGCAGATTTTGGAAGTGTTTCCCACCAGTCAGACCAGTGGCTGTTTGTTTCTGGAGTGCCTAAACTGGAAGGCAGAGGTGTTTAATTCCCTGAATTCTGAACTGGGTGTCTGTGACGGTAGCTGTGTAAGATTTGTGTCTTCACAGTGGAATTTGGCAGGTGTTGGGGTACAGATTGATTTTCTGTGTGGTGTTTAACTGCCCAAAGATGCCTTGAATGTGTTGTTCCCATAGTTCTTCTGTAAGCTGATGTGGAAACCTGGAGGGAATTGTCCTGTGCAATGTCGGTGTTAAGGGTGACTCTCCATTAGCGCCTTGGGAAAACCAGCCCATCCCTGAAGGAAGAACCCGAACACCTGAGTTACCCAGGTCCAGTCAGTTCTCTCTGCTTTGTCCCAAACGGTGCAGCAATGTGGCTGAAAATGGGATTTCAGTTTCCCCCTGGTGCCAGCAGCTCTCACACTTGCCCAGGTTGGCCTTGCAGCAGCAGTGACAATCCAGGAACCTGGAAAGGGGCTTTCCATGGAGGTCCCTGCTCTGGGAAATCCCAGCCCTCTGCTTGGTTTTGCAGCTGGAAGAGCAGAGTTTCAGGGAAAGCCTCCCATGGAGTCTTTGACCTGTAGCAACAAGGAAATGTGGTTTCACAGGCCTGTGTACACAGTGGGTGACGGGAGGTGGCTGGATCCTTGGCCGAGGCTCTCCTGTGTTTGAATAACCCCAGCAGCTCTGGGCCCTGCCCTGGCTTTGCTCAGAGCTCTGCCAACAGCCTGGGACACACGTGAAATGTACTGGGGTGTTTGGTGGGGCTGGAGGCAGGGGCTGGCTCCTGGAATCCTGGAATGGTTTGGCTGGGAAGGGACCTCAGGGCCCATCCAGTGCCATCCCAGGGCAGGGACACTTCTGCTGTCCCAACCCCAATGTCCAGCCTGGCCTTGGGCACTGCCAGGATCCAGGGGCAGCCCCAGCTGCTCTGGGAATTCCATCCCAGCCCCTGCCCACCTTCCCAGGGAACAATTCCTCATACAATTCCCAGTATCCCATCCAGCCCTGCCCTCTGGCAGTGGGAGCCATTCCCTGGGTCCCTCCATGCCTTATCCCCAGTCCCTCTGAGCTCTTCTGAAGGTTCCTTCAAGCACTGAAGGCTCAGTCTTTGTTTTGTAAGGAAAAGAAGGATCTCAAGGAATGTTGAAAGTGCCTCTGTCTGAGGAGGATACATGAGGAAAAGGTTTTAATTCTCTAAAACCAAAGGCCTGTTTGCATATGTAAGGGAAGACACCCTAATAGAGCGTTTCTGCTTCATGTCAGTAACTTCTGTCACTTCACATTTCGTCTTTGCACATCGATCCTGCTCCATGATGGCTGCTGGGAGAGAACTTACTGGCCCTGTAATTTGACATACTCTCACTTTGACTTTGAGTCACTTCAATCTAATATTTCCTGCTACAGCAGCAGTTAAGCTTCTGGATGTGCTGAGGTGCCAGCATGGGTGATTTCATTGCCCCTTCTCAGGCACTATAAATATTCCAGATGGCATTTCTGCAAGAAATCCCAGAGTCATGGTAACCTCCCTGGGGAGGCCAGGGCCTGGGCCTCCAGCCCTGCCCTGCTCTTTGCAGGTACAAAAGGAATAAATCTTGGAAGGCTTAGTCCATCACAAATAATTTCAAATTTTAACTGTTCTTCAGCGATTTTCTGGTGCAAAATTCATTTTTATGGTATTTGGTTTTGAGAACTGTGGTGACGTCTCTCAAGGGTCAGTGAGTGGGTGCAGCTGCCCCTCTGGCACTGCTGCTGCTCCTCCTCATTTTACTGCTCTCCCTGCTACCAGCAGATTGTCTTTATTTTGAATGTTAAACATGTTAGGATGAGTAACTTCCAGGCAGCATATCCCTGAAATCTTATTTTTTAATATCTTTATTGTCACTCAGTGTGTCAGGCTGTTGATGGTTTGAAGTGAGCTGTGCATTAGGGATCCACAGGAGCTGTGCACACTTTGTGGAGCTCCTGGGGGTCCAGCCTTTGGCACCTGGGAACAGGTAGGGAGGGAGGCTCCTGTGGCCAGGATGGCTGCTGAAGGATTTGAGTGCCAGAACTGAGCCTAAGCATGTAATCACTGTTGTCTGACTAAGTCCAGTGCAAATAAAGATGAGTCACAAAAATGTTTTCCCATGAAATCTCTAGTAACAGCTCAGGAGAACAAAGGGTGTGTGAGGATTGGGAGATTTCCTATCCCAGTGCTCCTGGTGGAGGTAAAACTTCCCTGGATCTTTATCCCTCCCCAGTGCTCCTGATGGAAGGCAAAACTTCCCTGGATCTTTATCCCTCCCCAGTGCTCCTGATGGAAGGCAAAACTTCCCTGGATCTTTATCCCTCCTGGAAGTGCAGCTGTAATTTGTGTTCCTGAGCTTTACTCACCTGGCTGTAAGTCTACAAATCCAGAGATAAAAAACAGTGATTTTTGAGGTTTGTTTTCTTTTGAACACAACCAAAGCTGTGCTAGGAACATGCAAAAGTGTTATTTTTAAAGTGAAACTATAGGAAAACTATTTGGATGAAATTACTATTTTTTAATTATTTATTTTGTCTTTATTAGAATTTGGTTTGAGTTGGAACCACTTGCTTTGAAATTGCTTCATATTGGCACACTGAAGCACTGAAGTTTTTTAAAATTAGTCCTCAGCTAATAAATCCAAGTTTGTTTGTGCATCCTGGGAGGATTTGTTCACTCAGGATTGTGATATATTAGTGTCAGAAGGAAGGAAGGATCCCCAGGTAGAGAATGGGGGAAAACTTGCAAGATTTGGGAAACAAATGATGGTTTGAGTGGTGAAGATGCTGTTGCTGTGCTGGGGTTGCAATGAAGTGTGAAAAACAAGCAGTTTCAGGATTCAAATAAAGCGGGGGTTACTACACCAGGGGGAAGTACTGGCTTGCCTGTTCCCAGAAGCTGAGGCTGTTCCAGGCCAGGCTGGACAGCACTTGGAGCATCATGGTCTGGTGGAGGATCCCTGCCCATGGCAGGGGGTGAAATGGGGTCAGCTTCAAGGTCCTTTCTGAGCCAAACCATTCCATAATTCCATCATTATATCCCTTTTTTGTATCCTGCCTGCAGGAGCAGCAGCAGCAGCTCTGAGTTGTGTTCATGTTGTGCCCAGGCTGTGGGCTCAGCCTGCTGCTGGCTCCTGGCATGGAGCAGGTGAATTCCATAATTCCATCATTATATCCCTTTTTGTATCCTGCCTGCAGGAAAAGCAGCCCAGTTGTGTTCGTGTTGTGCCCAGGCTGTGGGCTCCCTGGCCCAGCAAAGCCCCCTTGATCCCAACTCCTGCTCAGTCATTCCTGTGACCTGAACCCAGCAGGCAGCGGGAGAGGCCAGAGTCATTTCCACTTGGAGGTGGCCGTGCTGCACAACTGGCTGCCAGGGGAATTCTGGAGGGGAAAAGGTGGGTTCAGAATGAGAGTAGAAAATGGAAGTGGATCTCTAGGGGGGCATTGAGTGCAGTGCTCTGGATGCAGGCTGGGAATCCCCTGGGCTCTGGGCTGCTGGAGGTTGGACAAGCATTGTTTGGCCTGGAGGGGGGTTGTCCTCTCCTCTGTCTGCTGGGACACCCAGGGGAAGGGTTACAGAGCGAGCTGGACTCCTGTGATATTCTACAAAAAGGGTGGTTTGGTTTTGGTTTTCTTTAGTAGGGTTTTTTGGGCCTTTTGTGTGTGAGTGTTTGGGGATTTTTTTTCTCATGTAGGGCAGTGAATAATGAGCAGCAGTTTTGCACACGCCTCACAGAGCTGCTGATGAGAAGCTGGGGATGGCTGTGGTGAGGAGCTGAGGAACTGAGCTGGCTGCAAACTTCTTTGTGTAACGTGGCTGTTTTCTCAGCTGAGCTGGAGCAGTTCCCTGATGGGGCTCCTCAAAATCTGTGCTGGTGCAGTGACAGGGCAGCAGGGGACATGGGAACAGCACAGGAGGTGGTGCTGCTACTCAGAATTCCAGCATCCCTGGGGCTGGAAAAGCTCTCCCAGCCCATCGAGTCCCAGCTGTGCCCAATCCCCACCTTGTCCCCAGCCCAGGGCACTCAGTGCCACATCCAGGTGACACCTGCAGGGATGGGCACTCCAACCCTCCCTGGGCAGCCCCTGCCAAGGCCTGAGCACCCTTTCCATGGGGAAATTCCTCCTGATGCCCACCCTGAGCCTGCCCTGGCCCAGCCTGAGGCCATTTCCCCTTGGCCTGTCCCTGTTCCCTGGGAGCAGAGCCCGGCCCCCCTGGCTGTCCCCTCCTGGCAGGGACTTGTGCAGAGCCACAAGGGCCCCCCTGAGCCTCCTTTGCTCCAGGCTGAGCCCCTTCCCAGCTCCCTCAGCCCCTCCTGGGGCTCCATTCCCTTCCCAGCTCCCTCAGCCCCTCCTGGGGCTCCATTCCCTTCCCAGCTCCCTCAGCCCCTCCTGGGGCTCCATTCCCTTCCCAGCTCCCTCAGCCCCTCCTGGGGCTCCATTCCCTTCCCAGCTCCCTCAGCCCCTCCTGGGGCTCCATTCCCTTCCCAGCTCCGTTCCCTTCCCTGGACACGCTCCAGCCCCTGCAGGTCTCTGCTGTCAGGAGGGGCCCAGAGCTGCCCCCAGCACTGGAGGTGCCCCAGCAGTGCCAGCACAGGGGACGGGCACTGCCCTGGGCCTGAGAAGTTCCCCATGAGAATTCACTTTCTGGTTGCAGTTCCACATTAACAGACCTGTTGGCAGCAGTTCCAGTGCCTGGCCTTCCCTCCTCCCTGCCCCAGTATGAAACAAACCCCAAACTGGGCTCGCTCCTCTCCTGCTGCTGTTGCCGTCGGTGCCTCGGGCAAAGCCGGTCAGGGAAGGAGGTGAACACTGCAGAGCTGCTTCCCTGGGCTCAGTCCTGTGCTGGCAGCCCTGCTGCTCCTCTGTGGAGCTGCTTCCCTGGGCTCAGTCCTGTGCTGGCAGCCCTGCTGCTCCTCTGTCCTTGCTCTGACACGTTGGTGATGTGCAGCTGAAACTCAGGGGCAGCTGCTCCCCAAATGTGCTGAGCCCAATCAGGAGCCCTGCAGGGTGCCCAGGTTGGCTGCTCCAGTTAAGCCAGCCCTGTTTCCAGGAGGGGACTGAGCTGTCACTTCAGCAGGGACAGAGATGAAGAGTTAGGAAGTCACTGATATTTTCTGGGGTAATGTGTGTACAGATTTGGAGCACAGGCTTCGTGATCTGTGGGCTGCTTGTGAATTTTCAGAGGCCAAACAAGATGTCTGTTGCTGTTGCTAGAAACTTGTTCATGAATGCCTAAGCAGGAACACAGCCTGGGTTTCAAGTAGCCAGTGATTAGTTTTTAGTGCCTTGTTGAGTGATAAACACAACTGGGAGGTGCAGGGAAGTGATTTCCTCTTGATCCTGGGTTTATGTGTTTTGAAAGAAAATCTGTTATGTTCTTGCAGAAGATTTTCTTGCCTGTGAGGGTGGGCAGGCCCTGGCACAGGTTGCCCAGAGAAGCTGTGGCTGCCCCTGCATCCCTGGAGCTGTCCAAGGCCAGGTTGCAGCACCCTGGGACAGTGGAAGGAGTTCTGCACACAGCAGGGTGTGAAATGGGATGAGCTTTAAGGTCCCTTCCTACCCAAACCATCCCGTGATTCACCAGTTCTCTTTACCCTGAGAAAACACTTGATCTTTTCCACTCTTCCAGTCAATACTGATATTTAATTAGGGCATTGATTGAGAGCCTATTGATGAAAACCTCATCAGGGGACAGGAAGAATCCACCCTAGCTTGAAGAATTAAGGCTGCCTGGGAAGGGTTTTGCCTTGGCAGGCCCTGCTCCCTGTCCCTGCAGCCCTGGAGCAGGGCGTGGGCTCTCCCCACCCTGGGTACCACAGCTCGCTCCCTGCTCCTCCTCCCTGGAGCAGGGGAAGCCAGCGTGTCCCTGCTTGTTGGTGAGCTGGAGAGCCTCAGGAAGGATGGTGGCTGGGAGAGGGCTGCTCTGCCAGCAGAATTCATCCCACCTGGGCTTGAGGAGTGCCCAGACAGCACACCAGGGCAGAGCAGGCTGCACGGATTCTCCAGCCGTGGCAGCCTGTTGTGCCATCAAAAAGTCATGGAGCAAAAAGTAGGGAAGGATTTGAGCCTTGGTTTGTGTAACTCTTGCAAGGGGGTAAGGTGCTTGAGAAATGCTTTGTGAAAAACCAGCTTGGCAAATTCCTGCTGCTGAGGGAATTCCCTGTGTGGCCCTGGAGAACAGGGAGGAGGCCAGAGCTGCTCCTGCAAGTTGTGTTGAACGTCTGGTGTTTCAGTGCAGCTCAGCTGTGTGGGTTTTCCTCTGTCTCTGTGTGGGTTTGACTACAAGTCTTGTGTGGGTTTAACTAAAGTCTCTGCGTGTTTTGGTTCTGTTCTGTAGCTAAAACAACTCCAGGCTTTCTCTCCCACTGGGATTGTGACTGTTCCCTGTAACCTGGAGAAGCACTCGTTTGTGTCTTGCATTTCCAAAATCTGACTTTGTGCTCCCAGAGAGACACCTGCTTTCTTGAGAGCTAACAGGTATGGAATTTCTACAGATAGATCCATACCTGTGCAGCTTTTTCCTCAAGGATGCTTCTCAAACTGGTGTGCTTTCATGTTTGGATCTGCTGAAGCTGTTCCTGGACTAGGAGGAGTGCTGAAATGGTCTGTTCCCAAAACCATGGCTCTGGTGTGACCTGCTGCTGCTGTGTGTGCCGGGAGTTCCTTTGGTGCTGGAGGGGTTGGGATCAGCATCATGCTTGGGCCAGCTGTCCTGGCCTCAGATCTGAGCTTCAGAACCCTTAAAAGCCTGGTTCCAAAGGTGGGTGGTGCTCTGGTGAGGTCAGGTGTCACCTCAGCGTGTCCAGGTGGGTGGCTGACCTGGCCTGGGTCAGGGTATGGTACCAGCCGCTGGATTTATGGAAGGTTCTGGAAGGCTGGGCTTTGTCATGGCTCATCTGCACCTTAGGAGAGCAAACTCTTGCCTCTGTTTCCTGACAGCTTTCCCTGAATGGGTTATGCCTGGTCCCAAATAAGTTTTTCTGCCCCTGAGATGGTTGTGTCTTAAGTGGGTCTCACCAGCATTGTAATCTTCTACACTAAAGGTGATTTTACATTTCCCTTCAGGTCTCACCATTGTAATCTTCTACACTAAAGGTGATTTTACATTTCCCTTCAGGTCTCACCATTGTAATCTTCTACACTAAAGGTGATTTTACATTTCTCTTCAGGTCTCACCATTGTAATCTTCTACACTAAAGGTGATTTTACATTTCCCTTCAGGTCTCACCATTGTAATCTTCTACACTAAAGGTGATTTTTCATTTCCCTTCAGGTGCTCAGGTGCTGACCATGGGCTCCTGGAAGCAGGAACTCACCTATTGGTGTCTGACATATTTATGTGCCAGGTGTCATCTCCTGCCCTTCCAACCAGGCCATGGTACCTGTTCTTCCTCACCCCCAAATCCCCATGGTAGGTGACTTCCCTGAGGGCAGGAGGTGACACCTGGCATCCAGTGAGGGCACTGCTTTGCACTTTCATTGCTGCAGATCTGTAATAAATTCCTGAACTCAGGTCATTGGAATGCTGGTAGCAGTACCTAGAAATTTCCAGTTCCTCAGGTAGCAGCATTGATTTCACACCTCCCAAGGCTTGCTGCAGGCTGTGTCTAATGCATCCTCTCCTCTCCCTTCTCCAAGTGGGATTAGGAGCTCCTTGGAAGCTGAGCTGTCACCTCCATCCCTGTGCACGTGGCAGGACGTGTGCGTGCCTCTGTCGCTCAAGAGGGAGCTCAGATGTGGAGCCTCAGCACAGCTGTCTGCTGGTTAAAGGGGTCCCTCCAACACTCCTGGTTCCTTGAGTGTGCTGGGAAGGGCTTTCATCTCCAGGGAACTTTTTGATCTTCCCAGTAAGCAACAAAGTTACTCAGTTAGTTATTTTAGCTACACAGATCTGTGGCAAAAGCAAAAGTAAATCCTGTCTGGTTCTTTGGGATTTGTGCTTCCTGTGGGTCTGTCCAGGACAGCATGGAGCAGGAATGTGAGTTCTCTGGAAGTCTGCTGTGTCTCATTCCTGTTTCAGTGAGCAGAAATGCTGTGTGTTCCTTCAGAGGGGCTCAGAAACCTGCAACAGCATTAGGCTGGCAGTGTGTGCTCAGCTGAGGTGGCCGTGTGCCACAGGGCTGTGTCCCCAGCCTCAGGGATGTGTCCCCAACCTTAGGGATGTGTCCCCAGCCTCAGGGATGTGTCCCCAGCCTCGGGGATGTGTCCCCAGCCTCGGGGATGTGTCCGCAGCCTTGGGGCTCTGTCCCCAGCCTTGGGGCTCTGTCCCCAGTGTTAGGGATGTGTCCCCAGCCTCAGGGCTGTGTTCCCAGCCTCGAGGATGTGTCCCCCAGTGTTAGGGATGTGTCCCCCAGTGTTAGGGCTGTGTCCCTAACCTTAGGGATGTGTCCCCAGCCTCGGGGATGTGTCCCCAGCATTAGGGATGTGTCCCCAGCATTAGGGATGTGTCCCCAGCCTCGGGGCTGTGTCCCCAGCCTCGGGGCTGTGTCCCCAGCCTCAGGGATGTGTCCCCAGCTTTAGGGATGTGTCCCCAGCCTCGGGGATGTGTCCCCAACCTTAGGGATGTGTCCCCAACCTTAGGGATGTGTCCCCAACCTCGGGGATGTGTCCCCAGCCTCGGGGCTGTGTCCCCAGCTTTAGGGATGTGTCCCCAGCCTCGGGGCTGTGTCCCCAGCCTCGGGGCTGTGTCCCCAGCTTTAGGGATGTGTCCCCAGCCTCGGGGATGTGTCCCCAACCTCAGGGATGTGTCCCCAGCCTCGGGGCTGTGTCCCCAGCCTCAGGGCTGTGTCCCCAGCCTCAGGGATGTGTCCCCAGCCTCGGGGATGTGTCCCCAGCCTCAGGGATGTGTCCCCAGCCTCAGAGATGTGTCCCCAGCCTCAGAGATGTGTCCCCAGCCTCAGGGCTGTGTCCCCAGTGTTAGGGATGTGTCCCCAGTATTACAGATGTGTCTCAGCCTCAGGGCTGTGTCCCCAGCCTCAGGGATGTGTCCCCAGCCTTGGGGATGTGTCCCAAGTGTTAGGGATGTGTCCCCAGCCTCAGGGATGTGTCCCCAGCCTCAGGGATGTGTCCCAGTGTGCTTGAGACCTTGACCCAGCCAGAGCACAGGAGATGGAGCTGCTGGGTTTGGGTCAGGGAATGACAGAATGGATTGGGTCGGAAGGAACATTTAATCTGTTCCTTATTCCACCCCCTGCCATGGGCAGGGACACCTCCCAGGCTGTTCCAAGCTCCAGTCCAGCCATGGGCTGTGTCAGACAACACCACCAGGGTTTACAGGGAAAGAGCTGAGGTTGCAGCAGAGCTCTGCCAGCAGCTGGAGCAGCAGCCCCACCGGCCCCAGGGTGCCAAACCGCAGCGCTGACAGTCCTTGTGTCACCTCTGGCAGCTGCTGGGTGACAACACCTGCGCTTGCTCACAGCAGGATTTCCCACACCACCTCTGTCACCCACTCATTCTGCCTCTCACCCACCTGCAGGGTTAGAAGCCCTTCCAAAGCTTCCAGATGCTCTGAGGATCACAAGGAGACCTCATCCAGCAGGAATCTCCCCTGGCTGCAGGGCTTTTGGTGGGATCCAGAGCAGCTCTGACACACTGGGAAATGGGATCCCCTGCTCAGGTCCTGCCCTGGCACCCAGGACCAGCAGCAAGGCTGAGGCAGGCTGTGGAGCACAGACTCTGATTGCCACCTCACACCAGGGCTGGGGTCATTTGGGGTCTCTCATTGCCCCAAGGACAGCAGTGCCAGCAGCTCTCTGCATTTCTGTTCCACTCACACACCACCTGCAGCACAGCTTTTCCCTGTTATGATCAATGTCAACCTCTTTTTGTCCCCAGCACAAGGCTCAGGCAGCACCAGTGGGGACACCCAGAACCCAGGGCCTGAAAGGGGCTCCAGGAGAGCTGCAGAGGGACTGGGGACAAGGATGGAGGGACAGGAGCCAGGGAATGGCTCCCACTGCCAGGGGGGATGGATGGGATCTTGGGAATGAGGAATTGTTCCCTGGCAGGGTGGGCAGAGAATTCCCAGAGCAGCTGGGGCTGCCCCTGGATCCCTGGCAGTGCCCAAGGCCATGTTGGACACTGGGGTTGGGAGCAGCCTGGGACAGTGGGAGGTGTCCCTGCCATGGCAGGGGTGGCACTGGATGGGCTTTGATGTCCCTTCCCACCCAAACCATTCTGGGGTCTGTGAACCTTCTTGCAGATTACAGCAAAGTGAGAAGTCCAAACGAGTCTCACAGCCTCCAGTGCTGCTCAGGAGGTTGCAGTGCTCTGGCTAGTAAGAAATGTTGATTCTGGGTGTGTTGTGTGACATTCTTGCAGTTGTCTGCACATTTTCAAAGGCACATTATTCCTGTTTCTCAGGCTTTTTCTGTGAGTTCAGTTAGACTGTTGCAGTATCAATAACAGCTCCAAAGGGTGATAAAACTTCCTGATAAATGTGATGCTTCAGGGCAATATCATAACAATGAGCCTTTATTTCGAGGTTTTTCCCTGCTGATGAACTGGAGAGCTCTGCCACTCATCTCACTTGCTGGAGAACTTAAAGTTTGGGTGGAAACATCTGTGTTCCAACACTGACCTCCTCTGACAGCTGGGGGCTGGAGGATCTCTCGTGATCACACTGCCCATCACCCTGATGTGTAGGAACTGCCTTACAGACTCCTAGAACTTGGTGTAAACAATGATCAGAACCTGCTGCCACGTGGTTTTTTTTGATGCTGAGGGGTTAATAAATGAAATTTTCTGCTGTGTGAGTTGCTGTTCAGTAACTGGGAGCACCCCCAGCGATGTGGCAGCTGTTGATGAGCACCTGTTGGAGTATTTGAACATCCTGCAGGAGCCTGGGGAGGGAACAGGTGCGTCCCTAATCAGCCATTCCCTGTTGGAAATGTCACCCAGCAAGGGCTGGCTCCCAGCCTGTCCCCAGCCCTTTGTAAGCAGCAGTGATGTGAGGTCACATGTGGGGTGGCAGAGCTGGTGCCAGCAGTGACAGAACTCTCTGCTCTGGGCAGCTTGGCTTGGGACGCTCAGAAATCATGGGATTGTTTTTGTGTTTGTAAGAGCACAAACAGGTTTTCCAGCACTGAATTGTCACATGGGTCCTTTTGGAGCAACCTGGTCCAGAGGGAAGTGTCCCTGCCCATGGAACAAGTTGAGCTGGAAGATCCTTCCCAACCCAAACCCTTCTGGGGTTCAGTGATTCCATGGCAGTGAATTGAGTGGCTGAATCCTTCAATGACCTCCCCAGCACAGCACCTCCTCTTTGGTAAAGCTGATGCTTTTCTGAATGAATTCACATTATCTGTCTTGTCCATCTGCTGAGTATAAATTAGCCAGGATAAGTGTTAACTTGAATTTTATTTTTATGTAATTTGAGGGCAAAATTACCATTGCAGCAAGTAGTGACAAATTCTGTGTTTCATAAATAGCAGTCTATGTGAAAGCAGATTCCTGTGCTGTATTTATTTCCTAGCTAACAAATATAGCTTAAGTAGGGTGAGACATGCATGAAAACTGATTTAATTGGCTGTAATTGAACTTGAACATATTTAATTCATGTCCTTGGTGGTTTAGAGTAGAATTCCAATTGCAGGCTGGGCTGTCTGGAGTCCAGACTTTTCCCTGCTGTGATTTTGGGTGTGGGACCTGATGGGCTCCTGACAGTGGCATTCATGAGGAGATGCAGCTGCTTCATGTGATGCCCTCCCTAAAAATAGGGGCTGCTAAAGGCCTGGACCAGAGTTAATTGAGTATATTGGAAAATGAAAGATGTAATGGCAGGGAATTAAATCAGCCCTCAAGCCTGCCATTAACTGACACTGAGCAGACTTTCCTGCTGCATGGGAACAGCTCTGAAGGAAGTTCTTTTTCTTGCTAGAGCTTCATTTCCTTTTTTTCCCCCCTTAGTACCTTATGAATAAAAACCTTATTGTCTCTCTTGTCTCTTGGTATGCATAAAACATCACTAAAATAGTTCCTTTGTTCATTTTCTTTTGTTTTGTTTGTGGGAGCCTTGTGTAAGGTTTAGCTGCTGGAATAACAAAATGATCAAATTTCTTTTTTCTGGAAGAAATAACTGCTTGTGTTGAAGCTGTGGTCTCGGGGACCTTAGTGACAGTGTAGGTGGTGTCAGCAGGAACCTGGAGCCTTCTCTCTGCACAGAGATTGTTTTTACACAAAGGTTGGAGCTCTGCTTTCATGTGACTTCTGAAACTCCTTCCCTGGGGGAGTGTGGGTAAGTCAGACCTCCCTGGATGAAAGTTGCGCTGATGTTTGTGAGCTGAGGGCAGCTGGGGAGGGGAGGATGAGGAGGTTCCATTTTCTGGCTTCAGAAATGGCCTCAGTGCCTGTGTGTGAGCAGTCCCTGCCCCACACTGATGGTGCACACAGACATTTCCAAGGGGGGTGCCAGAGATGGTGCCAGGCTCTGCTCAGTGGTGCCAGTGGCAGGACAAGGTGCAAAGGCCATGAACTGGAGCACAGGGAGCTCCTCCTCATGGGGAAAAACTTCTGTCCATGGAGGTGACAGAGCCCTGGGACAGCTGCCCTGGGAGGATGTGGGGTCTCCCTCTCTGGAGATGTTTCAAACCCACTGCCCCAGGATCTCCAGAGGTCCCTTCCAGCCCCAGCAGTTGTGGGGTTCTCTGTTGTTGCCTGGGATGCCAGTGTTCATCTGCAGGGATCTCAGCTACACTCACTGCCCCCAGAGCCTGTGGCAGCCGTGCCTTGAGCTCATCCGAGTGCACAGCGGGGTTAAACAGCTCGGATCCTGAGCTCTTGGTCACAGCACTTGGGAAATGGGAAATGCTCCATCTTTGGGAAATGCTCCATTTTGTGGGAAATGCTCCATTTTATGGAAATGCCCCATCTTATGGAAATGCCCCATCTTATGGAAATGCCCCATCTTATGGAAATATTCCATGTTATGGGAAATGCTCCATTTTTGGGAAATGCTCCATTTTATGGGAAATGCTCCATTTTATGGAAATGCTCCATCTTATGGGAAATGCTCCATCTTATATGGAAATGCTCCATCTTATGGAAATGCCCCATCTTATGGAAATATTCCATGTTATGGGAAATGCTCCATCTTATGGAAATATTCCATGTTATGGGAAATGCTCCATTTTATGGAAATGCTCCATCTTATGGAAATGCTCCATCTTATGGGAATTGCTCCATTTTGTGGGAAATACTCCATCTTATGGAAATGGAAATGCTCCATCCTATGGAAATAGTCCATTTTATGGGAAATACTCCATCTTATGGAAATACTCTATCTTATGGGAAATGCTCCATCTTATGGAAAAAATGCTCCATCTCCTCCATCTTGGAAATGGGAAATGCTCCATCTTATGGGAAATACTCCATCTAATGGAAATGCTCCATCTTATGGGAAATGCTCCATCTTATAGGAAATGCTCCATCTTATGGGAAATGCTCCATTTTATGAAAATGCTCCATCTTATGGAAATACTCCATCTTATGGAAATGCTCCATCCTATGGAAATCCTCCATCCTATGGAAATGCTCCATCTTATGGGAAATACTCCATTCTGTGGAAATGCTCCTCTCCCCAGTTATCTCCTGAACTTTGCCCATGTGCTGATATGTGCTGGCTCAGGGATCAAACCACCAGATCAGACTGTGCCACGAAGCCTTGGCCCACTGGCTGAGGCTCTGCTCCTGCCCAGGTGGGACAAACTCCTCCCTGAAGGTGCAGCTCCTGCCTGGGAGCCTGGTTGGGATCAAGCCGGGCTTGGCAGCACCACGGCAGCAGAGTCAAGTGGTTTCATTCCTTTAGTCCCACCAGCCACAGCTGATGACATGATCAGTGCTAACAGTTTTCCCAACATCCAGTCCCTGGTGCCAACCCTCCCATCCTCAGTCCATCACCCAAATGCCTTCCCCAAGAGCTCTCTCATCACCCACCCACCATCAGGGTGCCCTGGCCACCAGGTGGCTGCTGTGGGCACTGCCCAGCATTCCCTGGAGCATTCCTGGCACAGCTGGAGCCCTCCCAGGTGCCCTGGTGTCTTTGCCAGAGTGGGAGAACCACGTTGTCCCCTGGTGCTGCCTCAGCCTCCACCCCAGCTGAAATCACCAAGGCTGTGTTTGTTAATGCCCCAAGGAGCTGCCCAGGGAGGTTTGGAGGTGGCACTTGGTGCCCTGGGCTGGTGACAAGGTGCCATTGGGCACAGCTGGACTCAGTCCTGCAGTGCTTTTCCAACTCCAGGAATGATGATTCTGTGGTAACTCAATTTCTCAGGTGTGGCTCCATGTGCTGTTGTCCCTTCCTGTGAAGCTGGAGGAGGATGTGGTGCCTCTCAAAGTAGAAACAGGTTGGTTTTTGAGCTCTTGGGGATTTAACTTAATCCCCTGAGTCCCCTTTCTCTCCAGCCCCCCAGGCAGCCTCCTCTAACTAAAGGTTGTAAGCTCACACACCTTAGTTCCTGCCTTGGAGGAGCTGTCACCTTCACTTTACAGAAGAGTTGAAATTTATCTGCAAAGATTGGTACAAAATTCATGCCTGGCACTTTGTGTCCAGGTCCGTATTTAAATACCTGCAAATAGATGGAGTGGGGGCCTGGAACTTGAGGTTGATGTGGAGGAGCTCTTGGGAAGATCTGGTGTGTCATCACAAATGAGGAAGAGACATTAGGAAATCCCTCCCAGGCAGCTCCCTGGCTGCTGTGTGCTACCAGGGCCTTTCCCAGCTCCTGATTTTTTGGATTTTAACTGCAGGTGTGGGTTGAACAGCACTTGTCATTGTAATCCATCTGTCAAACATGAGCAGTGCTGCTTGAGGAGCAGCAGCTCTGGGGAATCCCTGGTGATTCTCTGCTGCCTCGCAGCCCTGTGGCTTCCCAGACCTAAATGTGTGCATAGAATCTGTATTTTTAAGAACAAAAAAGTCAGCTGATAAAAGGATTTACATCTGCAAGTATCCAATGTGTAATAGCAAGGTAATGGACTTCTCCCTGTTGGAGAGAATAAGGTGGAACAAAGGAGGCGTCAAGGATTGTTCCTGGCAGTGATTAATATTTTAATTTAGGTTTTGAGCAGTGGAGAGGTGGAAGGCCCCCAGTGCCATGGAGGTGCTGTGTGGGGAGCACACAGCTCCCACCCCCTCTGTCTCCTTGGTCACTTCGTACTTTTAATATTTTTTAACATTGCTGCCAAGCGCTCTTAAAGAATTCTTGGAAGCAGTACTGCCTTTTGCAGTGGCTTACCTCAGGTGTTAATTTGTGATTTTTAATACAGATCTCAAAACCAGTCACGGAGGAGGTTTCAGTTGGGACTTGCAGTGAGACAGTTTTGATGCTCTGCATCAAAACTGTGCATCCCTGAAAGGGCCAATGGCAGAGATCTCACCTGCCCACAGCTCCTTTGCTGCTCTGGTGGCAACAGGAGCAGTTCAGAAAGGAATTTCCAGTTAGGAAGGTCTCCTTCACTCCTGGAGTTGTGAATCCTGCAGTTGTGAATCCTGTTCATCTCTGAATTGCTTGGTGCTGTAAGGGCAGTATGAGGTGCGTTTGGAAGATCCCCAAATTCTTCCAGCAGTGGAGATGTGGATGAATTCCCAGCAAGTGGCCATTCCCAGACACCAGGTCAGGCTGGATAACAGCAGCCTCCTATTGTCTGAGGGGGATTAAGCCTGGCATTTGGGGGGATAGAAGCCAGAGTCCTGGATTTGTCACCCAAATGAACATTCAGCGAGTCCCTGGTGGGCTGCTCAGGGCTGGTTTGCATAAATCAGATCTCCCTGTACCCTGCTGGGGCTGTGTGACAGCGACTGAGGCGCACAGATGCATCCAGGAGGGGAATGTAGGTCAGCCCAGGAGCTGCTGTCTCACAGGACTGTCATCTGCTTCGTTAAGAATAGATTAATTGGGAGGAGAAGATCTGGCTCCGGTGCTGCTGGTGCTGCTGCCCCTGTCCCGTGTCCTGCCTTACATCACCAGCTCTGGGATTCCTCTGGATTGCTGTGGGATTGGGGAAACTCAGCCTGGAAGGGCAGTTTTATAAAATATTGGGGTTTATAAAATATGGGGGTTCAGGACAGGGCCAGGGGGTCACTAACAGGGGCTGGTAGAGCTTGAGCAGCCTCTTGAAGAGGAAATACACTTGGGTTTAAGGATCTCTAATTTAGCAAACTTTGTGTTAAAAGCTGAAGTGCTTTGTTTGGATTTTGGGAATTTACTGCATACCTAAAAATAGATGCTGGAATTAAATAAAGTTTTTTTTAAGATACACATGCTCATGCTAGCAAATGTCACTGGATAAGAGTCTTTAACTTAACTTTAGGTGAGATCTAGTCATAATTCCTGTTCTTGATACCTGCTCTACAAAATACCAATTTTCAGGAAGCTGCAGGTCAGTCCTGTGGATCCCCAGCAGTTGGATGCAGCTGTTCCCATGGGAGTTTCTCTGCTGCTGCTGTGAATGTTACCCAGAAGACCAGTTTGGTGTAGCTGTTGGTGTGGATCATCCACGGTGTGGATGGATGGAGGGTAAAGCAGGGAATGTTTGCCCAGCTGATAGTTCAGGGGGAAAAGCGAAGGGTGCAAGGGCTGGTTTGGTGAGTGGGTGATGGGAGAGGCCTTTGGGTGATGGCCTGAGGGTGGGAGGGTTGGCACCAGGGACTGGATATATGGGAAAACTGTTAGCACTGATCATGTCATCAGTTGTGGCTGGTGGGATTAAAGGAATTAAACCACGACTCTGCTGCCATGGTGCTGCCAAGCCCGGCTTGATCCCAACCAGGCTCCCAGGCAGGAGCTGCACCTTCAGGGAGGGGTTTGTTTTACCCACTTGTGGAGCTTTCTTAGACCACTGGAATAGTTGGCCTTGGTGATCTTTTCCAATTCCATGATTCTGTTCTGTAGATGAGCTCAGTGCACATTTCCCAGGGTTTCAGCTGAGGTTTGTGCCCTGAGTTTTGGGGAAGGAGAGGCCTTTGGGTGATGGACTGAAGATGGGAGGGTTGGCACCAGGGACTGGATATATGGGAAACCTGTTAACACTGATCATGTCATCAGCTGTGGCTGATGGGATTAAAGCAATTAAACCACAACTCTGCTGCCATGGTGCTGCCAAGCCCGGCTTGATCCCAACCAGGCTCCCAGACAGGAGCTGCACCTTCAGGGAGGAGTTTGTCCCACCCACTTGTGGAGCTTTCTTAGACCACTGGAATGGTTGGCCTTGGTGATCTTTTCCAATTCCATGATTCTGTTCTGTAGATGAGCTCAGTGCACATTTCCCAGGGTTTCAGCTGAGGTGTGTGTTACTTTATTCATGTGAGGTATGTGCTGACTTTATTCAGATGCAGCTTCAGGTGCTCTGTCAGGGCTGAGCTGTCACGACTTGAAACCTTGCAGAGCAGGACGAGTGAGTTCCTGCTGCAGCTCTGCTTTGCACACTCTGCACTGGCAAAAACTTCCTGCAGAGAAGGTCAAACACCTGAATTCACCGAAAAGTCGCTGAATTTCTGCTTTGCTAAGCATAGATCTGTGGTTTACTCATACCTTGAGTTCTTTGTTGTGCTCCTGGTCGTGGGATGTCAGCAATGATGGAACTGCAGGTGTGGAAGAGGAGAGCAGAGCCAGCCAGGAGGCCATTCCAGTGTCACTGTGATGACTGATCCTCTCTGGCTTGTTCCCAGGGCTGCTCCTGCCTCTCCCCACAGCTGTGGGAGCCCAGGCTCTGGGAGTCTTCTCTGCCTCTGTTCATTTCCTGGCGCCCCTTTGCTCCCTGTGCCGAGCTCTGCTCCCCCTCCAGGCATGGGCTGGGTGTCTGAACAAGTCAGGCAGGAACTCCTCATCCTGCCTTGGACTCCTGAGTCACTGCAGCTTGGGAGGGAACTCCCCTGACAGTCTGTTCCACGAGCTGGAGTGCTTTGGAGAGCTTTTATCCTGGCTCTGAGTAGTGTGGGAGTAGCCTGTGGTGAGGAGGGCTGGGAATGTGCGGCGTGGCCCAGCAGATCGGAGCTGCCCATGTGTGCTGGGGCCCTGCATTATTTATAACCTGCCTTGCAGCTCTTTGTGTGGGCTTGGCTCAGGCCAGCAGAGCGCTTGGCTTCTCTGATCCAGGTGTTCTGGCCTTGGAGATTCCTCTGGGGTCTCTGCTCTCCATGGCTGGCTGGGTTAGACAGACAGACAGAGCCAGGACACAGGGAGTGGCTCGCATGGGCAAAGGACAGGGAGATTGGGAGGGAATCCCAGTATTCCCCTTGGGAAGGCCCTAGCAGAGGTTTCCCTGGAGCCCTGGCAGTGTCCAAGGCCAGCTTGGACAGGGCTTTTGATGCCTGGAAATAGAACACAAACCTTTCCACCCAGGAGAGTGGAGGGTGTCCCTGCCCATGGCACACAGTGGGACAAGATGAGCTTTAATGTCCCTTCCACCCAACCCATCCTGGGATCCAATGAATGCTATTTGTTCTATTTCCTTGGAGAATTCCTGGCCACATGTGAGTGTAGGAGGATCCATGCAGGAGTGGCTGCTCCTCCAGGGGAGGATGCGTGTGCTGGGATTCTGTGCACGCACACAGCAGCAGGTGAGCTCTCCCCTGGAGGAGGAGGAGCAGCTGCTGGGTTTACTGAGTTACTCTCTGTTTACTCAGAGGATTAAGTGTGTTTGAGCTCCCAGAGCAGGGTGTGTGCAGGGCTGTGGAGTTGGGGCATCCTCCTGGCAAAGGCACGAGCAGAATTGGTGCTCCCTGCTGGGTTTAAAGCAGGAGCACCCCTGTCAGACCCAGAGCATCCACAGGCTTCTTGTTGTGGTTCCATCCCTGGTTTTTTGTTCTGATCCAGCTGCCTTTTCCTCTTCCCCACTGCCCTTCCCATGTACCTGACTGCGCTACACGTGATCAGGGCTGAACACAAGGAAGAGTTCAATGCAGTGCTGTCCTCACTCCTGATGAATAAATGTTTGGTTAGGAAGGATAGCCATGGCCTGAAGTGTCAGTTCCTTAATCTGGAAGTTCCTGGTACTGTTTAAAAGAAGTGAGGTGTTCCCAAGATTTCAGGTTTCCTCATCGCCATCTCTCTGATGGTTTCATTGTCAGGGAGTGAGTTTTGGGACTGCCTGGTGACCCCTCTTGCTGTTTTATTGAAACTTTCTCCTGAGAAAGAGCTCCCAAAGCTCTGATGGTCAGAAATGCTCTGATACAGAAGTTCTAGGACTGCCTGGTGACCCCTAATGCTGTTTTATTGGAACTTTCTCCTGAGAAAGCAGAGCTCCTAAAGCTCTGATGGTCAGAGATGCTCCTGATACAGAAGTTTCAGGACTGCCTGGTGACCTCTCTTGCTGTTTTATTGGAACTTTCTCCTGAGAAAGCAGAGCTCCCAAAGCTCTGATGGTCAGAAATGCTCCTGAAAGAGAAGTTTTGGGACTGGGGGAGGACAATGGGGGTTCCATCTCCCTTTGGAGCCCCATTCTGACAGTTCCTCCCCTCTGCAGCTGGGCGCTGTGCTGGCTCCCAGAGGTGGCAAAGCCCTGATTGCAGGAGGAATTGCCATGAGCGTCCAGGCTTGTCCCAGCCAGCCTAAAGCTTCCCACTCCCTCCCACATTACCTGAGTTTGGCTCAAACTCAGGCTTTCCCTCAAGCCTTTGTCAAAGGATGAGGCCAGGAATAGCTTCAGATTCTCTTTCCTGAGTGCCCTTTCAGAGAGTTGTGATTCTTACAAGTGGCACTGGTTGATGGAGGCCTGTTCCTTTCTCATCTCCTGTGGATGAGGCAAAGGAGACACCCCAAGGAGCTGAGAGGGGCTGCAGGAATTGAGCAGTGTAATCATAGAATGGATCAGGGATTGGGCTGGGTTGGAAGTTCTGGATGCTGAGAACTTCAGACTTTCTGTGCTGACAGACTCTGAGCCCCAGGACATCACTGCATTTGACCTGAGGCCGTGGAGAAGCTTCCAGAATTGATGGAGAGCACTGGGATTGTGGGTGTGGAGTTGGTCAGAAATGTGTGAAATCACAGACTGGAAAACTTGGAGTTTGGGTTTTTAGAATATGGTAATAAATATGGGGCAAGATGGAGGTTTTAGGTGGTGGCAAGTTGTTCTTTACCTTCCTCCTTTTTCTCCATGGGTTTGGGTGGTATTCTGTAACTGGACAGAAAAGCCCACCCTGTGGACTTTGAGGGATTAATTATCGAGTTAAAAGTGAAAATAATTTAGGTGTCATTTCTTAATTGGATGGTTTAGCCTTAAAAGACCTTGTACAAGAGATGATAGTTGGCCATTTTGTGCCCTGCTGATGAAAGACTGCAGAACTCACTGCTGTGAGATGTAAAATAGATAAGAAATAATGAACACCTGAGTCTGAATGTGAGCTGTTCTCTGGAGTGCCTTCAGTCCTGACCTCAACAGAGGTAGGAAAAGGAAGCTGAAAACCAGCAGAGCTTAAAGCTCAGCTCCATGCCCTGCAGGGACACCTTCCACTGTCCCAGGTTGCTTCAAGGCCTGTCCAGGCTGGCCTGGAGCACCTCCCTACACCTGTCCAGCTCAAGCAAGGGCTTTAATAGCCACAGGAAAGTGTAAACCTTGTCCTTGCTGCCTCACTTTTTGGGAATACCTGCCCTGAGTGAAGGAAGCTCCTGGGCAGGCAGAAGGAAAGCGCTGCTGTTTCACTGAAATAACAACTCTCCCATTCACGGAGTGTGAAGGAACAGACCTCAGGACTCACAGCAATCCCAGGGGCACAGGCTGTGCCATACCTGGAGTCATGTGGAGCTGGGATCCCCCAGGTGTGCTTGGAGCTTCCACAGGGCCCAGGAACCAGCCCCAAAATGCCTTCATTTAAATAACAAAAATGCAATAAAGAGAAATGACAACGGCAGCAATAATTAACCCTGGGAGCTTTTAAAATTGCCAAATGAACTTGGGGGTGGAAAGCTTTGTCTGGTCTTTCTAAATTCAGCAATTTCATGCTGAGGTCCCCGAAGCCTTGAGAGAGATGGAATCTCTGGGTTTGGAAAAGATCCCCAACACCATGGAGTCCCAGCTGTGCCCAATGCCCTCCTTGTCCCCAGCCCAGGGCACTGAGTGCCACATCCAGGAATTCCCCGGACACCTCCAGGGATGGGCACTCCAGCCCCTTCCATGTCCTCCAAGCCCTCCCAGTACCAAACTTTCCAAAAAGTCGAGTGCAGAACTGTAAATTCTTTGAAGGCAATGCAGCTCTTGCAAAGAGCCTTTAATGCTGCAGAGTGTCATTTACTCAGGGCAGCAGCCGTTAACCTTGGTTATCAGTTAAGATAATTATTAATTATTTCGTAAGAAAGCTTCAGCAGCAAATCCACTTTCTCTTTCCAAGGAAAGCCCAGCACAAGCTCATCAGGCAAGAGCTGAGAGTTCTGCTTTTAATTAAGCTCTTAATGATCTCAGTTGCTGCTTAAGTCTTTCAAAACATTTCTCCTGTGAGGGATTCAGAGCTGCACAGTGGGGATGGGCACCATCCCAAACCTACACCTTTAGTGCCAGCACTGCTTTCCTGAGGTTTTCTAGGAGCTGTTTCCTGCCGCCTTCACCCTTCAGCACAGGACAAGGTCTCAGTGTTAATTTTTCCAGGTGTTGTCCCCAGCACTGGGCTCTGGGACTTGGCTGGGACAAGGATTTCACTTGGTGTGAGAGGTTTTGGAAGCACAAGCTCAGACAGGAGAGGTTATTTTGGAGGGGCAATAGCAAACCCCAGGCCTGGACGCTGGCACTGCTGGATTCCAGCTCTGTGGATGCCTGTGGAGGAACACATGGATTACACAAAAATACACAGCTGGCAGGAAAAGCCTTGACTCCTCACCTTATTAGAGCATAAAACCCAAACAAAAGCTGAACTCTGTTTTGGTGGTACAGTGACTTCATTTATACCTGGCAAATTTACAGACTGGATAATCCAGCAATAATCTCCATCCTCATCCCTGGCAGCGCCCAAGGCCAGGCTGGATGGGGCTTGGAGCACCCAGGGACAGTGGAAGTGTCCCTGCCTGTGCCAGGGGGTGGCACTGGATGGGCTTTAAGTTCCAACCCAAAGCATTCCATGGTTTTACAGTCAGCTGAGGCTCTTGGAGAAGGTGCTGTGGCTCTGGCTGAGGACTTCACCTCCCTCAGGGTGACCCAGCACAGGGAGGAGCTCAGCTGGGCACGGCCATGCAGGCACCTCCTGCTGCCCCTCAGGAGATGGGCCTGTGCTCTGGGTTCTGCCATGGGAGCTCAGGCATTGAGAGCTGTTCTTTGAGTTGTGCTTCAAATCCTGGCTCTCGTCAGAGCCCGCGGCACAAAGCTGGGCAGCTGGGACACACAAGATTTAAATTATAAAGTCAGTGAGGCTGGAAATGAGCTCTCAGACCATCCCCAGCACTGCCCCGTGTCCCCAAGTGCCACATCCACAGGGCTTTTAAATCCCTCCAGGGATGAGACTCCAAACCTCCCTGGGCACCTGTGCCAGGGCAGCACAGCCCTTTCCAGGTGGGAATTGTTCCCAAATACCCACCCTGAGCCTGCCCTGGCCCAGCCTGAGGCCATTTCCCCTTGGCCTGTCCCTGTTCCCTGGGAGCAGAGCCCGACCCCCCCTGGCTGTCCCCTCCTGGCTGGACTTCCCCCACAAGGGCCCCCTGGCCTCCTTTGCTCCAGGGACTTCCCAGCTCCCTCAGCTGCTCCTGGGGCTCCATTCCCTTCCAGCTCCTTCAGCCCCTCCTGGGGCTCCATTTCCCCCCAGCTCCCTCAGCCCCCCATTCCCTTCCCAGCCCCTCAGCCCCTCCTGGGGCTCCATTCCCTCCCAGCTCCCTCAGGCTGAGCCCATTCCCAGCTCCCTCAGCCCCTCCTGGGGCTCCATTCCCTTCCCAGCTCCCTCAGCCCCTCCTGGGGCTCCATTCCCTTCCCAGCTCCCTCAGCCCCTCCTGGGGCTCCATTCCCTTCCCAGCTCCCTCAGCCCCTCCTGGGGCTCCACTCCCTTCCCTGATGAACCTGAGGATGAATTTTGCACATTTGCTTTTCCTCCCGAGCTGGGCACACCAGGGGTGGTGCTGCTGCAGCCTGTGCACAGCAATTATTAATGAATTACAGACAAAATGCAGTTGGTCTGCATTGGATGGGATGTGCCCAGCTGGGTGGGGTGGGATGTCCCTGCGGGGTGGAATGAGATGTCCCTGTAGGGTGGCATGTCCCTGCTGGATAGAATGGGATGGCTCTGCGGGGTGGGATGGGACGTCCCTGTAGGGTGGGATATCCTTACAAGGTGGGATGTCCTTGCGGGGTGGGATGTCCCTACAGGGTGGGATGTCCCTATAGGGTTGTAGGGTGCGATGTCCTTACAAGGCGAGATGTCCCTGTGGGATGGAATGGGATGTCCCTGCAGGATGGGATGGCCCTGTGGGATGGGATGTCCCTGTGGGATGGGATGTCCCTGCAGGGTGGGATGTCCCTGTAGGATGGGATGTCCCTGTAGGATGGGATGGGATGGCCCTGTAGGATGGGATGTCCCTGCAGGATGGGATGTCCCTGCAGGATGGGATGTCCCTGCAGAGGGGGATGTCCCTGTGGGATGGGATGGCCCTGTGGGATGGGATGTCCCTGCAGGATGGGATGGCCCTGCAGGATGGGATGTCCCTGCAGGGTGGGATGTCCCTGCGGAATGGGATGGCCCTGCGGGATGGGATGTCCCTGCGGGATGGGATGTCCCTGCAGAGTGGGATGTCCCTGCAGGATGGGATGGGATGGCCCTGTAGGATGGGATGTCCCTGCAGGATGGGATGTCCCTGCGGGATGGGATGGCCCTGTAGGGTGGGATGTCCCTGCAGGGTGGGATGTCCCTGCAGGATGGGATGTTCCTACAGGATGGGATGTCCCTGCAGGGTGGGATGTCCCTGTAGGATGGGATGTCCCTGTGGGATGGGATGTCCCTGCAGGATGGGATGTCCCTGTGGGATGGGATGTCCCTGTAGGGTGGGATGTCCCTGTGGGATGGGATGTCCCTGCAGGATGGGATGTCCCTGTGGGATGGGATGTCCCTGTGGGATGGGATGTCCCTGCAGGATGGGATGTCCCTGCAGGGTGGGATGTCCCTGCAGAGTGGGATGTCCCTGTAGGATGGGATGGGATGGCCCTGTAGGATGGGATGTCCCTGCAGGATGGGATGTCCCTGCAGGATGGGATGTCCCTGCAGAGGGGGATGTCCCTGTGGGATGGGATGGCCCTGTAGGATGGGATGTCCCTGCAGGATGGGATGTCCCTGCAGGATGGGATGTCCCTGCAGAGGGGGATGTCCCTGCAGGATGGGATGTCCCTGCGGGATGGGATGGCCCTGTAGGGTGGGATGTCCCTGCAGGGTGGGATGTCCCTGCAGGATGGGATGTTCCTACAGGATGGGATGTCCCTACAGGATGGGATGGCCCTGCAGGGTGGGATGTCCCTGTAGGATGGGATGTCCCTGTGGGATGGGATGTCCCTGTAGGATGGGATGGCCCTGCAGGAAGGGATGTCCCTGCAGGATGGGATGTCCCTGCAGGGTGGGATGTCCCTGCAGGATGGGATGTCCCTGCAGGATGGGATGTCCCTGCGGGATGGGATGGGATGTCCCTGCAGGGTGGGATGTCCCTGCAGGATGGGATGTCCCTGCAGGATGGGATGTCCCTGCGGGATGGGATGTCCCTGTAGGATGGGATGGGATGGGATGTCCCTGTGGGATGGGATGTCCCTGTAGGATGGGATGTCCCTGCAGAGGGGGATGTCCCTGTAGGATGGGATGTCCCTGTGGGATGGGATGTCCCTGTAGGATGGGATGTCCCTGCAGGGTGGGATGTCCCTGCAGGATGGGATGTCCCTGCAGGATGGGATGTCCCTGCAGGGTGGGATGTCCCTGCAGGGATGGGATGTCCCTGCGGGATGGGATGTCCCTGTGGGATGGGATGGGATGTCCCTGCAGGATGGGATGTCCCTGCAGAGTGGGATGTCCCTGCAGAGTGGGATGTCCCTGCGGGATGGGATGGCCCTGTGGGATGGGATGGGATGTCCCTGCAGAGTGGGATGTCCCTGCAGGATAGGATGTCCCTGTGGGATGGGATGTCCCTGTGGGATGGGATGTCCCTGTAGGGTGGGATGTCCCTGTAGGGTGGGATGTCCCTGTAGGGTGGGATGTCCCTGTAGGATGGGATGTCCCTGCAGGATGGGATGTCCCTTCAGGGTGGGATGGGATGTCCCTGTGGGATGGGATGTCCCTACAGGATGGGATGGCCCTGCAGGGTGGGATGTCCCTGCAGAGTGGGATGTCCCTGCAGGGTGGGATGTCCTTGCAGAGGGGGATGGCCCTGTAGGATGGGATGTCCCTGCAGGGTGGGATGTCCCTGCAGAGGGGGATGGCCCTGCGGGATGGGATGTCCCTGCAGGGTGGGATGTCCTTGCAGAGGGGGATGGCCCTGCAGAGTGGGATGTCCCTGTAGGATGGGATGTCCCTGCAGGATGGGATGTCCCTGCAGGGTGGGATGTCCCTGCAGAGGGGATGTCCTTGCAGAGGGGGATGGCCCTGCGGGATGCCTGTCAAGCTCCAGCTCGCAGCCGTGCCCTCCTCCTGCCCTACATTCTGCTTCCTCCCGCCCAGCGTCCTCCCGGTGCTCAATGGGGGCTTTGTTTGGAAGGAATGCAAACAAAATTCGGGCTGTGTGAAAGGCCAGCTCATCATTTGTACCTCTGCAGTGGACTGGAAAATAATGTTTTCTCCCTCCCTCCCTGTCCCAGCGGTGGCCGTGGGTCTGTCACTTGTCAAGAACAGTCACTTTGTGATTTAGTGGCAGAGGGGGGATCTTGTCATGGGTTTGGGAAGGTGTGAAGTGATATGGAAACGATTATGGACTTAAAGCTGTTCTGCTGATGCAGCTCCTGGCTCTTCTTTAACATCTTAGATCTGAGAGAGCTGGAAACACAAATCCCTTGAGCCAGTAGTTGTGTATCCACCAGGACATTCAAGGCTTGAGCCTGCACAGGTACAGGGGGGGTTGTGGGCAGCATTCCCTGTGGCTGTGGGATGCAGGGGCCTGACTTCAGTGCCCAGTGTGAGCTGGCAGCCCCTGGCTGGCAGAGCAGACTCAGTGTTTGTGTGAGGGCAGTGCTTGCACTGACCATGGGACCAGGAGCCCAGAAACTCCATCAATGCCTCTGTCCTTTCTAAAGCTGAGTCCAGGTTTGTCACACCTGGGCCCATGGAATCCCAGAATCCCAGACTGATTTGGGTAGGAAGGGAGCTCAGAGCCCACCCAGTGCCACCCCTGCCATGGCAGGGACACCTCCCGCTATCTCAGGGTGCTCTAGGCTTTGTTCAACCTGCCAGGGCACTGCCAGGGATCCAGGGGCAGCCCCAGCTGCTCTGCCCACCCTGCCAGGGAACAATTCCCAATTCCTGAGATCCCATCCATCCCTGCCCTCTGGCACTGGGAGCCATTCCCTGGCTCCTGTCCCTCCATCCTTGTCCCCAGTCCCTCTGCAGCTCTCCTGGAGCCCCCTCAGGCCCTGCCAGGGGCTCTGAGCTCTCCCTGGATCCTTCTCCTCTCCAGGTGAGCACCCCCAGCTCTCCCAGCCTGGCTCCAGCCCTGGGGCAGCTCTGGGCTCTCTGCAGCAGCTCCAGGTCCTTGTGCTGTTGGAATGCCCAGGGCTGGTGGAATCCCTGGGCACAGGGACAGAATCTCCCCCTTTCCTGCTGCCCACACTGGGGGATCAGCCCAGGGCATGGGAGGTTTGGGGCTCTCATGTCCCAAAAAGCCTCTCACCCAACAACACCCCCAGGCTGCTCTAAGGCACAGGTGAGGCCTGGGAATGGGCAGGAAATGCAGAAGTGACCTGGGACCCGTGAGGATCTGCCTGGTGGGAGCTGTGCTGAAGGGTAGCAAACATTTCCATATCCTAATTGGAACATCTGGAGTTGATAAGGTTTTCCTAAGCCTGGCCCGTGTTCTTCCAGGTTTTCCTGTGAATTCCAGCCTGTCCTGCTGAAGGTGATAAATATCTTACCCACACTTAATGAGGCAGTAATTTCATGCTCATCTTTAATTCATGAGCTCTTTCATTATCCCCCTGTGATGACGAGATGTCTGTTCTTCAGCCAGTCAGGTTTTCTGCCCGTTGCCCTCTCCAGCTCTTTCCTGAAGTGAATTTTCCTGGAAACCTCTCCATATGTGTTTTCTGGGAAACCTTTGTGTTTCTGCTGTTTATTGTCAACAGCCTGGCTGGCCAGGCACTACAGCCACGCAGGAGTCTGTTGGAACTCCTCTGGAAGTGTTTCCAGGGAAATACATGGCTATTTATAACCACCTTTCTGCTCTGAAGGCTGAACTGGTATTATATTGGAATGGGAGCTGAGTATGACATGGGATTAGAGATTTATTTTATCCCTAAATACTGGAGTTGGCTAAATCCCTCACAGTGAAGAGAAGGGTTAATTTCCTTGGCTGGGTTAATAATTTACTTTATCTTAACACATAAAAAGTGGCTCTCAAACACTCTGCTGCATCTGGGCACAGCCCAGAGGTAACTGTCACCATATAAAATATTTCATTTACCTGTTTGGTGTTCATTTGTTTGGTTGTGTTGCTGTGGACACGACGTGGCAGCAAACAACTCCCTGAAATGCTGAAAAAAATACGGGGCTGGGTGGACGTGGGGCAGTTTTGTGTCCTGGCAATCAATCATTGAGCAGGTTTATATTTCCAGTCACGTTTGTGTGATAGTTCCTACCTTGATTCATCAGTGTAACCTGATGTGAGGGATGCAGCAGGGCTGGAGAACAAAGGAGCACTGAGCTGAGATGGGTGGGAGGTCCCAGGCTGCCATCCTGGGATTCATGCACAGCCTTGGCCCAGAGTAAATCCCAGAATCCCAAAATTCTTCAGGTCAGAAAAGCCCTCCAGGCTCATCAAATCCCAGCTGTGCCCAATGCCCACCTTGTCCCCAGGCCAGGGCACTGAGTGCCACATCCAGGCCGTGCTGGGACACCTCCAGGGATGTCCTTCCATGGCCAGGTCATCTCCAGCTCTCAGCCCAACAAGTTCTGGGTGCTGGGTGGTGGCTTGAGTTCAAGGCAGAGCTGCCATGCAAACTTCTTATGTAATGATGCATTTCATAAATTCTGTTTAATCTTGCTTGGTATAAAGTGACCTTGTAGATTTGGGAGGGAAGTTTGAGCTTGCAGCTGCTGCCTTTTAAAAAGTCTAAATATAAGCAGGTTTTTGGAAAGCATGAGCTATGGTCAGTGGTGTTCTCTGATTGGATTTGAAAGCCAGGGTGGTGGCATCTAATTAGTGTCAGAGCAGTTTGAGGGGATGGTTTGGAGTGTCCCTGCTGCTCTGGTGTAGCTCTGCTGTAATTCTTGGAGGCAGATTTGGGAAGGGAAGGTTGGACCTGGGGCAGCTCTGGGCCTCTCCTGCCAGGAGGGACCTGGAGGGGATGAGCAGGGAAGGGAATGGAGCCCCAGGAGGGGCTGAGGGAGCTGGGAAGGGAATGGAGCCCCAGGAGGGGCTGAGGGAGCTGGGAAGGGAATGGAGCCCCAGGAGGGGCTGGGAAGGGAATGGGAGGAGGGGCTGGGGAGCTGGGAAGGGAATGGAGCCCCAGGAGGGGCTGAGGGAGCTGGGAAGGGAATGGAGCCCCAGGAGGGGCTGAGGGAGCTGGGAAGGGGCTCAGCCTGGAGCAAAGGAGGCTCAGGGGGGCCCTTGTGGCTCTGCACAAGTCCCTGCCAGGAGGGGACAGCCAGGGGGGGTCGGGCTCTGCTCCCAGGGAACAGGGACAGGACAAGGGGAAATGGCCTCAGGCTGGGCCAGGGCAGGCTCAGGGTGGGCATCAGGAGGAATTTCTGCATGGAAAGGGGGCCCAGGCCTTGGCAGGGGCTGCCCAGGGAGGTTTGCAGTGCCCATCCCTGCAGGTGTCCCCTGGATGTGGCACTGAGTGCCCTGGGCTGGGGACAAGGTGGGCATTGGGCACAGCTGGGACTGGATGGGCTGGGAGGGATTTTCCAGCCTGAATGATCCTGGGGTTCTGTGAAGTTCCAGCAATCTCTGCCTGGAGCTTTTTGCAGTTCAGATCTCTGTGAATGACCTCCCTCGGGCACTCAGTGACATTTTGGGGTCATTTTCAGCAGGTGGAGCCCCCAGGTCCCTGCACTGCAGCAGCTGCTCTGGACAAGGGGAAATGGCCTCAGGCTGGGCCAGGGCAGGCTCAGGCTGGGCATCAGGAGGAATTTCCCATGGAAAGGGGGCTCAGGCCTTGGAACTGCCTAGGGAGGGTTGCAGTGCCCATCCCTGGAGGGGTTCAGCAGCTCTGTGGATGTGGCATCTGAGGCTTTCTGTATTAGTTGGTATTGAAAATAAAAACCTTTTTCATGGTCTGTGCTTGGCTGAGCTCTCAGGTGTTGGTGACACTTCTGCCAAGGCCTGGCTTTGGCTGAGGCAGGGATGGGTCTGGACAAGGACACTGAGCTCTGATAATTCTCCTTTTCTTGTTCGTTAAAGCTTTGAGTGGCCTGAACTGTTGTGCATCCCTGTGGAAGCTCGGGGATGTGGAGTGAGGCTGCTCTCAGGCACAGGGGGATTGTTGGGGTGTCCTGGGCAGGAGTTGGACTGGATGGGGATTTTCAAGGAGTTTTGAGTAAGTTAGAGACAGGACTTGTGAATTTTTAGATGATGATGTTTATTGTTCTTGTTTTTTACATAGACAGGAAGGGTGAGTTTGGCTTCCATTGTTACAGCAGGGTTCAGAGGTTCTCAAGACCCTTAGTTACCAGACTTTTTAAGGAGTTATTGACTAATAAAACCCTGCTAATAAGGATACTTCTGTTTTTGACCCAGTCCTTAAATATTTTGTTTTATGGACTCATGCTACAGTGTCAGTTTTCTTAGCTTATTATGTTACGACATGCAAACTTCCAGTACTGCATTCTAAACTCCTTGTTTACCTTTGTAGCTATTTTATATTTTTATATCTTAAACTCTAAAACTGTAAACTGTCTGAGACACTGTGTGTCTCCGCTTTAAATCATAAATCCACATTCTTGCTTTCAGCACTTAACTGTGGAAGCCTTTCCCAAGGTCTCAGACCAAATCCCGTGTTTAATTCTGAGCTTTGGCTCTCTCAGTTCTGAGGGTTCCCTGCATTTTGGATTGCAGCAGTGGGTGATCCCTGTGGCTCCTTCCTGCTCAGGCTGTCCCAGAGCACTCCCTGAGGCCCTGGCTGTGCTCTGTCCCAGCTCCCTTCCCATTTCTGTGTCCCTGCACATCCCTGCTCCACCTGGCATCTCACTGGAAGAGGAAAAAAATTCTGCTGTTCTGTCTCAGCTATTCAGAGTTGATGTGGAATTGATTTTTTTTTTTAATAACTAAACACTAATTACTTATTTATGTGTTTGTTTATTTTAGGGATAGACTTCAAGATTAAAACTGTTGAATTGCAAGGAAAGAAGATCAAGCTACAGATCTGGTGAGTAACACAGAGCTTCCTTCAGCAGCAGGTGTTCCTGGGCAGAGTTTGCTCTTGCTGGGCTCCCTTCAGGGCTGCAGGTGTGCAGCTGTGTTCTGCATTTCACAGGGCTAACTGCACTCCGTGAGTGTGTCTGCAGCAGGAGCAGTGCTTGTCACCACTGGGCCTGGCTGCTCCCTGCTGCTGGCAAGCCTCCTGTTTCAGGGGGGAGAGCATCCTCACAGCCTGTGATTTAGTGGGAAGTGGTTTAAAACTGCAATTTTTTAAATTAGGACTTGCCTCCAGTCTGTGACTATAAATTGACTCGTAGCCTCGCTTTGTGTCAGCAAGAAAATGCAATCCAGGGCTGCACTAGGGCTGGAATTTTCCATGCTCAGCTGTGGAGAGGTTCTCAGCTGGCAGGAGCACAGCTGCTCTGTGGGGATGTCTGACAAGAGGCAGAGCCTCAGCTCCTTCCTCTGAGCTTCTGTGCTTTGAAGCAGGGGCTTTTCAGCAGGTCAGGTCAGGAGAGCCAGTGGCTTTTCCTGGCCCGTGGGGCTGGCTGGGCTCCCTGCTCACTCTGCATTCTCCAAGGGCTCTGAGCTGGGATTTGTCCCTTTTGTCCCACTCACAACAACCCCATGGCTTCGTGACCTTGGTGTCTGTACATGCAGAGGGGTGGGTTCCAGTTTGGGGGGGACACTGATCCTTGCAGTCATCCCAGAATAATCATCCCAGGATAATCGTGAGTGATTTCCTTCCTGACCAGGCTTCTGGAGCCCTCCTGTCCTCAGCACCCTGAGGAAGTGTTAGAACTGACCAAGAGTAGGTTTGGATGGGATATTGGGAATTGGGAATTGTGCCCTGGCAGGGTGGGCAGGCCCTGGCACAGGGTGCCCAGATCCCTGGCAGTGCCCAAGGCCAGGCTGGACACTGGGAGCCACCTGGGACAGTGGAATGTGTCCTTGCTTGGGACAGGATGAGCTTTAAGGTCCTTTCCAACCCAAACCATTCCATAACTCTATGATTAAACTTAAAAAGGAAATCATCATGAAATGTAAAACCAGAAAATATTGAAAAATGAGGACATTTAGGTATAAAGAGCAAGATGTAATGAAACTGTACAGATTGTGGGGTTTAGTGCCTTGGGGAAGTGGAGTTGGGTGAGCTGAGATTTACACAGTGGCAACTTTTAAATGTCACAAAATTGGGAAGTTGTGGCCTGAAACTCCTGCTTGTTTCTGCTGGGTTCAGATTGCACATTAGAAATGAAACTCGGGAAGCAGAAAATGAAACTCCTACAGAAAAAAAGAATTAAATGAAATCTCAGTGTTGTGCTTCCAACTTTTCTTGTGGCAGGAGCTTGCCCAGCAGTGGCTCAGTGTCTTGTGGAGGTGTTTTGTGCAGTGCATCTCTTATTTCCCCACTGCTCCCTGCCTTTGAACTCACTGCACACTTGCAGGAGCTGTGCAGCATTCCCAGAGCAATGCAAGGCAGCAGCTGAGTGAGCAGGGGATGCATTTAGGGGAACATTTCCTGTGCAAACACTGCTCTGGATCTGCAGTTGGCTTTATTAAACCTCAGGAGATTCCCATGGGCCTCTTCTGGAGTCCCTGTGGATGGCCCTGTCCTTCAGGTGTGACACCACACAGCAGAACAGCTCCTTGCCTCTTCCTGGCTGTGGAAAAGGGCCCTCTGACAGTCTCACTGACCTCTGAAATTATATTTAGGACTAAAGCAGGAACACAAAGGTCAGGCTGAATTAAAACCTGCCTGGGGTGAGAAGTAACTCAATACTCAGGGGCTGTTGAAGCTGGGGTGCAGCTCTGTGAGGAGCAGGCTGGATCAGAGTCCTCCTGCTGCTCCAAATGGGAATGTGCCTGTGAGGAGCAGGGTGGGACCCAGCCCTGGGCTGCCCTTCCAAAGAAATGAGCTTCTCCAGGGCAGATCCACCAGGATATCCAGGTTCTCCACCAGGGGAGCCACTGCCTGTCAGATTCGGGGTGGAAGCAGTCCAGGAGCTGAGGATTTCCTTGGCTGGGTTATTTTCCAGCTCCTCTTTGGGAGAACTGCTGCTGGGACAGTCACTAGTGATGACTCCTCTCTCTCCAGCAGCTGGGAGAAAGGAATTCATACACATTTAGGAGTGGAAACACTTAAAAAGGCTGGGAACTGGAGGGGTTTACAGTGCTGAATGGCTGGAAGAATATTCACCCTGTCAGGAGAAGGAGTGAAGGACCAGAGTGAGAGACCCAGGAGAAGATGGTGCTGGCTTTGCTGAAGGACTTCAAAGGGACAGGGTAGCAGAGCTAAAACTTGTGTTGAGTGTGATATCACACGTTCAGGAACTCAGAGTTGCTTTGAAATGGAAACCAAAAGGCTTTGGAGTTCCTAGAACTCATTAACATAGTGGAGCCATTGAGAAATGAAATGGGATTTTCCTGGGCAGGAAGTGAGTGTGGCAGTCCCACAGAGCACAGGTTTGGTCAGCACTGCCTGGGGACAAAGGGGCTTTCTTAGGGAGAACAAATGGAAAAATGAGGGTTCTTCATGGATGTCCTGATATCCTGGATATCTGATAGACCTTGCTGCCTTTTTCCACCACCAGAACACCAGTTCTGGCCTGGGGCTGGAAAGTGGCACATGGAAAACACCAGGAAATGAAGTTTTGCTGGGAAACTTCTCATGGGATGTAGGGGTAGCTGCAGGTGCCCATGGACAGGTTCACAAGGGATTTCACAAGAAAGAGCCTGGTCAGGTTTGGGCTCTCAAATCCACAGAGGGAATCCCTGGTTCCAGAATTCCTTAACCACTGGGAAATGGGAGCTGGAAAACCTCTGGGCTGCCCAGGTGCTTGTCAGGAGGCACAAAAAGCAGAGCTGGCTTTGTCATCCAGGCAAAGCACAGGCTCAAAGGAATGTAACTGGCAGCTAAAAATCTAATTTTTTCCTTTTTTTCCCACTTAGCTGCTCCTCCAGCTCTCCTATCTTTAATGACATTTGTGTGTCAGCCTGTTTTCCTACAGTCTTCCTGACTGATTCCAAATTTTAGGAGCAGCTTTATGTCTTTAGTGTGCAGCTCCTAGCTGTGTGGAGAACTCTAAAATAACATTTTTCTCTCAGTGCATCTCTGCTGGCAGCACATTCACATGGCCAGAGAAGTGTCCTCAGGATCTTGGTTAATTCAGCAATGAGCTCATGTCAGAAATAATTCCCTGGGATGTGCAGGTTCTGCTGTTTAGGGAGTGTGCTGGTGACCAGGGCTGCACACACCTCCCCTCCCCAGTGCCATCAACCTCATTAATTTCTGCAATTACCCCTAGAATGTCTAGGAGTTAATTCTGTTTGCTGAGGGCTTTTGAGACTTGAGGTGGAAGATGTTCCTTTGGCATGGCACTTCTGTAAAACAATTGGAGAATTCTCTTGTTCTGGATTTCTCATTATTGGATCTCATTATGGGAGCTGAGGGTTGTTCAGCCTGGAGAAAAGGAGACTCAGGGGTGCCCTCATCACCCCCTACACCCCCTGGAAGGTGCCTGTGCTCAGCTGGGGCTGGGCTCTTTCTCCAGGAACTGACAGAACCAGAGCACACAGCCTCGAGCTGCACCAAGGGAAATTTAGGTTGGATATCAGGAAAAAATTCTTTACAGCAAGGGTGATAAAGTTCTGGAATGTTCTGCCCAGGGAGGTGGTGGGGTCCCATCCCTGGGTGTGTTTAGGAGAACCCTGGATGTGGCACTGGGTGCCAGGGTTTAACTGGGGTGTTGGGGCTGGGTTGGACTCCATGGTCTTGGAGGTCTCTTCCAACCCGATGATTCTGGGAATTCTGTGGATTCTGGGAATTTTGGGAACTCCTGGGGACCAGGGAGGTGGTGGAGTCCTCATCCCTGGGTGTGTTAAGGAGAACCCTGGATGTGGCACTGGGTGCCAGGGTTTAACTGGGGTGTTGGGGCTGGGTTGGACTCAATGGTCTCAGAGGTCTCTTCCAACCTGGTGATTCTGTGATTCTGTGATTTTTTCCTGGCTGAGTATTATTGAGAAAAGCTGAAATTTGCCAGTCATGAAATACCTGACAGAGCACAGAACCCCGGGATCACTGAGGTGGGAAAATCCCCCCATGGCCATGGAGTGCAGCTGTGGCAGTGCCCACCTTGTCCCCAGCCCAGGGCACTCAGTGCCACATCCAGGTGACACCTGCAGGGATGGGCACTGCAACCCTCCCTGGGCAGCCCCTGCCAAGGCCTGGGCACCCTTTCCATGGATCCAGCCTGCCCAGATCCCTCTGCAGAGCTTCCTGCCCTCCAGCACATCCTCCCATCCAGGGCCTGGCTCAGGGTACCCTCCCAGCCCATCCATGAAGGTGTTGGGCAGCACTGAGCCAGCCCTGAGCCCCCTGGTGCCCCTGCCCAGCTGGATGTGCCTCCATGCCCAGCTTTATGCACCCAGGAGTGCTGAGCCAGGGACACTTTTCCCTTTGGGAATGGGAATCCTCAGCCTGGTGTTCCCCAGTTCTGCAAATGTAACAACATTGGGACAGTCATAAAATTCTTGGGATTATTTTGCTAGGAATTGCTTGCTTTAATATGTTGAAGAGCTTCATTTTGAGCCACGTGGATTGGCAGGATGCTCACAAATCGTCACATCTAATCTCTTCTTGCTGCAGCCATGTAAATCTTTCATCAATAAATCATAATACATTTTAAGGTTTCTTTAGTCTCTGCCAGGTCAGCTGGAAAACTGTCCCAGAAATTCCTTTCTCTCCAGGTTAAACCTCTAATATGATACAGCTTATGCATATTTTAATGTTGGCATGAGAATAATCCAAATAGATTTTTCACTCTCCTTGAGCATCTCCTTTCCCCAGTCGCACAGGACAGCCTCCTTTGTCTTCTCAAAGCTGAACACCCCAGCTCCCTCCCTTTCCTGCCCTGTTTCATTCTCCTTGGCTGTTTCAGCAATCCTTGCCCGCATTCCTGGGAGCTGGGAGAGGGAGCCAGTTTGTGCCTACACGCAGGGGTTTGAACAAAGGGCTGGGGAGCCAGGGCAGCAAACATCCCCCGCGTGCTCCCAGTGTCTGCTGCAGTTTGCCCAGGGTGGATCCAGCCCTTGTGGGCACCCAGAGAACCATAACTCATTTCCTGTGTGCCTCAGCCAGCTCTAATCTCCAGCCATTAGGAGTTATCTCTGAATAATGAATGGAGAATCCATTAACCAGGGGAAAGGGCAGCTATAGCATTTATTAAAAAAAAAAAAATAAAAAGGGAAACACTCCAGGTTCTTCGCTTCTTCCCTCCCCAGCTTTCTTCTCGTTCATTAGCTGAGCTCCACTTGCCAGAAAAAGCAGTGGAGGAGTTAACCAGGGAGTCAGCTGTAGGATGTGCCAAGCAGTGAGTAGCAGCTCCGTGCTGCCTACTCCAAGTTGGTGTAAAACCACTCAGAATTATTCCAGTGACAGCTGCTGGCCGTGGCAGATCCCAAAAATCTGGTGGGGTTGGTCAGGCTTCTCCAGCAGTGCCCTGCTTGGCAGGAGCCAGTGGGAGGGAAGGTGCTGCCAGGTGGGTACAGAACGTGGGGAGAGAGAAAATAATGAGGGTGTGAGTGGAGATCTGTGGAGAAATTTTGCAGGAGTTTGTCCTGAGTGAAGGGAAGGATCCCTCTCTCTCTCTCTCTCTCTCTGTGGGATGTGCTAGGAAAGCCATCAATTAAAGAATTAAACTCCCCCAAATTACTTCATGGAATCCCAGAATGGTTTGAGTGGGAAGGCACCTTAAAGTCCATCTGATTCCCACCCCTGCCATGGCAGGGACACCTTCCACTGTCCCAGGGTGTTCCCAGCTCCAGTGTCTGCCCTGCCCTTGGGCACTGCCAGGGATCCAGGGGGGCACCCTGTGCCACCCTGCCCACCCTGCCAGGGAAGAGTTAACAGCTGGGATAAGGGGAGAGACTCTAGGTCTTTTATGGAAGATAAGCCAGAAAAGGTGAAGCTGTAAAGTTGAAATCCAGTCAAGGAGTGGATTTAAACTAATAATAATCCCAGCTGCTCTCAGGCAGCTGGAGAAATGTCACTGGAAAAAGTCCTGTGAAATTCAGTGCAGCCAAATGCCAAGTCCTGGAGTTCAGTGTGGGATGTCAGAGCTCCTCGTGGGGCCAGGAGTGGGGTGAGTGAACCTGGGAATGTCCCAGTGTGGGGCCGGTGAGGCTTCAGCTGAGTGTCCTGGGTGTTTGTGGGACTTGGGCATTGGGAAGAGCCCAGGGCAGTGGGAGCTGGGGCTGTACCTGAGCCCTTTGGGGCTGTACCTGAGCCCTTTGGGGCTGCACCTGAGCCCTTTGGCCAGTCAGGGCAGGCTGGGGGAGGTTCCAGCAGCACTGCAGACATTTCAGGCACCCTGTGGGATCCCTGGGTGCTTTGTGGAGCTGGGAGTGGAGTCAGGGACCTCCTGAGGCCACAGGCAGAGATCCAGGCCTGGCAGGGCATCCCTGGCTGAGGCTGCTGGGGTTTGGGACCTGCCTGTCCCCTCCTCTGCTCCTTGGCCTTGTCCTGGTGTCACCAGGAGCAGATGGACATCAGTGGCTGAGTGTGCTGGGTTGTGAGCCAGGAGCTGGGGGTCAGGGAGACACTGGGCCTTTCTGGAGGGGTTATGGAGTGTGGAACCTTGGTTTAGTCCAGTTTAAATCTGGGGACATCTTGGGGTCTATTTGTCATGGAGTCACTGAATCACAGCCTGGTTTGGGCTGGAAGGGACCTTAAAGTTCATCCAGTGCCACCCCTGCCATGGCAGGGGCACCTCCCACTGTCCCAGGTGCTCCCAGCCCCAATGTCCAGCCTGGGCACTGCCAGGGATCCAGGGGCAGCCCCAGCTGTGCCAGGGCCTGCCCACCCTGCCAGGGCACAATTCCCAAGGAATTGTTGGAATTCCCATCCATCCCCTCTGGCAGTGGGAGCCATTCCCTGGCTCCTGTCCCTCCGTCCTTGTCCCCAGTCCCTCTGCAGCTCTCCTGGAGCCCCTTCAGGGGCTCTGAGCCCTCCCTGGGTCCTTCTCCTCTCCAGGTGAGCACCCCCAGCTCTCCCAGCCCGGCTCCAGCCCTGGGGCAGCTCCGTGTCCTTGTCACACGAGCAGTGTCACTGCAAACTCTGTAAACCTCAAATCTCTGGGGTTTGTGGCCTCTGAAACGCTGCAGAACGCGCGGTTAAATCTTTCACATGAATTCCCAGTTTCTTCTCAGTGTTCAGCTCATTCCCACCGTCCAGGTTTGTTCAAGCGCATCTCATCCAAGGATCCCAGCAGGAGATGGGAATTCCAGGCTTCGCTGATGTTTGTGCTCAATTTTCAGCATATTGCTCACAGAAACCAACCTTTAACAGCGCAGCTTGAGGGATGTTCCACAGCCTTGCATCAGAAAGGGCAGAATTTACATTTGCACATCAAGTTAAACAAAAAAAAAAGTTTTTAAAGTTTTATCAGGCTGAGCTGAGAACAAAATTCCACTCAGGGTTAAGTGTGTGGTCCAGAAAATGTGGGGTTGGTGTCTCTGGATCCAGCCTGCTCTGACTGTGACGTGTGTGCTGTTGCGTATAAGTAAAATATTATTAAAATAAACACAAAAATTACTATAAAATCAAACCTTACTAACCTAAAAAGTTCCTGCTTAAAAAAAATCATAAAAATAAAAATCAATTTACATAACAATCTATTTTTATTAAAAAAAACCCCTCACACCTATAAAAAAGGAAATTCTACCCATATAAAGCACTCACTTCCTAAAAAAAAAAAATGTAAACTACCTTAAAATTAATAAACATATACATTGTTGTCAGCCAATAAACAAAATAAATAAATAAAATAGAATAAGCTTCAGTAAATTACTAACCAATTCAATTCAAACCAATACCTTCTAATCTTCCTATAAACTATTAAAATAAAAATAAATAAATAAAAATTTAAATAAATTTTTAAAATTAAAATTATATTAAAATGATGTAAATATTTTTATTATATTAAAACTCTGTCAATAAAAATGTTTAAAACTATACTAAAGCTATGTAAATAATTTTTAATTACAGTGAAAATATGTAAATAATAATTTTTAAAATTATATTACAACTATGTAAATAAAATTTTTTAAAATTACATTAAAACGATGTAACTATTTTTAATTATATTTAAATTATGTAAATAATAAATAAATATTAAATATTTTTAAATAACAAATATTTTAAAATTATCAAAACTATGTAAATAAAAATTTTAAATATTATATTACAACTATGTAAATAAACATTTTAGAAATTAAAACTATGTAAATAATTCTAAAAATTTATTAAAACCATGTAAATATTTTTAATGTATTAAAACTGTGAATAAAAAATTTTAAATTATATTAAAAATATGTAAATAAAAATTTTAAAATTATATTACAACTGTGTAAATAATTTTTAAAATTATATTAAAACTATGAAATAAAAATTTTAAAATTTATTAGAACTATGTTAATAAAAAAATTAAAAATTAACGTTTTAAAATTTACTGTAAAACTATGTAAATAAAATGTTTAAAATTATAATTTTATTGTAAATCTATGTAAATGAACACATTAAAATTATATTAAAACTATGTAAATTGTAAAAAATTATATTACAGCTACATAGATAATTTTTAAATCATATTACAACTATGTAAATAAAAACATATTAAAAGAATATGAATAAAATTTTTAAACATTTATTAAAACCATGTAAATAAAAATTGTAAATTTTTTTAAAATTATCTTAAAAGTATGTAAATAAAAGTTTTTTTAAATTATATTAAAAGAATGTAAATAATTTTTAAAAATTATATTAGAACTGTAAATACATTTAAAATTGTATTGAAAGAATGTAAAGAATTTTTAAAAATTTATTAGAACCATGTAAATAAAAAATTGAATAATGTCATTTTTTAAAATTATATTAAAACTGTGTAAATAAAAATGTTTAAAATTATATTAAAACTATGTAAATAAAAATTTTAAAATTCTATTAAAACTATGTAAATAAAAAATTAAAATTTATTAAAACTGTGTAAATAAAAATATTTAAAATTTTATTAAAACTAGGTAAATAAAAATTTAAAATTTATTAAAACTATGTAAATAAAAATGTTTAAAATTATATTTAAAACTATAAAAAAAAAATTTTTTAAAATATGTTAGAACTATGTAAATAAAATTTTCAAAAATTTTGATAACACCATTTAAATACAAATTTTTAAAATTATAGTAAAATAATAAATATTTTTAATTATTAAAACTATGCAAATATTTTTAAATTTATTAAAACCGTGTAAATAAATTTTTTTAAAACTAATTTTTTAAAATAAAAATAAAAATTTTGGATTTTGTTTCAACAATGAAACTGTTGTACATAAAGCCGAGTGGCGTGTGCGTGTGTCCGTGATGAGCGTGGTGTCTCCGCAGGGACACGGCGGGCAGGAGCGCTTCCACACCATCACCACCTCCTACTACCTCTCTCCCATGGGCATCATGCTGGTGTACGACATCATCAAACGCCAAGAGCTCCGAGAAACATCAGCAAGTGGCTCAGGAACATTTGACGAGGTGAGGGCACCTTAGTCCATCTGATTCCCACCAAACCATGCCAGGACACCAAAACCTGTCCAGGCAGCTCCAGTGTCTGCCCCAGCCCTTGGGCACTGCCAGGCACCAAACCGGGCCAGGTACAACAAACCGCCAGGGAAGTTAACAAATAAGGGGAGACTCTGGGTCTTTTATGGAAGATAAGCCAAAAAGGTGAAGCTGTAAGTTGAAACCCAGTCAAGGACCCTTAAACTAATAATAGGCCCAATCTGCTCTCAGGCAGCTGGAGAAATGTCACTGGAAAAACCGTCCCAGGAAATTCAAACCAGCCAAATGCCAAGTCCTGGAGTTCAGTGTGGGATGTCAAAGCTCCTCGTGGGGCCAGGAGGGGGTGAGTGAACCTGGGAATGTCCCAGTGTGGGGCCAGGCAGGCTTCAGCTGGGGTCCTGGGTGTTTGTGGGACTTGGGCAAATGGAAGGGCCCAGGCAGTGGGAACTGGGGCTGTACCTGAAACCTTTGGGGCACACCTGAGCCCTTTGGCCAGGCACGGCAAACTGGGGCCAGGTTCCAAACCGCACTGCAGACATTTCAGGCACCCTGGGGATCCCTGGGTGCTTTGTGGAGCTGGGAGCCAGTCAGGGACCTCCTGAGGCCACAGGCAGAGATCCAGGCCTGGCAGGGCATCCCTGGCTGAGGCTGCTGGGGTTTGGGACCTGCCTGTCCCTCCTCTGCTCCTTGGCCTTGTCCTGGGGTCACCAGGAGCAGATGGACATCAGTGGCTGAGTGTGCTGGGTTGTGAGCCAGGAGCTGGGGCTCAGGAGACACTGGGCCTTTCTGGAGGGGTTATGGGAGTGTGGAACCTTGGTTTAGTCCAGTTTAAATCTGGGGACATCTTGGGGTCTACTTTGTCATGGAGTCACTGAATCACAGCCTGGTTTGGGCTGGAAGGGACCTTAAAGTTCATCCAGTGCCACCCCTGCCATGGCAGGGGCACCTCCCACTGTCCCAGGTGCTCCCAGCCCCAATGTCCAGCCTGGGCACTGCCAGGGATCCAGGGGCAGCCCCAGCTGTGCCAGGGCCTGCCCACCCTGCCAGGGCACAATTCCCAACCTGGGCCAGAATTCCCATCCATCCCCTCTGGCAGTGGGGCCATTCCCTGGCTCCTGTCCCTCCGTCCTTGTCCCCAGTCCCATGCAGCTCTCCTGGAGCCCCCTGAGCCAGACACCCCAAACCTGGGCTCTGAGCCCTCCCTGGGTCCTTCTCCTCTCCAGGTGAGCACCCCCAGCTCTCCCAGCCTGGCTCCAGCCCTGGGGCAGCTCCGTGTCCTTGTCACACGAGCAGTGTCACTGCAAACTCTGTAAACCTCAAATCTCTGGGGTTTGTGGCCTCTGAAACGCTGCAGAACGCGCAGTTAAATCTTTCACATTAATTCCCAGTTTCTTCTCAGTGTTCAGCTCATTCCCACCGTCCAGGTTTGTTCAAGCGCATCTCATCCAAGGATCCCAGCAGGAGATGGGAATTCCAGGCTTCGCTGATGTTTTGTGCTCAATTTTCAGCATATTGCTCACAGAAACCAACCTTTAACAGCGCAGCTTGAGGGATGTTCCACAGCCTTGCATCAGAAAGGGCAGAATTTACATTTGCACATCAAGTTAAACAAAAAAAAAAGTTTTTAAAGTTTTATCAGGCTGAGCTGAGAACAAAATTCCACTCAGGGTTAAGTGTGTGTTCCAGAAAATGTGGGGTTGGTGTCTCTGGATCCAGCCTGCTCTGACTGTGACGTGTGTGCTGTTGTGTATAAGGAAAACGTTATTAAAATAAACACAAAAATTATTATAAAATCAAACCTTACTAACCTAAAAAGTTCCTGCTTAAAAAAAATCATAAAAATAAAAATCAATTTACATAACAATCTATTTTTATTAAAAATAACCCCTCACACCTATGAAAAAGGAAATTCTACCCATATAAAGCACTCACTTCCTAAAAAACAAAAAATGTAAACTACCTTAAAATTAATAAACATATACATTGTTGTCAGCCAATAAACAAAATAAATAAATAAAATAGAATAAGTTTCAGTAAATTACTAACCAATTAAATTCAAACCAATACCTTCTAATCTTCCTATAAACTATTAAAATAAAAATAAATAAATAAAAATTTAAATAAAGTAAATTTTAAAAATTAAAATTATATTAAAATGATGTAAATATTTTTATTATATTAAAACTATACTAAAGCTATGTAAATAATTTTTAATTACAGTGAAAATATGTAAATAATAATTTTTAAAATTATATTTTTAAATAAAAATTTTAAAAATTACATTAAAATAATAATTTTTAAATTTATATTACAACTATGTAAATAAAATTTTTAAAAATTACATTAAAACAATGTAACTATTTTTAATTATATTTAAATTATGTAAATAATAATAAATATTAAATATTTTAAAATAATAAATATTTTTAAATTATCAAAACTATGTATATAAAAATTTTAAATATTATATTACAACTATGTAAATAAACATTTTAGAAATTAAAACTATGTAAATAATTCTAAAAATTTATTAAAACCATGTAAATAATTTTTTAAATGTATTAAAACTGTGAATAAAAAATTTTAAAATTATATTAAAACTATGTAAATAAAAATTTTAAAATTATATTACAACTGTGTAAATAAATTTATTAAAACTATGAAATAAAATTTTTAAAATTTATTAGAACTATGTTAATAAAAAAATTAAAAATTAACTTTTTAAAATTTACTGTAAAACTATGTAAATAAAAATGTTTAAAATTATAATTTTATTGTAATTGTATGTAAATGAACACTTTAAAATTATATTAAAATTATGTAAATTGTAAAAAATTATATTACAGCTACATAGATAATTTTTAAATCATATTACAACTATGTAAATAAAAACATATTAAAAGAATATGAATAAAAATTTTAAACATTTATTAAAACCATGTAAATAAAAATTGTAAAATTTGTTTTAATTATCCTAAAAGTATGTAAATAAAAGGTTTTTTAAATTATATTAAAAGAATGTAAATAATTTTTTAAAATTATATTAGAACTGTAAATAAATTTAAAATTGTATTGAAAGAATGTAAATAATTTTTTAAATTTATTAGAACCATGTAAATAAAATATTGAATAATGTAATTTTTTTAATTATATTAAAATTATGTAAATAAATTTTAAAAAAATTATATTACAACTGTGTAAATAAAAATCTTAAAATTCTATTAAAGCTATGTAAATAAAAAATTAAAATTTATTAAAACTGTGTAAATAAAAATATTTAAAATTTTATTACCACTAGGTAAATGAAGATTTAAAAAATTATATTAAAACTATGTAAATAAAAATTTTTAAAATTATGTTAGAACTATGTAAATAATTTTTTTAAAAAATTATGTTAGAACTATGTAAATAAAATTTTCAAAAATTTTGATAACACCATTTAAATGCAAATTTTTTAAATTATAGTAAAATAATATATATTTTTAATTATTAAAACTATGCAAATATTTTTAAATTTATTAAAACCGTGTAAATAAATTTTTTTAAAACTAATTTTTTAAAAATAAAAATATAAAAATTTGGATTTTTGTTTCAACAATGAAACTGTTGTACATAAAGCCGAGTGGCGTGTGCGTGTCCGTGATGAGCGCGCGGTGTCTCCGCAGGGACACGGCGGGGCAGGAGCGCTTCCACACCATCACCACCTCCTACTACCGCGGGGCCATGGGCATCATGCTGGTGTACGACATCACCAACGCCAAGAGCTTCGAGAACATCAGCAAGTGGCTCAGGAACATCGACGAGGTGAGGCCCGCACCGGGGCCGCGCGCAACAAACCGGGGCCAGGCACGCCAAACCGGGGCCAGGCACAACAAACCGGGGCCAGGCACGCCAAACCGGGGCCAGGCACAACAAACCGGGGCCAGGCACAACAAACCGGGACCAGGCACGCCAAACCGGGGCCAGGCACGCCAAACCGGGGCCAGGCATCTCCAAACCGGGGCCAGGCACGCCAAACCGGGGCCAGGCACGCCAAACCGGGGCCAGGCACAACAAACCGGGGCCAGGCACGCCAAACTGGGGCCAGGCACCCCAAACCGGGGCCAGGCACAACAAACCGGGGCCAGGCACGCCAAACCGGGGCCAGGCACAACAAACCGGGGCCAGGCACCCCAAACCGGGGCCAGGCACAACAAACCGGGGCCAGGCACAACAAACCGGGACCAGGCACGTCAAACTGGGGCCACGCGCAACAAACCGGGGCCAGGCACAACAAACCGGGGCCAGGCACGCCAAACTGGGGCCAGGCACCCCAAACCGGGGCCAGGCACCCCAAATCTGAGCCAGGCATCTCCAAACCGGGGCCATGCACCCCAAACCGGGGCCACGCGCAACAAACCGGGGCCAGGCACAACAAACTGGGGCCAGGCACGCCAAACCGGGGCTCAACACCCCAAACTGGGGCCAGGCACCCCAAACCGGGGCCATGCACCCCAAATCTGAGCCAGGCATCTCCAAACCGGGGCCAAGCACACCACACCGGGGCCACGCGCAACAAACCGGGGCCAGGCACCCCAAACCGGGGCCATGCGCCCCAAACCGGGGCCAGACACCCCAAACCTGAGCCAAACATCCCACACCTGAGCCAGACACCCCAAACCTGAGCCAGACGTGAGCCAGACATCCCCAAACCTGAACCAGACACCCCAAACCCGGGCCAGACACCCCAAACCTGAGCCAAACCTGAGCCAAACATCCCACACCTGAGCCAGACACCCCAAACCTGAGCCACACACCCCAAACCAGGGCCAAACACCCCAAACCTGAGCCAGACATGAGCCAGACACCCCAAACCTGAGCCAGACATCCCCAAACCTGAACCAGACACCCCAAACCTGAGCCAGACACCCCAAACCTGAGCCAAACCTGAGCCAAACATCCCACACCTGAGCCAGGCATCCCCAAACCTGAGCCACACACCCCAAACCAGGGCCAAACACCCCAAACCTGAGCCAGACATGAGCCAGACACCCCAAACCTGAGCCAAACATCCCACACCTGAGCCAGGCATCCCACACCTGAGCCAGACATCCCCAAACCTGAGCCAGACACCCCAAACCAGGGCCAGACACCCCAAACCTGAGCCAAACATGAGCCAAACCTGAGCCAAATATCCCACACCTGGGCCACACACCCCAAACCGGGGCCACACACCCCAAACCAGGGCCAGACACCCCAAACCTGAGCCAAACCTGAGCCAAACATCCCACACCCAAGCCAGGCATCCCCAAACCTGAGCCAGGCATCCCACACCTGAGTTAAGACATTCCAAACCTGAGCCAAACATCCCAAACCTGAGCCAGACCTGAGCCAGATGTCCCACATCTGAGCCAAACATGAGCCAAACCTGAACCAGACACCCCAAACTTGTGCCAAACCTGAGCCAGACGTCCCAAACCTGAGCCAGACATGAGCCAAACTTGAGCCAAACACAAGCCACACATGAGCCAAACATCCCAAACCTGAGCCAAACATCCCAAACCTGAGCCAGACATCCCACACCTGAGCTAGACATCCCAAACATCAGCCAAACCTGAACCAGATGCCCCAAACCTGAGCCAGACATGAGCTAGACATCCCAAACCTGAGCCAGACATCCCAAACCTGAGCCAGACACCCTGAACATGAGCCAAACCTGAGCCAGACATGCCACAGCTCCCCAGGACTGATGAGAAATGATCCATGTTCCCCCTGCAGAGTGGCCTGTGCTGCAGGGGATGGATCTGGGCTGGATCTGGGATCTCTCATTCCTGCCAGGCTGGCACTGCATCCTCCTGCCCCACACCTTGAGGAGACACCAACCCCTCCCCTCCTCTCCCTCTGGGGACCCTGCCCTGTTCTCTGGTTTCTGGTTCCCTTCTCTCATTTCTCTCTTTGGGTCCTGCCCCCTGTTTCCTCCCCAGTCCCTTTTTCTCCCCTGGCTCATCCCTCACATTGTGCAGTGATAAAGTGGAGAGGAAAAAATAATTAACCAGTGCTAGGAAGTCATTAGAAGCTGGTGTTAATTAACAATTAATTGTTCCTCTGGCACTGCAGTGCACGGAGCTCCATTGTGGGCAGCTGTAAATGTCCCCAGATTGCAGGTGCAGGTGGTGGCCTGGCCACACCAAAGTGAAGCAGATATTTTGGGTGTGAGGGGGACATGTGTGACCCTGTAACCCTGTCCCTGTGTCCTTCCAGCACGCCAACGAGGATGTGGAGAGGATGCTGTTAGGAAACAAGTGTGACATGGAAGATAAAAGAGTTGTCCCTAAAGCAAAAGGTGAACAGGTGAGTATCAAACAAAAACTTCTTTATCCAAGTCAGCAAATCACTGCCAAGACTTCTGCCTGCTCCGGGGGGTTGGGATGCCCCAGTGGGGTGTGCCAGGGCATGAATGCAGGAGCTGATGGATGTGAATCCTGGGCATCTTTGCTCAGAAACTGCCATGAATGGGGTGAGCTCAGCTGCAGTTTCTGCTTCTTCTGATAGCTCAAAATTCCCAGACATCCCTGAAGTTCCTCACAGTGTCACAGTGTGTGGTGTCTGTCCTCTTAGGCCCAGACACAGACTGGGGAGTATTTAGTAGATTTTAATTGTTCTGAATTGTGACATTCTGAATCTCCTGAGCCACCTCACCTGGCTGGTGCTGCTGGTGCCAGTTGGAAGGGAGATACAGAATCCCAGAATCCCTGAGGCTGGAAAAGAGCTCCCAGTGCCTGATCCCCCTCCTTGTCCCCAGCCCAGGGCACTCAGTGCCACATCCAGGTGACACCTGCAGGGATGGGCACTGCAACCCTCCCTGGGCAGCCCCTGCCAAGGCCTGAGCACCCTTTCCATGCAGAAATTCCTCCTGATGCCCACCCTGAGCCTGCCCTGGCCCAGCCTGAGGCCATTTCCCCTTGGCCTGTCCCTGTTCCCTGGGAGCAGAGCCCGACCCCCCTGGCTGTCCCCTCCTGGCAGGGACTTGTGCAGAGCCACAAGGGCCCCCTGAGCCTCCTTTTGCTCCAGGCTGAGCCCTTCCCAGCTCCCTCAGCCCCTCCTGGGGCTCCATTCCCTTCCCAGCTCCCTCAGCCCCTCCTGGGGCTCCATTCCCTTCCCAGCTCCCTCAGCCCCTCCTGGGGCTCCATTCCCTTCCCAGCTCCCTCAGCCCCTCCTGGGGCTCCATTCCCTTCCCAGCTCCCTCAGCCCCTGCTGGGGCTCCATTCCCTTCCCAGCTCCCTCAGCCCCTCCTGGGGCTCCATTCCCTTCCCAGCTCCGTTCCCTTCCCTGGACACGCTCCAGCCCCTGCAGGTCTCTGCTGTCAGGAGGGGCCCAGAGCTGGCACAGCCCAGGGGCCATTGGCCTCTGGCACACCTGGGCAACTCTGGGTTCATGTCCAGTCCAGTATTCCCTGCTTTATAAAAGCTGCTGATCCCAAAGTGGTGGTGGCACCACTGGAACATCCCCAGCCTCTCTAACCTCCCTCTCTCTGTTTGCTGCAGATTGCCAGGGAGCACGGTATTAGGTTTTTTGAAACTAGTGCAAAAGCAAATATAAACATTGAGAAGGCATTCCTCACATTAGCAGAAGACATTCTTCGAAAGGTAGGTGCTCACAGCATTCCTCTGGAACAAATATCCTGAAATTCCAGCTCCCACTGTTGTGCTGTTCACCTGTGTGGTTGCACTTTGCTGTGCTGAGGCAAAGCAGCCCCTGAATGAGCAGGGCTGAACTTCTGCAGCTTGTTTGGTGTTTTGTTGTTGTAGGGGACCTGCCTACAGGGAGAAACATCCATCAGAGCCAAGGAACTGAAATTCCTCTTTGTTTGGCCCTTACCCTCATGGTTGTTGTGCCTGTGCTGGAGTTAAATGTTTCCATTGGTGTGGAGAGGATTGTCCTTTCCTGTCACGGTGTCTGTCAGTGCACTGACAGCTCATGGAGAGGATTGTCCTTCCTGTCACTGTGTCTGTCAGTGCACTGACAGCTCATGGAGAGGATTGTCCTTCCTGTCACTGTGTCTGTCAGTGCACTAACAGCTCATGGAGAGGATTGTCCTTCCTGTCACTGTGTCTGTCAGTGCACTGACAGCTCTTGAGGGGCTGTTGGGGAGAGTTCAGGTGTGGAGGGTGGGGCAGGAAGGAGCTCTGCCACTCCCAGCTGTGCTCCCAGCCACAGCATTTCCTTGGGGGCTCCACTGCCCCACATCATCTGGTGGTTGGCTCCTTTTCCTGAGAGATGCAGTGAGCCAATGAACCATGCAATCAGTGAGGCTGGAAAAGCTTTCTGAGAGCACCAAGTCAAATCAGCCCCCAGCACTGCCAGAGCCACCACTGATCCATGTCCCCAAGTGCCACATCCACAGGGCTTTTAAATCCCTCCAGGGATGGCAGCTGTGCCAGAGCTGGACAGCCTTTCCAGCAAGAAATTGTTCCCTATATCCAACTAAAGCCTCCTGGCCCAGCCTGAGGCCATTTCCCCTTGGCCTGTCCCTGTTCCCTGGGAGCAGAGCCCGACCCCCCCTGGCTGTCCCCTCCTGGCAGGGACTTGTGCAGAGCCACAAGGGCCCCCCTGAGCCTCCTTTGCTCCAGGCTGAGCCCTTCCCAGCCCCTCCTCCCCCAGCCCCCTCCCCCTGGGGCTCCATTCCCCTCAGCTCCCTCAGCCCCTCCTGGGGCTCCTCCCTCAGCCCCTCAGCCCCCTGGGGCTCCATTCCCTTCCCAGCTCCCTCAGCCCCTGCTTCCCAGGGGCCCCATTCCCTTCCCAGCTCCCTCAGCCCCTCCTGGGGCTCCATTCCCCCCAGCTCCCAGCCCCTCCTGGGGCCCTTCCCTGGACCCTCAGCCTCCTGGGGCGCCCAGCCCCTCCAGGTCTCTGCTGGCAGGAGGGGCCCAGAGCTGCCCCCAGCACTGGAGGTGCCCCAGCAGTGCCAGCACAGGGGACGAGCACTGCCCTGGCCCTGCTGCCACCCTGGGTTGTGTCCATGGCCTGTAGCAGATCCCTGTGTGCCCAGAGCTGCTGTTTGTGGCCCTCACCTCTGTCAGGAGTACAGAATCCATCAGGTTCCTGCAGGTGCCACTGAGGTGTTCCAGGACTGAGCTGGGCTGGATCCCTGCGTGGCCCTGGGACCATTTCTGTGGGATGTGCTCCCCTGACCAAGGGCTCAGTGTACACAGAAACCATTTCTGGGACCATTTCTGCGGGATGTGCTCCCCTGGCCAAGGGCTCAGTGTACACAGAAACCATTTCTGGGACCATTTCTGCGGGATGTGCTCCCCTGGCCAAGGGCTCAGGGTACACAGAAATCATTTCTGGGACCATTTCTGTGGGATGTGCTCCCCTGGCCAAGGGCTCAGGGTACACAGAAACCCCTGTGCTGGAACATTCCTGCCTAGGAGCAGCTCATGGGGACTCTGTGGAGCTCCAGACACATGGCTTGGCCAACCCTGGCCCTTGTTGTTCCTGTTCCTACACAAATGAACCCCATCCCAAGCCTGTCTCAGCCCTGCCTTCCTCCCTCTCCTGTGTGATAATTCTGTGGATAATGTCACCCAATTGTCACTGCAGTCCTCAGTCATTTCTTAATTAGCTTCTGACAAAATCTGTGTGATAAACGGGTTGAAAACACTGGTGAACAGGAGGTCAGGCTACACACCATACCAACCTTTGGGCCTTAAATCTTCATTTTTGGCCTCTTGTCATTATCCTGGGCAAGGCTGTGACAAAGAGAGTTAAAAAAGGAATGTGGAGAGGGAATTGTGGTGAGGGTTTAGGTTCCTCTCCAGCCAGCTGGAAGTAGATGTTGGTGTTGGATCAAACCCACCGGAGTGGGGTTTTGGCTTTGGTGTCACCAAGTTCTGTCCTGTGACAAGGAGGAGCCTGTGTGTCCCTCCTTGGGAGCTGCTATCCCAGGAGCAGGGAGCAGGGAACCAGCCCAGTTTATCCATAAAAACTGTGGGGTTTGGAGGTCATTAGTTCACATCATCTCAGTTCAGCTTGTGGTGTTTGTAGGCTGGGATTTCCTTACTCCACCAAACCAGTGTTGGCTCTAATATACTTCCAGTTGCCTTTGGGGTGGTCCCAGTTCAAGCACTGGGGTTTTTTTCCCAGCTTTCCATTTATTTAAAGCAAACCAAACAACAGCAAAAAACCCCTTAAATTGGTTTTGCACATTTGTGCTGGACTGGGGGGAGGATCCCTGCCTTTCCGAGGAGCTCTTTGTGCACAGTTGATCTCAGTTCCCTCTGGTGATGCCAGCCCCGGCTCTGGGTGTTTTCTGGGGGATCTCCAGAGCCATCTAACTGTGTTCACTTGTTTCCTTGCAGACCCCTGTAAAAGAGCCCAACAGTGAAAATGTAGATATCAGCAGTGGCAGTGGGGTGACGGGCTGGAAGAGCAAGTGCTGCTGAACCTTCTCCTCTCTCACCAATCGCCATCCACCGCCCCTTTTTTCTCGCTGCAAAACAAACCACTCTGCCCGTTTTTTAACCTGAAACCAATGGTTTTGTTCCTCATCTTAACGAGCTCCTGCCTCCCCTTGGTTTTCTGGCTAGGACAGCTTTGCCTACTCCAGTTTTCTCAACACATGTATAGGAAATTCATCTCCGTGACTTCATTTCCATGTCCCTGCTCAGCTCACCACTACGTTTGGGTTGTATTATAGTCCCGTCCCTCCTGCCATTAAACCCCAGAGCAATCATACTCAACTCTCTTCTGCAAATTGTATAAGAATAAAGGTTAGAATTAACAATTGATTTTGTACAACAGTGGAATTTTCTGTCATGGATCATGTGCTTGAGTCACCATATTCTCTAGATGCATCAGGCAAGAGCCAGGAAAAACTCATTTTCGCCTTGAGTCCGTGAGTGGGGTTTCTTTGTCCTGTGCCTTATGTGGAAAAAGGAACTTTTATTTTCACTTTCTTTTCTCTTTTCTGGTGGAAGCATGTGCAGGAGACATCCCATCCCCCCGTGCCATTGAGTCCTGACCTCTGTAGTGGTTGCTTTCTGTAACGTTGGTGTCATGCATCGAGGACAAAGGGTGGTGCAAAACAAAAGCAAACTCCATGTAACCTGCTGTGTCTCCTCTTGCCAATCCCGCCGTTCCCAACTCTTCCTGCTGCCATTTTTTTTTCTCACTTTGCCGCTCTTTCCTTTCTTTTTTTTTTCCTTTTTTTCTTTTTTTTCCTATTTTTTTTTATTTTTGCCTGCATGCTGCTTTGATTTGCATTTCTCCATGGTGTGATGTGTTAATGGAAAGGATGGCAACGCGGTGTGTTTGCCAAAAATTTAATACAAAGCACTGATTTAGCTTCCGAGGTAAAAATGTTGAGATTCCTACTAACCCCCCTAGGCCTGTCCGTCACTAGTGGTTCCCTCCTCCTCCTCCTCCTCCTCCTCCCGTAGCCCCGGCCTTTCCCCCCATATGGAAGAGTTATTTGCATGCACTAGTTTCTATGGAGGGTGATGTGGTTGTCTACTTTCTGTGTATGAATATAACATGGATCCCCAAACTGACAGCAGTTCATTAACACGAGCTCCCAGCTTCTGTCCCCCGCCGGCCGCTCCGAGGGCTGCGGGGCCGGCCCGAGCCTCAGCGGAACTGGATGGAAAGAGAAGGAAAGGAAAGGAAACGAACCAGCCAGAGGGCAGTTTAATTAATTTATTACCTCCCTGGAAACTTTCCGCTTTCCAGTGTCCGCAGCCCCGCAGGGGCCGGGCCTGCCGCTGTCACCGGCCTGTGGCCCTGTCCTGCCGCTGTCACCGGCCCCTGTCCCTGGGCCCTGCTGTCCCCGTCACCGGCCCTTCCCTGTGCCGGGGCTGTCACCGCCCCTGGCTGTCACCGCCCTGCCGCTGCCAGCCCCTGCTGGCCGCTGTCCTGCCGCTGTCCCCCCTGTGCCGCTGTCCTGCCGCTGTCACCGGCCCTGTGCCGCTGTCACCGGCCCTGTGGCCCTGTCCTGCCGCTCCTGCCGCTGTCACGGGCCCTGTGGCGCTGTCCTGCCGCTGTCACCGGCCCTGCGGCCCTGTCCTGCCGCTGTCACCGGCCCTGTGGCGCTGTCCTGCCGCTGTCACCGGCCCTGCGGCCCTGTCCTGCCGCCGTCACCGGCCCTGTGGCGCTGTCCTGCCGCTGTCACCGGCCCTGTGGCGCTGTCCTGCCTCTGTCACCGGCCCTGCGGCCCTGTCCTGCCGCTCCTGCCGCTGTCACCGGCCCTGCGACCCTGTCCTGCCGCAGGAGGGGCCCGGCACGGAGCGCTCGCCCTGCGCGGCCGCTGCCCCCGTGGATCCCTGGCGGTGAATCCCCGCTCCAGACCCGGCCCCGAGCCCGGTCCCGGCGGGGAGGACCCTCCGCAGCCGCCCCGAGCCCCTGGGCCCCGCCTGGCCTGGCTCCGGCCGCGGCCTTGGCACCGCGGCCTTGGCACCGGCACTGGCACCGGGACCGGCTCCGCTCCGCCCTCGCCGCAGCCGCTAACGCTGAGTGAATTTTAATGAAATGACGGTGTTTTAACACGGAACTCCTGGTCCGGAGCGGCTCCTCGCCGAGGTGTCTCCCTGTCCCTCTGTATTTGGCATTTTGTCCCCAATGTGTGTGTTAACCCTTCGCAGGCGAGTGGCTGGTGAGCTCGGGCTCAGCGTTGTACAGAGTCCGGCCACTTTAGGCTAAATCTGCACTTTCTAACGTGATCAAAAAGGGAAAAAAAAAAATATGGCGAAATCTACATCAAGGGTGTTTTTTTTGTATAATCCTTGTTTTAAACGTGAGCTTTTTATTTGCTTGCAGGGGCTCGGCTCCCTGTGTGTGCCCCCTTTGTAGACGCTGTGCCCGCTGCAGGCACAGGTGGAGCCCAGGCCGCTCGCTGGTGCCGCTCGCTGCCAACGCCGCCCCCTCGTCCCTCCCCGTCAGTAAACCCGAGCTGTTTCCATCGGGTCCATTTCTGTTCCTGTCCAAGCTCCAGCTGCACCCGCGGCTCAGGCGGGGCAGGGCCGGGAGGAGGGAGCAGCGCCAGTCGGTGCCGATGCTGAAACAGATAAAAAAAAAACCCTAAAAATAATAATAATAATATTAATAATAACGATCGTGTCGGAGGAGTTTGCAGTAACTTGATGTCTGCTGGTATCTCAACTCCCTGCTCGTTCCAAACTAACTGCTTGTGAAACCTCTGCTTGGCCCCCCAGCCCAGCCCTGTGGAGTAGAGAAGGGCAGCGGGAGGTGTCAGCAGCCCCTCCGTGCCCCCGGAGGGGGCTCAGCGCTGCCCTTTTGGTCACCAAAAGTGTTAAACGATGAAATTGGTCCTGCTAAACCAAACCCGAGCTCGGCTCTGCCCCACGGCCGTGTCACACGCCGGGGTCGCCGCGGCGCTTCGTGCCCTCGGACGGTGGAATAAAACAGCATCAAGGTCTTGGATTAATTCCCATGCCGACAATTTTTTACTTAATCTTTTAATATTTTTGCTACTCCACTCTGGCTTTTTATTTAAAACACATTCTTTTGTACCACTTACTGTATCAAATTGTATAAAAGATCACTGTCCCATTCTTGGTCGTACCAAGAGCAAATAAAAGCTTTTATAAACTTGCACTGGTGACTTCCTGGGCCCCTTGAATTCCCCCTGGCTGCGGTGGGAGTGAGCCCAGCCCCGGAGGAGCCGGGGTGAGCCCCCCCAGGCTCTCGGGGCTGCTTTGCCCGGGGCTGGGGCTGCTCCTGCTGCCTTTCCCGAGGCTGCCCCATCGCCACGTGGAGCCCCCTTGGGAGGGGGACACCGCCTTGGGGCTGCGAGGTCCCCTCTGGGGCCCTGCTGGGGAGGGCCTTTGGGTGGTTTTTGGGAAGCAGCTGTTGCACCCCGTGTTCTGCACCCCATGTTCTGCACCCCTGCCTTGGGTGGGAATCAGGGGGGGCTGCTCCAGCTCTCCAGGAGCCCCCACTGCTGTGCCACTGTCCTTCCCCACCCCGTCCCCTCTGCCAGCCTCTGGGGCCGGGGATGTCCCCTCCAGCAGAGCCCAGTGCGGGACCATCCTGGGGACAGCAGGGGACCCATTGCTGCTGCTGCCCTCCGGCTGCCATGGTGTCCCTGTTCCACGGTGTCCCCAGTGTCCCTGTTCCCACAGTGTCCCCACTGCCGCGGTGTCCCTGTTCCCATGGTGTCCCTGTTCCCACAGTGTCCTTGCTGCCATGGTGTCCCTGTTCCTACAGTGTCCCTGTTCCCACAGTGTCCTTGCTGCCATGGTATCGCCATGCCATGGTGTCCCTGCTGTCAGCGTGTCTCCACTGCCATGGTGTCCCCATCCCACGGTGTCCCTGTTCCCACAGTGTCCCTGTTACCACAGCATCCCCATGCCATGGTGTCCCCACTGCCACGGTGTCCCTGTTCCCACAGTGTCCCCAATTCCCACAATGTCCCCACTGCCATGGTGTCCCCATGCCACGGTGTCCCCAGCTGCCATGGTGTCCCTGTTCCCACAGTGTCCCCAATGTCACAGTGTCCCCACTGCCATGGTGTCCCTATGCTGCCATGGTGTCCCTGTTCCTACAGTGTCCCTGTTCCCACCGTGTCCCCAATGTCACAGTGTCCCCACTGCCGCGATGTCCCTGCTGCCATGGTGTCCCCGTGCCGCGGTGTCCCTGTTCCCACAGTGTCCCTGCTGCCATGGTGTCCCTGCTGCCATGGTGTCCCTATGCCGCGGTGTCCCTGGTGCCCAGCAGTCCCTGGCCCGAGGCCGTCCCCGCAGGGACCATGGTCCCCCCCGTCCCATGGCGCCGGTATCCGGCAGAGGCCGTTTTGCCACCCACGGGTGGGGAATTTTGGGGGGGAACTCCCAGGGAGCCTCGGGGAGGGGGAACCCGGCCGGGACCTTCCCCACACGGACGCCATCCCAGTGTCCTGCTTGTCCAGGGTCCCCCGCCCTGTCCTGGGCTCACGGCGTTTCCCCAGCCTCCACCTCCACCCACCTCCTGGGCTGTGTCCTTCTTTCTGTCCCCATCCCGGCCTCCGGGGAGGGGAACCCGGCCACCTTCCCATCCTGGCGCCATCCCAGTCCCCATCCCAGGTCCATCCCACCCCGGCAGTGATCCCCATCTTGGCTCCACCCTCCCCAGCCTCCATCCTCCTCCATCCCCCTCCTCCTCCATCCCCATCCTTCTTTCCCCATCCCCATCCCGGCTCCACCATCCCGGCTCCATCCCCATCTCCATCCCAGCTCCATCCCCATCCCGGCTCCATCCCCATCCCAGCTCCATCCCCATCCCGGCTCCATCCCCATCCCAGCTCCATCCCCATCCCGGCTCCGTTCCATGCGCGCCCTTCCCTGTCCTCTCTCCTTTCCTACAGCTGTTCCCTCCCTACAGCTCCCTCCCCTGCTTCTTTCCCATCCCTGCTCCTTCCCTACAGCTGCTCCATCGTTTTCCCTCTTCCTTCCCCATCCCTGCTCCATCCCTTCCCTGCTCCTGCTTCACCCTTCTCACTGTTCCACCTCTGTTCCATCCCATCCCATCCCATCCCATGGATCCCATCCCATCCCATCCCATCCCATCCCATCCCATCCCATCCCATCCCATCCCATCCCATGGATCCCATCCCATCCCATCCCATCCCATGGATCCCATCCCATCCCATCCCATCCCATCCCATCCCATCCCATCCCATCCCATCCCATCCCATCCCATCCCATCCCATCCCATCCCATCCCTGCTCCGCCCTGTCCTGCAGCCTCCCCTCGTGCTTGTCCCGGGGACAGTGATGGGGACAGGGGACAGCACACGGTGACACGTCCCCAGGGCCGGGCACTGGCCCTGCAGGCGCTTGCTGCTTCCTCCCCTCCTTCATCCTCCTCAGCCCAGTCTCCCGCGGAGCGGGGATTGGGGATGCAGCCCTTGGCCAAGGGCCGGGGAGGGGATCCCGGACCGGGCGCTGCAGAGCGGGACCGGCGCTGCCCCGGCCCCGGGCTGAGTGACCGAGGGTGCGGGGACCCGCCGGGCCCGGTGTCCCCCGCTCAGGGTGCCCGGGAGTCCCCGGGGTGCGGAGCCCCCGCTCGGGCTGGCGCTGATGTCGCTGCCGAGTGACTGCGACGTCCGCGGCCCCCGCTCCCGGTGCCGTTTGTGCTCCGCGTCCGTGCGACAGCGCCGGGCCGGGGGTCCCGGCCGGGACATGGGGGCGTGGGGCAGCACCGGGGTCCCCCCGGTGTCCCACCGGTCCCTTGTGCTCCCCGCAGCCCTCGCTCGGGCCCCCGGCAGCTCCGGCGGCTCCGCGGCTCCAGCAGCGGGACGGGACAGGGGAGGGTCCCCGCGGCGCCCCCGCCCGGTCCCTCGGCGGCCGGAGGGAGCCGAACCCCGGGACCCCGGGGCGGGCCGGGGCTGAGCCCCCCGGAGCCCGAGGGCCGAACCGCCCCCAGCCCCACGGGACACCCCCGGAGCGGCCCCGCCGGGGGATGCCCAGCCCGGGAGAGGTGCCCGGTGCCGTGGGGGTGCCCGCTCCGGAGGGGATGCCCGGTCCGGGGGGGTGCCCGGTTTCGAGGGGGTGCCCGGCCCTGGGGGGGTGCCCGGTGCCGTGGGGGTGCCCGGTCCGGGGGGGTGCCCGGCTCCGGGGGGGTGCCCGGCCCTGGGGGGGTGCCCGGTTCTGGGGGGTGGGCCTGGGGGGCCGGTGCCCGGGGGTGCCTGGGGTGCCCGTGCCTGGTTCTGGGGTGCCGGGGGGGTGCCCGGTGCCGATGGGGGGATGCCCGGTTCTGGGGGGGTGCCCGGTGCCGTGGGGGTGCCCGCACCGGGGATGCCCCGTGGGGTGCCTGCACGGGGTCCCGCCGCCGCCGCCTCCCCCGCCCCCGCCCCCGCCGGGGGGGTTCCGCCTGCCGGGGCGGGCGGGCAGGAGGGGCCGGGGGCGGGCGGGGGGCGGCTCCTCCTGCCCCGCTCCCGCCGCCCCCCGCCCCCCGCCCCGGCCCCGGCCCGGCGGCGGCGGCGATGGAGCCCGGCCCGGGGCCGGCCTGAGCCGCGATGCGATGGAGAAGCTCGCGGCGGGGCTGGCCCGGCTCCGCTGGAGCCCCGCGGCGCTGCCCCTCGACGCCATCGTCAGCCAGTGCCGCCTGCCCACCCTCGTCTGCCTCGGGCAGGGTGAGCCCGGCGGGGGATGAAGTCTGGAGGGACGAGAGGGAGGAGGAGGAGGAGGAGGGAGGGAGGGAGGTTGGAGTGATGGGGAGGAGGAGGAGGAGGGTGGGAGGAAGGCTGGAGGGACCAGGGCAGGGAGGGAGGGAGGATGGAGGGACGGAGAGTGAGGCTGGAGTGAGGAGGAGGAGGAGGAGGGAGAAAGGATGGAGTGATGAGGAGGAGGGAGGGGTGGAAGGCGGAGGGATGGGGAGGGAGGGAGGAAGGCTGGAGAGTGAGGACGAGGAGGGAGGGAGGTTGGAGTGATGAGGGAAAGGGAGAGACGAAGGACGGAGGGACCGGGAAGAGGGAGGGAGGGAGGAAGTCTGGGGAGACGAAGAGGAGGGAGGGAGAGTGGAGCGATGAGGAGCAGGGAGCGGTGGGGAAGTGAGGAAGGCTTGAGAGTGAGGAGGAGGAAGGGAGGAAGGCTCGGAGGAAGGGATGGAGAGTGGAGGGAAAGACGGAGAGGTGAGGATGAGGAGGAATGGTGACTGGAGAAGTGAGGAGGAGGAGGTGCAGGGAGAGAGGAAGGCTGGAGGGGTGAAGAGTAGGCTGGAAGAGGCTGAAGGGATGAGGAGGAGAAAGATCGGAGGCACCGGGAGAGGGAAGGAGCCTGGAGTGCTGAGGAGGAGGAGGAGGGGAGGGAGGAAGGCTGGGCCAGGTGAGCCCCAGCTGCTGTCCCGGGTGGGGGGGGCTGGGGCAGGGGGGTCCCCGCCCTGGGGGGATGCGAGGGGGGAATTTGTGGGGCCCAGGTCCCCCAGCCATGGCCCAGGGCTGTCCCCTCTGTCCCCCATCCCGGGGGTCACTCTGGAGGCGCTGGCAGGGGCTGGGAGCCACCGTGTCCCCTCCCCACCCTGCCCGGGACACGGCCTGGCCGGGGGGGCCTGGCTGTGACCCCCCAAACCCGGGCTGAGTGGGGAGCAGGGAATGGGGTGCTGTGGGGAGCAGGGGATGTGGGGAGCAGGAGATGTGGGGATGTGGGGAGCAGGGGATGTGGGGATATGGGGGAGCAGGGGATGTGGGGATGTGGGGAGCAGGGAATGGGGTGCAGTGGGGAGCAGGGGATGTGGGGAGCAGGGGATGTGGGGATATGGGGGAGCAGGGGATGTGGGGATGTGGGGAGCAGAGGCTGTGGGGAGCAGGAGATGTGGGGAGCAGGGAATGGGGTGCTGTGGGGAGCAGGGGCTGTGGGGATGTGGGGAGCAGTGGATTTGGGGCTGTGGGATGTAGGGAGCAGAGCTGTGGGGAGCAGGGGCTGTGGGGATGTGAGGCTGTGCGAAGCAGGGGATTTGGGAGTGTGGGGCTGTGAGGAGCAGGGGCCGTGAGGATGTGGGGAGCAGAGGATGTGGGCTGTGAGGATGTGGGGAGCAGGACTGTGGGGCTGTGAGGAGCAGAGGATGAGGTGCTGTGGGGCTGTGGGGAGCAGGGGGTGCAGGGTACCCCCGGCCCGGCCGTGTCCCCCCGGAGCAGGACAGGGCCCATCCCGGCTGCAGGGGGTGTTGGGGGCCCTGGGGGTGCCGGGGGTGCCTGGGGGGTGCCGGGGTCCCTGGGGGTGCCGGGGGGATGCCGGGGGTGCCGCGGTTCTGGAGGGCTCCCGGGGGGGCCCGCGCCCGGCCCCGGCTCAATAAAGTTCTTGTTTGCGGCGGCTGCAGCTTTTCAGGGGGGACAAAGAAATTGTTTCCTGGGCAACTGGCGGCTCTTGGCAGCGGCACCTGCTCATCCCTCGCTCCGTCCGTCCGTCCGTCCGTCCGGCGGCGCGGGGGGCGGGGCGGGGCGGGGGGGGGTGGCGCTGGTGACAGCCCTGTCCCCCCGCAGGTGAGCGCGTGGAGGGGGTGACAGCCCAGGACGTGCTCCTGGTCCACTCGTGCCGGCAGTGGACGACGGTGACAGCGCACAGCCTGGAGGAGGGACACTGTCATCGGGCCCAAAAAGGACATCCCGCTCCTGGGGAGACGAGGAGGAGGGAGGGAGAGTGGAGCGATGAGGGCAGGGGAGGGGAAGGCTGAGGAGGACGGTGGAAGTGATGAGGAAGGGGAGGATGAGGAGAATGGTGAAGAGGGGTGGCCCTGGGAGGGTGAGGGCAGAGGCTGGAGGATGAGGAGAAAGATCGGAGGGCTTGAGGGAGGGAAGGAGCCTGGAGGAAGAGGAGGAGGAGGAGGAGGGAGAGAGCCCTGAGCCAGAGGCTGCTGTCCAGTAAGGGGGCAGGGGGTCCAGTGGGGTGCAGTTTGGGGTTTAGGGAGAGGCCATGGTTTGGGGTCCCCTGTCCCCATCCTGGGGTCACTCTGGAGGTGGCAGGGCTGGGAGCCACCGGTCCCCTCCCCACCCCTGCCCGGGACACGGCCTGGCCAGGGGGGGGATGGGATGGGCTGATGGGGATGGGAATGGGATGCTGTGGGGATGGGATGGGAGCAGGGATGGGATGGGGATGGGATGGGATGGGAGCAGGGGATGGGGATGGGGGATGGAATGGGATAGGATGGGATGGGGGAGCAGGGATGGGGATGGGGGATGGGATGGGGATGGGGGCTGTGGCTGTGGGAGGGGTGGGATGGGATGGGAATGGGGTGCTGGGGAGCAGGGGCTGGGATGGAGCAGGGATTTGGGGCTGTGGGATGTGGGAGCAGAGCTGTGGGGGACAGGGGCTGTGGGGATGTGGAGGCAGGGACAGGGGATTTGGGATGGGGGCTGGATGGGATAGGGCCGTGGGATGTGGGGAGAGAGGATGTGGGCTGGAGATGGGGGAAAAGGACTGTGGGGCTGTGGGGAGCAGGGCTGGGATGAGCTGTGGAGGGCTGGGGGAGCAGGGGGCAGGGGCCCCGGCCCGGCCCTGAGCAGGACAGGGCCCATCCCGGCTGGGGGGGTGTTGGGGGGCCCTGGGGGTGCCTGGGGGGTGCCGGGGGGATGCCGGGGGCCCTGGGGGTGCCGGGGGGATGTCGGGGGTGCCGCGGCTCTGGAGGGCTCCCGGGGGGGCCCGCGCCCGGCCCCGGCTCAATAAAGTTCTTGTTTGCGGCGGCTGCAGCTTTTCAGGGGGGACAAAGAAATTGTTTCCTGGGCAACTGGCGGCTCTTGGCAGCGGCACCTGCTCATCCCTCGCTCCGTCCGTCCGTCCGTCCGTCCGTCCGGCGGCGCGGGGGGCGGGGCGGGGGGGGTGGCGCTGGTGACAGCCCTGTCCCCCCGCAGGTGAGCGCGTGGAGGGGGTGACAGCCCAGGACGTGCTCCTGGTCCACTCGTGCCGGCAGTGGACGACGGTGACAGCGCACAGCCTGGAGGAGGGACACTACGTCATCGGGCCCAAAATCGACATCCCGCTCCAGTACCCAGGTGAGAGGGGCGGGCTGGGGACAACGGTGACAACGGCAATGGTGGCCCTGGGCCAGCAGAGCCGGGACCTGCCCCCCCCTCCCCTCCCTCTGCCCAGTAAGGTCCAGTAAAGTCCAGTTTGGGGTAGGAGAGGCTCTGGTTTGGGGGCTGTCCCCACCCCTGGCAGAGTTGCAGAGGGGGCTGGCAGGGATTGGGATGGGATGGGATGGGATGGGATGGGATGGATGGGATGGGATGGGATGGGATGGGATGGGATGGGATGGGATGGGATGGGATGGGATGGGATGGGATCCATGGGATGGGATGGGATGGGATGGGATGGGATGGAATCCATGGGATGGGGTGGGATGGGATGGGATGGAATCCATGGGATGGGATCCATGGGATGGGATGGGATGCAGACAAGGACAGGGATTGGATGTAGACAAGGACAGGGATGAGGATGAGGTAGGATGGGATAGAGCTGGAAATGGGAGAAGGACGAGGATGGGATGGGGAAAAAGGACAGGGATGAGCTGGGCTGGGATGAGGAAGGGATGGGGACAGGGAGAGGGATGAGCATGGGCTGGGGAGGAGCCGGGCTGGGATGAGGATGAGGATGGGGCCGGCTTGGGGCCGGCAGCGCAGACGAAGGTGCTGAGCTGCCTCTGCCGGCAGCCGCCAGAGCCTTAATGACCCCTCTAAGTGCTCCGCGGCGGTAATGAGTCCTGCTAATAAATAAATAATGGGAAATGGAGCGGGGGAGGGTTAATCCCGCGTCCCGCGGGGGCGGCAGGGGGCTGGGCAGTGTGTTAACAGGATCGGGGCTCCCGCTGCCCCGGGATGCGGGGCTGGGCCGGCTCCAGCCTCGGCTGCCCCCGGGCCAAGCGAGCGGCTCCGGTGTCCCAGCTCCGCCGGCCGGGCGGGGAATTGATATTCCCGTCAGCTCCGTGCCGGCAGCCGGGCCGGCGGAGGCGGCTGCGCTGGGCTGCAGCTGCCCCGCTCCCGCTCCTGCCCGTTCCCGTTCCCGTTCCTGCCCATTCCCGTTCCCGTTCCTGCCCATTCCCGCTCCCGTTCCTGCCCTTCCCCGCTCCCGCTCCTGCCCGTTCCCGTTCCCGTTCCTGCCCGTTCCCGTTCCTGCCCATTCCCGTTCCCGTTCCTGCCCATTCCCTCTCCCGTTCGTGCCTCTCCCCGTTCCCGTTCCTGCCCATTCCCTCTCCCGTTCCTGCCCATTCCCGTTCCCGTTCTTGCCTCTCCCCGCTCCCGTTCCTGTCTCTCTCCGCTCCCATTCCTGCCTTTCCCCATTCCCGTTCCTGCCTTTCCCTGTTCCTATTCCTGCCCTTTCCCCGTTCCCATTCCTGCCTTTGCCCGTTCCTGCCCTTTCCCGTTCCCGTTCCTTCCTTTCCTTGTTCCTCCTTTCCCCATTCCCATTCCTGCCTTTCCCCGCTCCTCCTTTCCCCCTTCCTGTTCTTGCCTTTCCCCATTCCTGCCTTTCCCCATTCCCATTCCTGCCCTTTCCCGTTCCCGTTCCTGCCCTTCCTGTTCCTGCTCTCCCCATTCCCGTTCTTGCCTTTTCCCACTCCCGTTCCTGCCTTTCCCCGTTCCTGTCGTTTCCCCATTCCTGCCCTTCCCCGTTCCCGTGCCCGGTTCCCTTCCCGGTCTCTCTCCCACCCGAGCCCTGGGGTCACTGTGCCCTGGCACGGCTGGGATGGGATTTTGGGGGACAGTGGGCACCCCTGGCAATTTGGGCTGCCCAGGAACGCTTTTGGGGGGTCCCTGCAGCTCTGGGGGTCCATCCCGTGTACCCCGTGCCTTGTCCCACCCAGGGGCTGCACTGGGGTCCCCTTGCAGCACTGGGACACGGGCAAAGTCCCCAGAATGTCCCCAAAGATGTGGTGGGGACCCCCGGCTGTCCCAGGGGTGGCTGTCCCCCATGCAGGGCCCCAGGGGGGTGACAGCAGGTCCCTGTGAGGAGCTGGGGACCCCCAGCTGTCCCAGGGGTGGCTGTCCCCATGAAGGGCCCCAGGGGGGTGACAGCAGGTCCCTGTGAGGAGCTGGGGACCCCAGGCTGTCCCAGGGGTGGCTGTCCCCTGTGCAGGGCCCCAGGGGGTGACAGCAGGTCCCTGTGAGGAACTGGGGACCCCAGGCTATCCCAGGGGTGGCCGTGCCCCATGAAGGACCCCAGGGGGGTGACAGCAGGTCCCTGTGAGGAGTTGGGGACCCCCGGCTGTCCCAGGGGTGGCCATGCTCCATGAAAGGTCCCAGGGGTGACAGCAGGTCCCTGTGAGGAGCCGGCCCCTCTCACCTCGGGGTCCCCGCAGGGAAGTTCAAGCTGCTGGACCAGGACCGGGACCTCCGCGAGCCCGTGCAGTATTTCAACAGCGTGGAGGAGGTGGCCAGCATCTTCCCAGACCGCATCTTCGTCATGGAGGCCATCACCTTCAGCGTGAAGGTCCTGGGGACAGCAGGGGACAGTGGGGGACACCGGTGGGACAGCAGGGAGGGACGGGGGGATGGCAGGGGACAGTGAGGACACGGGTGGGGCAGGAGGGGAGTGGGGGTGAGGGGACAGGGACTTGGGGGGGTGGTGGGACATCAGGAGAGGATGGTGGGACAGAGAAGGCTGGGAGTGGGACACCAGGGGTCAGTGGTGGAATGTTGGGGGAGTTGGGGGGACATCACTGCAGGGTGGGGGGAATAAAGGGGGGAGCGTGGGAAAGCAGGGGACAGGGCTGGGACATCAGGAGAGGACAGTGGGACAGCAGGGAGTGGTGGTGGAACATCTGGGATGGTGGTGGGACATCAGGGGATGGTGGTGGAATTTCAGGGATGGTGCTGGGACATCAGGGGATGGTGGTGGAATTTCAGGGATGGTGCTGGGACATCAGGGGATGGTGGTGGAATTTCAGGGATGGATGTGGGATAAGGAATAATGGTAGGATGATGTCAGGGAACGGTGGTGGAATTTCAGGGATGGTGGTGGGACATCAGGGGATGCTGGTGGGATGTCAGAGATGCTGGTGGGATGTCAGAGATGGTGATGGGACTTTGAGGTGGTGGTGGAGCATCAGGAATAATGGTGGGATGATGTCAGGATGGTGGTAGGACATCAGGGGTACTGGTGGGATGTTGGGGATGGTGTTGGGATGTCAGGAGATGCTGGTGGGGTGTCAGGGGTGGTGGTAGGATATCAGGGGTGGTGGTGGAATGTCAGGGATGGTGGTGGGATAAGAAATAATGGTGGGATGATGTCAGGGGGTGGTGGTGGGACATCAGGGATGGTGGAATTTCATGGATAGTGATGGGACATCAGGGATGGTGGTGGAATGTCTGGGATGGTGGTAAAACATCAGAGGGTGGTGGTGGGATGTCAGGGATGGTTATGGGATGTCAGGGATGCTGGTGGGGCATCAGGGGCAGTGTTGGGGTGTCGGGAGCCCAGGGCAGGGCAGCGGGTGCCACCTCGGGGCTGTCGCGGGCAGGTGGTGTCGGGGGAGTTCAGCGAGGACAGCGAGGTTTACAACTTCACGCTGAACGCGGGGGACGAGCTGACGCTGATGGGGCAAGCGGAGATCCTGTGCGCCAAGACGGTGAAGGAGAAGTCGCGGTTCAACACCCTCCTGCGCAAGCTGGGCAAGGCGGCGCCGGCGGCGGGGGCGCGGCAGGTGAAGGGCAAGATGCCGTGCCTGATCTGCATGAACCACCGCACCAACGAGAGCCTGAGCCTGCCCTTCCAGTGCAAGGGCCGCTTCAGCACCCGCAGCCCGCTGGAGCTGCGCCTGCAGGAGGGCGAGCACACCATCCGCAGCATCATCGAGAAGGTGCGGCTGCCCGTCAACGTGGCCGTGCCCAGCCGGCCCGCCCGCAACCCCTACGACCTGCACGCCATCCGAGAGGGCCACTGCTACAAGCTGGTCAGCATCATCTCCAAGACGGTGGTGCTGTGCTGCATCCTGCGCCGGGAGGAGCTGGTGCCCTTCCATTTCCTGCTGCTGACCGACATGCCCCGCTTCCAGCTGCCCGAGGGGCTGCTGGCCGGGGACCCGCAGCTGGAGAAGCTGCTGCGGGACAGCGCCGCGTATTGCCACGACCGCTTCAACCCCGACGAGTACTCGCGGGCCGTGCGGGAGGCCAAGCCGGACTTGCTGGAGGAATGTGCGAGCCCGCGGCGCCTGCGGCTCTGCCTGCCCGCCTGCGGCCGCGAGGAGCTCAGCCAGCCCCTGCAGCGCCTCTCGCTCTGTGCCTGCGGCTCCGCGGGTCCCCGCGAGCCCCCCGCCCGCTGCCAGGGACCGCGGGGCCTCGGCGGGGGCACCCCGCGCCCGCCGCTGCCCGACTTCCCCGAGCCCGAGCGGGAGTACATGACGCCCGACTGGGCCGAGCCCGAGTTCAGGACTCAGGAGCCGCTGGAGATCCCCTACGAGGAGCTGTGGAGCAATCCCAGCCCGGAGGGCTGCTGCGAGCTGGGCAGCAGCGGCGCCCGGCCCGACCTCGTCTCCTTCGGGGCTGTCACCCCGCGGGGCTCCCCGCACCGGCCCGGGGACAGGCCCGCGGGGACACCCCGCCCCCGGTGCCACCCAAATCGGAGGCGGTAAGAGCCCGCTGCTGTGCCCAGGGATGGGGAGTGGCATCGCCGGGGTTCTGTCAGCCACTCCGTGGCAAGGCCAGCGCCATGGCAGGGCAGCCCGACCCCGTCCCTGTCCCCTGGCCCTGGGGTCCCTCCTCAACTCTGCTTGGTCACCCAAACCTTCAGACCTGGGTTCCCCGGGCTGCCCATCACCGATCCTCATTCCGAGGCACCCCCGGTTGGTTCCCCAGGGCTCTCTGCACCACCGGGTACCTCAAGCTCTTGAGCTGCCCGGAACCGTGGGGTACCCGATCCTCTGGCCTTCCCTACACAAAATTTCAGGCTCCCCTTCCTTCACCACGGGGTACCCCAATACTTTGATCTCCTCGCACCACGGGGTAGGAGGGCCCCAAGTCTCCCCAGCTGCACCCAGAGCTTTGTGGCCGGGCAGGAGCGGCTGTCCCCGGGCCCCCATCACCCCGTCCAGCCGCGGGGATCCCCGGGTCCCGCCGGGGCCCTGACGGCGCTGCCCGTTCCAGGTGAAGGAGGAGTGCCGGCTGCTGAACGTGCCGCCGGTGCCGCCCCGGGGCAGCCGCCCCCCGGCCCCCTGCAGCCCCCCGGCCCCCCTGCGCTGCCCGAAGCTGGCACCCGCGCCCTCGCCCAGCCCCAGCCTCTCCTACTACTCCTCGGGGCTCCACGACGGGTGAGTGGCTCCGGGGACAGCGGGGAGGGTGGGTGGGGGTACCTGGAACCCCGGGCACGGGGACACCGCGCCGGGGTGATGGTGACGCTGCCCTCGGCCCGCAGGTCGGCCCCGCGGAGCGGCAGCGCCTCGCCCTCTCCGGACGCGTACTCGCTGTACTGCTACCCCTGCACCTGGGCCGACTGCAAGGCCGCCGAGCCCCCCGGGCGGCCGCTGCCCCCGGCCCAGCCCGCGCCCAGCTCCTGGTCCGACCCCTGGGCGTTCCCCGAGCCGGGCGCCGGGGCGGGCAGCGGCTGCTCCACGCCGCTGCTGGGGACCGAGCCCCCGCTGAAACCCTTCCGCAGCTGCCCCCGCCTCAAGCCCCCGCACCCCCAAAAGCGCTTTGCCCCCTTCGGGGCGCTCAACCCCTTCGCCGGCCCCGCAGAGTGGCCGGAGAGTCCCGAGTGGTCCAAAGCGGCGCCTTCGGCCCCGGCCGCTCCCTCCTCCTCCTCCTCGCCGGAGCCCTTCGCCCCCGCCGAGGAGCCGGCGGCCCCCCCTCGGCCCCCCAAGGGCTTGGACGGGGACGGCATCGTCATCCGGGGGGCGGCCCCGCTGTCCCCCGCCGTCCTGCGCGGGGCCGAGGGCGTCACCCGCCTGTACCTGGCCCAGGGGGTCATCGAGGTGCCGCCGGCGGCGAGGGGCGATGGGGCGGCCCCGCCGGCCGCCCCCCGGCCCAGCGGGGACGGCCCGGCCTGGCTGCCCCCCGCCGACCTGTCGGCGCTGTCGCTGGAGGAGGTGTCCAAGTGCCTGCGCTTCATCGGCCTCTCCGAGGACGTCGTGAGCTTCTTCGCCCGCGAGAGGATCGACGGCAGCATCTTCGTGCAGCTCAGCGAGGAGATCCTGGCCGACGATTTCCGCCTCACCAAGCTCCAGGTGAAGAAGATCATGCAGTTCATCAAGGGCTGGCGCCCCAAGATCTAGTGCCACGCCGGGGACCCCCTGCACGGGGGGGGTCCCCAGGTCACCTGGAGCACGGCTCCGGGTGGCCCCGCTCCTGTCCCTCTCTGATGCTGCAGGTTCTCCTCTCCCATTGCCCAGCCCTCCCCCATTCCCCTTTTAACACTGGACAGTAATTTTGGCCCCAAAGGGCTGGAAAACACTGGATTTTGCGTCGACTGGTTTAACTTAATCCTTGTGGATTAGCATAATAAATGTACGGGAGAGTAATGAGCCCCCAGAGAAGGCCCTTGCTTGGGCAGGAGGGGAAGGGGGGAGGACGGATGCTCTGAGGGGTCCCTCCCCTCCTTGCAGACCCATCCCATTCCTTGGGAAGGGATTACCAGCCCCGTGCCTGCCCCAGCACTCAGCAGAGGCAGATGAGATGATGTCTTGGCCCAGTTCTGGTCTGGGAGCTTTGAAAGACAGGGAGAGATGACACAAAGAGCAGCAGGGTTCAGCCATGGCCCAAGGCCTGCCAGGGAGCAGGAAAATGGCAGGAAGCTGGAAAGGAAGCCAAGGAGGGGGGGCCAGCCCAGTGACAGGTGCCCAGAGATTTAAAACCTTTTAGTTTAACTTGATCTCTCCCCACGGGGGGGCCCTCTGGCCTTTGGCTGCTCGATCTGCAATTACGGGCAGGTCCATCTGCCAGGATCACCTGCCAGGATCACCCCGTGGCAGGGAGAGCTGGAGGCTCCTCACAGCCCCTGAGTGATGGCAGAGGCTCCTCACAGCCCCTGAGTGATGGCAGAGGTGACACTGCTTTGTCCTGCACTGCTGCCATTGTGCCCCTCCATGGGACCCAGCACACCACGGACAGGACCCCAGGGCCTGAACCAGTCAATCCCCAGTCAAGCTGTTCCCTCAGGGAGATGGGAGGAGAAGCAGGAGTCCAAACCCAGGAGATGGGGCTTTATTTTGGTGGATGTTGATGGAAAGGCAAGGCCTCGGCTCCAGCCACAAGCTGGATGCTACTGGCCAGGCTGGGAGCTCTGGAGGCCAAGGCAGCAGGAATTCCTTCCCCCAGCACGGAGCCCCCAGGCCCAGGCTGGCACGGGACGGACGTACCCAACACACAGTGGCTGGTAAGGCACTTGAAATGACTACAAGCCATGAGGCAACCTCCTGCCCCCCTCCTTCCTTTCTTCCTTTCTTCCTTCCTTCCTTCCTTCCCTTCCCCCGGGAGCTTTGGAGATTAACCTACAGAGAATGGGGTGCTGAGGGGAGCTGGGGCCCAGCTGGAGGAGCTGTCGGGGTGTCACCAGGCCACCTCACTGGTGGAACTTCCTGCTGGGGCTGTTGGCGTGGTCCAGCAGGAGCTGGCACGGTGTGAACTGGCTGCCGTACACGGCCTCGTACTTGCGCAGTTTGTCCACGAGCTGCTGGGCGCCGTAGGAGTCTGCGAACCTGAAAGGACCTGTGGGGACAGGGACATGGCTGTGACAGGGACACAGCGGGGACAGGGACACATCTGGGACTGGGACATGGTGGGCACAGGGTCACAGCTGTGAAAGGGACATGGCTGTGACAGGGAAGAAGCACCACCAAGGTGCCTGGAAGGGTCCCAGCATCCAGAAGCAACGGCTTTGTCCCATTCATCCTTCTCCAAAGGAGACCCCCCAGTCTCTCATCAGGGACTCTGCTCCCTTCTCACCTGAGCTGGGGAGGGCTGGGAACAAGCTGGGACATGGATAATCACAGAATCATGGACGGTTTTGGTGGGAAGGGACCTCAGAGCCCACCCAGTGCCACCCTGCCAAGTCTCACCACCTCCCACTGTCCCAGGGTGCTCCCAGCCCCAGTGTCCAACCTGGCCTTGGGCACTGCCAGGGATCCAGAGGCAGCCCCAGCTGCTCTGGGCACCCTGTGCCAGGGCCTGCCCACCCTCACAGGGAAGAATTCCTTCCCAATATCCTGTCCAACCATGGGAAGCCATTCCCCATTGTCCTGTCCCTCCAGGCCTTTGTAAGAAGTCCCCTGGGGCTGCTCCCTCAGTCTGAACATGGCTCAAGGAGGGAAAGCACCAAGCATGTGGCGGAAGCACCACCTCAGGCCCAAGAACCCTTGCTGAACTCCAGCAGCAGCATCAAGAGACTGCATCAGAATCATGGAATTATTTAGGGTGGAAAAGCCCTCTGAGACTATTGAGTCCAAACATTCCTCAGCAGTGCCAAGACCACCACTAACCCATGTCCCCAGGGGCCATATGCACAAGGCTTTTAAATCCCTGCAGGCATGGGGAGTCCAGCCCAGTCCAGAGCTGGACAGCCTGGAATGATTCCCAATATCCAACCTACACCTTCCCTGCAGCCATTTCCTCAGGCTGCAGCTCAAACCTGGCCTTGCCATGTGGCTGCAGCCCACGAGGAGCTTTGGAGCGCCAAAGCCCAGGACAGAGCACTCACCTCCCAGGCAGGGGGGGAAGCCCAGGCCGAAGACAGCCCCGATGTCCCCCTCCACAGGGTTGCTGAGGATGCCCTCCTGCAGGCACATGGCGGCCTCGTTGACAAACCGTGTCACCAGGCGCATCTGGATGTCCTCGTCGGAGCAGCTGTGGGACAGAGGCTGTGAGAGCTGGGCAGGGATAGCACACAGGTGGGACACAGAGCCAGGCCAGGGGTGGGAATGGCCTCCCTGGGATGTCCCAGTCCATGTGAGGATCAGGGATAAGCTCTGGGAGTGTCCTGAAGCAGGCAGTAAGAACCAGGGAATGGCTGAGATTGGAAGGGACCACTGGGGCTCCTCTGATCCAACCTCTGTGCCCAGGCAGGGTTTCCTGGAGCACGGCACTCAGGACTGTGTACAGATGGATTTGGAATAAAAGTAAGGGCTTGATCAGCCTCTGTGTTCAGCAATGTCATGGAATCACAGAATGGTTTGGGCTGGAAGGGACCTTAAAGCCCATCCAGTGCCACCCCTGCCATGGCAGGGACACCTCCCACCATCCCAGGGTGGTCCCAGCCCCAAGGATCTTCCAGGGGATCCAGGGGCAGCCCCAGCTGCTCTGGGCACCCTGTGCCAGCCCCTGCCCACCCTGCCAGGGAACAATTCCTTCCTAGTATCCCATCCATCCCCTCTGGCAGTGGGAGCCATTCCCTGGCTTCTGTCCCTCCATCCTTGTCCCCAGTCCCTCTGCAGCTCTCCTGGAGCCCCTTCAGGCCCTGCCAGGGGCTCTGAGCTCTCCCTGGATCCTTCTCCTCTCCAGGTGAGCACCCCCAGCTCTCCCAGCCTGGCTCCATGGCAGAGGGGTTCCAGCCCTGCAGCACCATGTCTCTGTGCCACCTGATGCACCTCGTGCTGCTGCTCAGAGCACAAAGGAGCTGGGCAGAGCAGGAGCCAGCCCCAGCCTTCCCTCACACACAGGTACTCACACATCAGGATTCGCTGGCACTCTGAACTTTTCCAAGATCTCATCCATGCCAGAATTCACACTCCTGTTCTTCACTCCCTCCTGGTACACGTAGAAGCCTTTCCCTGCCTTGCGACCTGCGGGGATCACAGCAGACAATCAGCTCCTGCACGTGTCCTGTTTCCTCCTGACACCTTGGATCTTGTTTTGTGCCTGCTGTTCCTGCTCCTGGACAGATCCTCCCAGCACTCTGCACTCAGAGCACTGTCGCAGACATCTTTTATGAAAAATCCTTTCCTTAGGATTTTTCCTCCTGAGAAGCGGAGAGGCCTCAGGAACAAAATGTACACATGATTATCTGCTGCTGTGGAATGCAACAGGTGGATCTTTGATTGGCCCATGTTGGATGTTTCTAATTAATGGCCAATCACAGCCCAGCTGGCTTGGACAGAGAGAGCCTTTGTTATTCATTCCTTCTTATTCTATTCTTAGCCAGCCTTCTGATGAAATCCTTTCTTCTATTCTTTTAGTATAGTTTTAATATAATATATATCATAAAATAATAAATCAAGCCTTCTGAAACATGGAGTCAGATCCTCATCTCTTCCCTCAACCAAAAACCCCTGTGAACACGGTCACAGAGCACAGATCTGCTGCCTCAGCAGGGGCACAGGGAAGGGACCCAGCTCCACCTTGCCAAGATGCTGCCACTGTGCCAGGGCCTTTCTCTGGGTCCAGAGGCCCAACAGCAGCACTGCCTCTGTGGGAGGGATTCCTGCCCCATTCCCAGGGCTGTTCTCCCCCTGCCAGTGCCTTCCCCGGAGCAGAGGGGACACCCTTTGGCTGAGAACACCTTAGCAGCTCACCTAAGAAGCCTTTCTGGACCATGAGCTTGAAGAGGTCGATGCTGCCCCCTCCGAAGCGCTGGCCAAAGGCCTTGCCCAGGTCCTCGGCCACGTGGGTGGCCACGTCCACGCCCACCTCATCAATCAGCGTGGCCGCTCCCACCGGGAAGCCGAAGGCTGTGGAGATGGCATCCACTTTCTTCGGGTCAATGCCCTCCTGCAGGAGAGGAGGGGAAACCATGAGATCTCGGGGCGAGGTGGGGCAGAGAGCCCAGCCCCATTAAATGACTGCAAACAGGAGCCAAGAGCAGGCTGGGGACAGCCACAAACCCAGGGTTGGTGACACACATCCTCTCCTGTCCACACCCAGGCTGAGCCCACCCCTGCCCTGGCCAAAGCAGAAGCAATTTCCATGATTATTTGGGGGATACTCACCTGGAGAACTCGGACCACCTCGGACAGCATTGGCCCCAGGCACCTGGTGGTGTAGAATCCAGGCCCATCCTGGGAAAAGCAGTGCAGGGAGGCAGGTGAGTTCCTGGCAGCACCAGAACTGTGGCTCACAGCCCAGGCTGCACTTCAGACACCCCAAAACCCATCTCCTACACTATGGTACTGACTGCTAGAATTGGTTTGGGGTTTTTTTCCCTGTGGAGCTCAGCAGTGTTTGCAGGCTCCCATGAACTTACTCCCTGGAAGTTCCCATCCCAGTGTTTTTATCTGAACTAGTGCCTGCAGGTGCAGAGCAGGCTGCTGCTTCACCAAACCCAACAGGCTGGTGAGGAAAAGGGTGCTCAGCACAAGGAAAACCAGCATAAGCCAGTTCTTCCACCTCTGCAGCTCCCCACAAAGTCAGGAAGCAACAGATGAGCTGCAAACTGCCCTTCAGGGAGGCAGCTGAGGTGGGGATGAGGCTCAGGGGAGCAGCTCTGTGTCCCCACTGGTGTTTGGAGATGCCCAGAGCACTTTCTGACAAGCCAGTTTTCCCAGCACTACAGGAAGGACATGCTCAGCATTCTGGCAACCTCAGGAACCAGGAAAAAGACAGGGACACCTTCCTGTGCCCCAGGTTGCTCCAAGCCCTGTCCAACCTGGACTTGGACAATTCCAGGAATGGGGCAGCCACAGCTCCTCTGGGCAACCTGTGCCAGGGCCTCCCCACCCTCATAGGGAAGAATTTCTCCCTAATATCCAATCTAAATCCACTTTTCCGTGTATTCCTTCCCCTCTCCCTTCAAGCCAGGCAGAGGAGGGTTGCTGCTCACTGACCCTCTGTCCTTGCAGCCTGCCAGGGAGCTGAGGTGGTGACAGTCCTGTGCTCTGTCTGGGATGCCCTGGAAGCTGTGTGGGGCAGGAGTGCCAGCTCCTCGTGCTGGCCCTGCACGTGTGCCTGGTGGCTTTCCATGCCTGCTCTGAAGGACATGTGAGGATCACCTGGGCACTTGCCCCTTTCTGACTTCCCTTTTCACTTCTCAGAGGAGTAGCCAATGCGCCCACAGACATGTTTCACCCTCCCCTCAGTGCACAAACCCTTTTATTTATTACCCAGCCCCAGCAGTGTCCCCTCACCTTCACCACTATGACCACTTTGCCCTGTTTGAGGCCAACAGCAACAGCAGAAGCAATTGTGTCCTGGGAGGTTTTCTCTGTGGTGATGATTTCCAGCAGCTGCATCTTGTCAACAGGGGAGAAGTAGTGCATCCCAATCACCTGGCAGAGAGAGGAGCTGGGTTCAGAGGGATTCTGGCTCCCAGAGCAAGCAGCTGGGTGAGCTGAGTGCAGAGGGAAGGCCCTGAGCACACTCTGTACCCCTTTATGACAGGAGTACTCTCCAATTCCCTTCTCTCCTTGGTTTTCCAAGGAGAAAACCAAGGACACAGCACATGCCCAGGAGCTCCTGCCTTTGAGGATAAAGGTACAATTTTTACAGGACCACTTCAGCCAAATCTGCCTGGCAATTCCTGAGCTCATCTCCAGGGAAATGAGGGGCACGGTGTGACCTGGAGGGGCACCAGAGCTGGCAGTGCAGCCCCACCCAGTCTGCTGGGCTCAGACTGGAGCAGCACTCAGGGAGCCCCTGCATGCTGCCTGTGAATGTCTTTGGTGAGGAAGTGAATTTAAGGATCAGAAGGCTTCTATCCAGGAACTCATTACAGAGGGAAGTGCAGCCTTCCCCCGGGAACAGCGTTTAAGTGCAGATTATCCCAGTGTGCCTCACTGTGTCAATGTGACCATGCCATCAGCGTGTCACCTTCATGGCTCCTGGCAGCCACGCTTGGCACCAAGCCCTGTGTAAGTCAGAGGCACCTTGCTGAGTTGCAGGCTGCAAAACTAATTAAAGAAAATGCGCTAATTAGTTAACTGACTTCCTATGAGTTTCCCCCTAAGAGCCATTGTACAGGCAATTTAAACAGCAAGAGGATGTAATTTGCAAGGATGAACAAATGAGGCTCAGTTGGCAATTTGGATCCAACAGAGGTCCCACAGCAAATGAGGAAGAGGCTCAGCAGGGTGACAGGAACCTCCAGCTGGTCACCTCACACTCACAGGCACCACAGGTACCCCTGGCAGGGCAGTCCCCTGCTGCCTCAGGGCTGTAGGATCAGCGCTCCTGCTCAGATGGACTGAGGCTGCAAAAGCCCTGCAAGATTCCTTGAGTCCCAACTGTGCCCAATGCCCACCTTGTCACCAGCCCAGAGCACTCAGTGCCACATTCAGGAACTCCCTGAACACCCCCAGGGATGGGAACTCCAAACCTCCCTGAGCAGGCCCTTCCAATGCCTGACTACTCTTTGCAGGAAGAAATTCCTCCTGATATCCAAGCTGAATCTGCCCTGCAACAGCTTGAGGCCATTTCTTCTCATTCTGTCCCTTTTCCCTGGGAGCAGAGCCCAAGCCCCACTTGGCTCCAACCTTCCACAGCTTCTCTGCCCCCAACACCTTCTGATGTGTGGTGACCTGCCCCACCAACATCACCCTTGGGGTGCATCCACCTTCTCCTCCTCACCTGCCCCCAAGCTCTTTGCTCAAAGCTGGCCCTGGGAGTAGAGGATGAGCTGTGCCATGTCCTGAGGAGGGAGCAGAAGGTCTCTAAAGCAAAGCCAGCTCACCAAGGACAGCTCTGTGCAGGGCACGTGGCCTTGGGGACTCACCTTCTCAGGCCTCTTGCTGGCAGCAGCAATCTGGCTGATGGGGAGGGCAGAGGTGTTACTGGCGAAGATACAGTGAGTAGGGATCACCTGGAGGGGACAAGGGACACCACACAGTGAGTAGGGATCACCTGGAGGGGACAAGGGACACCACACAGTGAGTAGGGATCACCTGGAGGGGACAAGGGACACCACACAGTGAGTAGGGATCACCTGGAGGGGACAAGGGACAGTGAGTAGGGATCACCTGGAGGGGACAAGGGACACCACACAGTGAGCAGGGGTCACCTGGAGGGGACAGGGGACACCACACAGTGAGCAGGGACACCTGGAGGGGACATGACACAGTGAGCAGGGATCACCTGGAGGGGATAAGGGACAACACACACAGTGAGCAGGGATCACCTGGAGGGGACAAGGGACAGTGAGTAGGGATCACCTGGAGGGGACAAGGGACAGTCAGTAGGGATCACCTGGAGGGGACAAGGGACACCACACAGTCAGTAGGGATCACCTGGAGGGGACAAGGGACAAAACAGAATGAGCAGGGATCACCTGGAGGGGACAAGGGACATGAGAGAGTGAGCAGAGATCACTTGGGAGGGGACAAGACACAGTGAGCAGGGATCACCTGGAGGGGACAAGACACAGTGAGCAGGGATCACCTGGGAGGGGACAAGGGACAGTGAGCAGGGATGACCTGGGAAGGGACAAGGGGCTGTGTCAGCACACAGGATCATGCAGAGCCCTGGGAGATCAAGGAACCCTGGCTAACAAGGCAAACTGGGTTTGCTCATTAGAAACTAATTGGAAAGCAGTGGCTCAAGTCAGCCAGCTCTGATTTGCCCTGAACTCTCCTCAGGTCTGCAATTCCAGTCCCAGAGCTCCCATGTTTGTGGCAGGCCTCTGCAGCCACAGGAGACACTGCAGGGAGCACCCCTTTCCCTCAGTGTGCCCTTGGATAGAACAGAGGGGCAGCAGGTGAAGGACTGTAAGGTGTGGAGACACCACAGGACATCAGTGTCACATCAGTGTCCTCAGACAAATGGAAGCTTTTTTTGGAGCACTTTTTTATGTCTCATTCAGCTACCAATCCCTTAATTGAGCAGGGAGTGTCCCCAGTGAACAGAAAGGCTGCCCTGGATGCTCATCCATGTCCTGGTGTGACTGATTTGTATCCAGACCCAACTGCAGCACAAAGGGGAGGGGACAAACCCAGCAGCACAGACCAGGAGCATCCACCAGCCGGGGCCCCCACCCAGGGGCTGCTCAGGATGATACTCACAGCCTCCACCTCCTTCAGCACTTTGTGTTTGACGTTGATGTCCTCGAACACGGCCTCGATGACCATGTCTGCCTTCTCAAAGCCCTTGTAGTCCAGCTGCCCCATCAGGTTGCTGAGGATGGAGTCCCTCTCAAATGATGTCAGGCTCTTCTTCTTCACCTTGCCGTTCAGCCTAGGGAGGGACAGCTCTGTCACAGATCCGCAGTGGACCAGGCAGGCTGCTGGAGGCGCACCATGGGAATCCCTCCTGTCTCCCCCCAAAACTCCATCTCTGACCCTGCAGGACTGTCACTCTGTGCTGTGACCCCTCCTTCCACGTGGGAACAGGAGAGTTCTGCTCCCACAGCTCAGCTGAAGGCTGGTCACTGACATTCCTGATGACACACAGCTCAGTACTATTACTACAGAGCCAGAACAGGGAAAGAAACCCAGGAAGAAAACCCTGGAATGCCTCCCCTGCCATGGGCTTTAGGCAGCCAGGATCACTCTTTCCTTAGCTCTAGAAGTTACTGCTGAATTTTAGGTCTTTGCCTACCTAAGGAGCTAAGGCTGAGCCCATCCCACAGCAATATCCCAGCACACTGCAGGGGACAACATTAAAATAAAGCTTTTCTGTGGCTCCTCCAGCAGAACAGCAGAGTCAGGAGCTGCTGATGCTGACAGCAGAGGAGAAATGTGACTAAAGGCAGCCCAGTGCCACCAGAGCAAACCCCCTGAACTCACATACCCCTTGTAGACCTGCTGCTGGCCTCTGTCCAGACCCTTCTGTGCCGTGTCCTTCAGAATGGTCTTGATGCCCTTATCCACGGAAACCTGAGCGATGCCGGCTCCCATCAGCCCTGCTCCCAGCACTGCCAGAGTCCTGCAGGGAAGGAACAAGGGGACACATTCAACGTGGACATGGAGAACTCCCAACACTGCTGGCAGAGTCACACAGCTCCTGTCATCCACCCAGGCACCACCTGAGTGAAGCCACGCAGTAGGGAGGCCTCCAAACTGCAGTGGGTCAGGCTCTGGAGGCTGCAAATCTCTGCTCTGATCACAGCTCTGCAGCTCACTCAGTCCCAGGAGCCTTTCAGAGATCCTCAACTGCTCCTTCAGGCATCCCACACTGGCACTTACTTGACCTCTTTCTGAGGATGCCCAAACTTGTTCTTCTTGCAGTGCACCTGCCCGTGGTAGAGCCCCATCAGCGCCTTGGATTCCTTGGTCACTGCAAGTTGGCCAAAGCTCTGGAAGAAAGGCAAGAAGGAAGAAGAGGTGTTGGCATTTAACAACTCTCGCAGTGCCAGCACACAAAAACATGGGGGGAGACAGGCACTGTGTGACTGCACAGGTGAGCAACCTGGATAGAAAAGGGACAAGGGCCCAGGTCACCTCTGAGGAGAGGCACCAGATCTGGGCTCAGCACAGCCCACCCTGCACCACCTCCTCCTCCCCAACAGCACAGGGACGTGGAGCTGCTGGAGAGAGTCCAGAGGAGGCCATGGAGATGCTCCAAGGGTTGGAGCCCTCTGCTCTGGAGCCAGGCTGGGAGAGCTGGGGATGCTCACCTGGAGAGGAGAAGGATCCCAGGAGAGCTCAGAGCCCTGGCAGGGCCTGAGCTCAGGGGCTGCCCCTGGACTGGGGACAAGGCCTGGAGGGACAGGACACAGGGAATGGCCCCACTGCCAGGGGGGCAGGGATGGATGGGAGATTGGGAATGAGGAATTGTTCCCTGGCAGGGGGTGGGCAGGCCCTGGCACAGGGTGCCCAGAGCAGCTGGGGCCCTTCCCTGGGCCAGGCTGGACACTGGGGCTTGGAGCAGCCTGGGACAGTGGGAGGTGTCCCTGCCATGGCAGGGGTGGCACTGGATGGGCTTTAAGGTCCCTCCCCACTCAAACCATGCTGGGATTTGATGATTTCAGTTCCTCTGTGACAGGACTGGGCTCTCCTGACATGAGACCCTTCCTCCCCCACATTCATCCCACATTATTTGGGGCCCCTGTTCCCACAGATCCAGGTGGAAGCACCCTGTCCTCAGGCTTTGACAAAAACCCTTACAAACAGGTCAGTTCTCTCTGACAGCAGCAGCCTGATCCTATTTTCAGAGGATCACAGGCAACAAAATCTCAGGCCTGCAAAACCTCCCAGCACTCAGCAGGAATGTTCCTGAGGAACACAAAGCGTAAGCACACACAAAACAAAAGTTGTCTGAGCCAAGTCTGCCAAGAAAAAGCAGGGAATGAGGTTTGGAGCAGGCTGCACCTTCCATCACCACTGCCCTGCCAGTTAAAAATACCCAAAACAAAGCCTAGAAGAGAATCTGCAAACTCCTGTCCTGGGGGAGAAAGTGAGGCAGTAAAAAAGCCACAACACTGACACTTATTATTCTTCAGGGGTTCTGGGAAGATCTCCATCCTGCTGCTGTTCTGGGGAAAAAAACCCATTCATTCTTTGCTGTAAGGAACAGAGAATCCCAAGGCCTTTTATTCAGCACCAGCCCAAACGTGGCTGGAATGCACAACAGCAGGGATGGGGCACAGCCAGGAGGGCACTGCTAAGGTGGCAGCTACAGCTCAGACCAGGCCCTGGCACCAGAAGGGAGCAAAAGGAGTTACAAAGCACATCAGGGAAGTGGGAGGTGGATGGATTTCACCAGCATTTAAGGGGCAATGACCTTGGGGATGACCCAAATACAGAGATAATCAGATGGACACTGCTGGGGACTCAGTCTTGCAGAGCTGGCAGTGCCCAGCTAAGCCCACCTGTGACTCTGTGCTCAGCCAGAATTGCCTCTGTGGCACCAGAAGTAAGAAATTTAAGCACAAGTGTGGCAAAACAAGGACCAGTGAGGAAAAAATAATTAGGGATAGGTTGCTTATTATGGCAGAGAAGTGGAGGGATGAGGATGGTTGAGAGAAACAAAGATTGTGTGAGTGTAAGGGGGATAAATGGGTCACACACAAGCTGCTGGGGAGGACAGTTGCCTGCTCCAGCCCTGGACCTGCCCACCACAGTCTGTCCTACACCTTCAATTAAACTCTAATCCAGTTTTCCCTGTGTCCCAGCAAAGCTCAAGCAGGTCTGGATGGTGTTTAGGACACGAGGCCCACGTGCCAGCATGGTCAGAGGAGTGAGAGATGAAACATCTGCAGCCAGCTCCTAGAGGGGGGTGTGGAACCTCAGCTCTGCCCATCCAGGAGGAGCAGCATCTCTCACCCACAGTGGCCCTGCCTGTGAGTGCTTTGTGCTGAGGCTCCCCCATCCCTGCAAGTGCCCAAGGCCAGGCTGGATGGGGCTTGGAGCAGCCTGGGGTAGGGGAAGCTGTCCTGCCCATGGCAGGGGGTGGGATGGGATAGGCAGCAGGCTGTGATGAATCCTTGGGGTAAACACAGATCTCCTGACCACACCTGATACCTTGGGTTTTAAGTTTTTCTGTTTTGGTGTGCAGCTTTTAGCTTTGTATTAAATGTCATTGGGATTTTTTCATGGCCAAAGCTCTGGAAGAAAGGCAAGAAGGAAGACAAAACAATCCTGTTCCAGCTGGAGACTCAAGGACAATCTCTTTAAACTTCAGGCCCAAAGCATAAACCAACATGAAAAGAGGAGGGCAGGCAAACAAGCAAGGAGGATGACATTTCATCATTTGAAGCTATAAATTGGACAGTTAACTCCTATATGCAAATGGACTAAAACTTATAAAAATGTGAGATCTTGTGACCAAGCCCTCTTTTGCTGCCAACTTGGAGCCATCTGGGTACTGCCAGGGGTGGCCTTTGAAGGCACTTCAATAAACACCCACTTTATTCTTCCTAAATCTGCCTAGCCTCTGTGCCAGCTCCTTAAGGCACCACACCAGGACCTGGTCCCTGCCAGGATCTCCTCTCCTTACCTGGGCTTCAATGAGGTATCCAGCATCTCTCCCCTGATCCAGACCAGTTTTTACGACCTAATCCAAAAGCAGAAAAGACACAGCACAGCTCAGTCATGCTGCAAACACACACTTTAACAGGATTCCCTGTTGTCTCCAGGATTCCCAAATTTCAAGGCACATTTCAGATTCCCCAAGCCCTGTCCCTGCTGCTCTTAGCAGAGCTGTGTCACCCTGTCCTTCTAGCACAGGACAGGTGAGGAATTAACCACCAGGGTCATTTTTAGCTATTCCTTGTGGTTTTAGGAACTGTGTTTCTGTAATGTCACTGCTCTCCAAATCCTTCATAGGTTTTAGAGGAGTCTGGGCAACAATTTCAGTAGTGAAAAGTCATTTTACAATAAGAATTCATTCACAGAGTATAACAATATGTGTGTGTAACAGAGGGGACTAATAAAGTTAATACTTTATGTAATAAAATACTAACTATAAAGTTAAAAAGCTAAAGAATTAATGTTAATACTCTATGTCTACTAATATGTAGTTAGTGCTGTGAAAATTACAGCAATTTCTGTTTTTATGGTGTCAAACAGGTCTCCTGAACACTTCAGAGACTGTACAGAAAACCTGGGCAAACTGCAGCTGAAAGTCTCATGGACAAAATATTCCAGCTAAGCCTTCCCTCAGCTGGGATTCCTGCTCTACCCCTCACTGGTACCAGTATCCATGAACTGGTGATCATATTTGGAGCAGTGATTCTGAGTTCTATCCCACAGCCAGCACTCCTCAGGACTGATCTCTGTGAGGATCAGGATGTTGGCTTGACTCAGAGGAAGGATCATCTTCCCTCTGCCTGTCCCACGTTTTCCCACAGATCCACATGCCCTGCAGCTCCTCCCACCTCGCAGGGGAGTTACCTCGATGATCTTCAGAGGAGCAGGGTAGAGCCCTTTGGTTTGCTTTTGAACTTTGCTCTCCACTGTCTTGTAAACTTGCTGCCTGACGAAGGGAAGAGCCATGGCATAGTCTGTTAGCCCTGCAAGGTGGGACAGAACAGGGGTCAGCACAGTGCTGTGCACAGCCAGCCTGCTGGGATGGTAAAGGAATACAAATGTGAGTATCTGCCCTAGAAACATGCACCTGAAACCCAGGCAGCAGGGGCGGCTCAGAGGGTTTCTGGATTATTCCATGGACAAGTCTCACTGAAGGCTGAAGTGTCCTCCTAACACAACTGGTGACACCCTGAGCCCTGGGAAGCAGAATTCCCACAGATGTCCCCATTTCTGGGCTGTGCTGTTGAGGATCAGCATGGAGCAGTCCCTTGTACCTCTTCCCACCTGAGCTCACCAGCTTGGTACAGAACTTGCCACCAGAACTTTGCAGATGGACAGTCCCTGGAGGTACCTGCTGCCTCCCACTCCTTAGGGCCTGCCTCCCTTGCAGCAACCTCAGGAGCCACCACATCCAGCTCTGCCAAAGCCCAGATCTGCAGGGCAATGTTTTCTCTACCACCCCACATTGCTCAAGAGATGACTCCAATGTGAAATAACTTGCTTTTGAAATGGAATTAAGCAGGAGCACAAACACATCCTGGAGAAGCCAAGGTGGATTACACCCACTGCTGTCCCTTGGGATTTCTCCATGCTGACTTACTCTGCATGAGCCCTCTGGATCTCTTGGCAGACACAGTCTTGTTGGCCAGTCCCCTGGCAAAGCCAATGGCCACCTCCTCCAGGTACTCGATTGTTCTTGCTTCAGGAGTCTTCAGTCCTGGCCCTGGGGAGAGCAGAGAACACAGCACAGGTTATCCCTGAGGGATGAGGGTGCAGGGAAACCAGGAGTGGACACACTGTGATTGGCCTTTGGATGCAGGGAAACCAGGAGCAGACACAAAGTGATGGGCCTTTGAACTGCTCCCACTCCATTCCCTGCTCCTGTTTGGCTTTTCTGGGTTATGACCAACAGTGGGAAGGCTCAGAAGGGATCATGTGAGGGCTCCAAGGGATTCATACAGAGGGCATTGTGCAGAAATGCTGGAATGCCAGTTCCCTGTGGGAGCAGGGCAACTTACATCCAACTCTGCAATCAGATCAGGCTCAGGGACCTTCTGGACACCTCCACGACCTCTCTGCAGGTGTCCTCAGCTGCTGACCATCTTTTTGCCACTTGTGCCCTTTATTCCTCAAACCTCCCGCTAAGGTAACTGCAGGCACCCAGAGTCCTGAGGGAGCTGAGGTGTTCTGCCTCCCCTCCCTCTCCTCTGTGTGTGTGCCCCACCATGCTGTGCCAACGCCGAGCTGTTAAACACACAGCCAGAATTCTGGGAGTGCTGAGTCCCTGGAAATCTCTGTACTGGAGTCAATGTCCAACCAACCCCAACCTTTGAACTCAGTGCACGAAACCTCCCTCTTGCTTTAGCTACTGTAACACCTGGCCCAACTTCAAGCTGTCCCACAATGAGGCAAGCCACCACAAAACCAGTTTTAGCAGCCTCTGAGAGTGGATTGCACAATTCCCAAGCACAGGAATCCTAATTTCTAGACAATTGTATCATCAGGACAGGAGGACACAGCACAGGGCTGCTCAGGCAGCTGTGAGATGCTGCCAGAGGCAAGCTCTGAGTCATTAATGACAGAGCAGTGCCTGGTGAAGCTGCACAGGGTCACCAAGCAGACCCTGGAGCTAAATGTGCAACTTTGGGCTGAACAAACCTGGGGAAATGACAACCCTGCAGCTGGGCAGGGCCATTCACCTTCACCCAAACTGCTCCAAACACACCCAGACACTGCAGAGCCCTCAGAGCTAAGGAAACACCCCACAGACACCCCAACAGAGGAGACAGGTAAAATCCAAAATCAGAAACTCCCTCATGCTTCATCTCCCACTGTTCTCCTCCTCCACAGAAGGCTGAAGCTCTCAGCTGTAAGGTTTTAATCACAGACTCAGAATTTTTTGGTTGGAAAGGGGATGTTAAAGGTCACATAATCATCCACTGTCCCCAGTCCCTCTGCAGCTCTCCTGGACCCCCTTTAGGGGCTCTGAGCTCTCCCTGGATCTTCTCCAAGTGATCTCCCCCAGCTCCCAGCCCGGCTCCATGGCAGAGGGACCCAGCCCTTGGAGCAGCTCTGTGGCCCCTTTGTTTCACCTCTCTCTGTAACAATTTCAGGGTTTTCCCCAGCAGACCCCAGAAGCTGCTCCCTGCTCAGGGAGGCTCTCAGCAAGGAGGAGATAAAGCAGCACAAACACTCTGACAGCTCAGGGAAGCTCCCTGTGGAAGTTTCCCTGGCAGAATGTCAGAGCCAGTCCAAGGAAAAACAGGCCAAACAAAACACAATTGATTTTACAGGCAGCAGACAAAATACAGCTCAGAGCTGCTGCATAATCTACATTTCAAAAATGCCCAGAGGATTTTAGAGAATTCACTGAAAAAACCCAAGAGCAATTGGGAGTTCAGAGCTCAGACTTCACCCCAGCTTCCAAATTCTCTTTTCACCATTCCAGGCTGAGACCTTCAGCTTTGCAACTTGATGTGCTACAAGATATCAATCCCTGACTTCCAGTAGCTTGGATACATTAACAAGAGCTGGATTCTGATACACCAGCCGAAGAAAACTGCTGTTTGTTTCAAAGTCTGAGCTGTGAGAACCATTCACACCGAGTGCCTGACCCCAGATATGTGGGTTTGCTTTACCTGCAGTTAATTCCCAGTGTTTCGTTGTGTCCTAACCCAGGAGCTCTGAGCTGTGCACTCCCATCTGCTTTCTTTTATAAATGGCACATGCCAGAACCAGATTCAGGGAATGCTGCAGAGCTCCCTGCTGAAGGAGAACTGATTGCATGCCCTGAAATTGCCTCCTGATTGATGGTGTGTGTCTCCCTGCAAGCTTTCTGTCACCAGTTAAAGCATCACCCCAGGCAGAGCTGCTTTCCCCAGAGACAGAGTGAACAGGAGCCCTCCTGGCACTGGCTGCTGTTTGGATAACAAGGAACACATCCAATGTTTGCATGTAATTTGTATTTCTGTGTTCCTCCTACGTGCTTCTCCGGGCTGAGCCAGGATTCCCAGCAGCTCCTCGGAAAGCTCACGTTTCCTTTTAGCAAACTGGGCTAATTGTGGCTATAAACAGCCACATCTGCTAACTCTTAAAAAACAATTCACTTCTAAGCAAGCATCAAGTGGGAAAGTTTATCCAGGCAATTCTAACTCCAGCCTGAGAACCACGGATCTGTTTTAGAGAAATGAATACAGCTAAAGATAAGTTGAGGACATCTGGGTATCCTGGGCTGATCCCCCAGTGTGGGCAGCAGGAAAGGGGGGATTATACCCCGTGACCCCTGTGCCCAGGTGAGAGCCCACATGCAGAGCTGCCCCAGCCCTGGGCAGCAGCACAAGGACCTGGAGCTGCTGCAGAGAGCCCAGAGGAGGCACCACGGTGAGCAGAGGGATGGTGCAGCTCTGCTCTAGGAAAGGCTGGGAGAACTGGGATTGTTCAGCCTGGAGAAGGGAAAGCTCTGGGGTGACCCAACTGCAGCACCTGGAGGAGCTGACAGGAAGGATGGAGAGGGACTGGGGACAAGGCCTGGAGGGACAGACAGACACAGGGAATGGCCCCCAGTGCCAGAGGGCAGGGCTGGATGGGAGATTGGGAATTGTGCCCTGGCAGGGTGGGCAGGCCCTGGCACAGCTGGGGCTGCCCCTGGATCCCTGGCAGTGCCCAGGGCCAGGCTGGACACTGGGGCTGGGAGCACCTGGGACAGTGGGAGGTGTCCCTGCCCCTGCCATGGATCAGCTTTAAGGTCCCTTCCAACCCAGACCATCCCATGATCCAGCTGAGCACTGGCCTGTGGGACAGCATGGACACCAGGGCTTCCCTGGCACTGCTCTGGGTGGGTAGCAACAGCTTTTTATTCATTTTATTTTCTCCAGCACCATCCAGTGTGTTCTGACTATGCTGTGCCTGAGGAAACCATGCTCAGCATCCTCCAACTCCATGGCAGTGCCAGCTGGAGCAGTGGCTTCCATTCTAACTCCAGAGCTCCTCCTGGGAGGCTCTGGAGGGTTTAGTCCTCAAACTCCTCCATTTCCACCTTCCAAGAAAGCTGCCCTAGTGAAAGAACTCTGGGAGCAAGACATGATTCAGCAACACTTGGAATCCTGCAGTTTGCAGGGAATTTCTCCCCAGCTGACAGCCAGCTGGCAATTCTGAGTGCCTAAGCCATGGGGGCTGCCTGCTGCAGCTCCTGTCAGGGATCACCATCTGCAGGCTGCAGAAACACAGCCATCACTCATCTATTGTCCTTCCATTAGGGGCTGCAATCTGTCCTCTGCCATGATAAATGAGTAATGTGGGCTCTTATCTGGATAATTAGCTTAAGGAGGAGAGCCAGCAGGCCTGCCCTCCATGCTGACCTCTCCTGCTCACTCAGCTTCTGCAGCAGCCTCATATTTCAAGGTCCCTGTGCTTGTAAGGTTGGAACAGGGATTTCTGCTCCCCTGTAGAGCAGGACAAAACCTCTCCACACATTTTGGTGAGGGGAGAGGTTCCCTGACAGGCAGCAGCACATCAAGGAACTGAGGGACACTGTGTCTGACCTAGTGGTTCCACCAGCTGGTCAACCAGCCCCATCTTCTTGGCTCTGTCTGCACGGATGTTCCTCCCAGTCAGCATCATGTCAAAGGCAGCAGGAAGTCCCACCTGGAAAAGGCAGAAAGAAGATTCCAGAATGGGAGTTTGTCAGGCAGAAAGGGCTCTTGGGTTAAATTTTCCTCTTACTCACCATCTTTGGCAGCCTCTGAGTACCCCCTGCCCCGGGCAGGAGACCCAGCAACACTTCAGGTGTTCCCAAGACTGTTTTCCTGTCCTTTGTTGCTACTCTGTAGTGACAGGCAATGGCAACCTTAAAATGGAAGAGACAAGGAAAGGTTTTCCTGTGAAAGACAACAGCAGAACCAGGCACCCATCACCCAGCTCTCTCCCACACACTGCCTCAGCTTTCCTCACCACCCTGCCCCAATTCCTTCACCAACTGCCCAAATTCCCTCTGTGCTCACTGATGGCTGCTGGGGGATGACAGCAAGCAGGAGTGTCACCAGGTCATCAGAATCTCCCTTTCCTGCTGCCCACACTGGATCAGCCCAGGATACCCAGATATCCTCAGCTTATCTTCAGCTGTATTCATTCCTCTAAAACAGATCCGGGGTTCTCAGGGTGGATTTAAAATTGCCTGGATAAACTTTCCCACTTGATACTTGCTAGAAGTGAATTGTTTTTTAAGAGCTAGCAAATGTGGCTGTTTATAGCCACAATTAGCCCAGGTTGCTGAGATGAACATCAAACTCTCAAGCTGATTTTTAATCTCACCTAGACCATCAAGGGCTTAATTAATTCACTAATTCGCCAAGAGCACAGTCCCATCTACAGATCAGCCATGATTCCTGGTTTATCCCTGGACTGCCAAGTCCAGATGAGTCAACACAGTGGGTGTAAAAAAAGTATTGAGAAATCAGTACAAACTGAAGAGGCTCCTTCCCAAGATTACACTGTTTTAATAACAGCTCTGCTCCAGGAATCAGCAGAGCCATGCAGTTTACAAAACCCTGGATGGAGATTACGAGGCAGAAGGTCCAGCCAAGGTGCTGGAGTGGAGCTGCAGGCAGGGTGGAGCCTGGCTGGGCCCCCACACTCACCCCTCTCACAGCAGCCCCACAAAGCATGGAAGTTGCTGGGATACAAGGCTCACTTCATCTGAAAAGCAGCAATTTCCAGGCTGAACTCTGCCAGCAGCATTGATGCACACCCGGTGCCTGCTGGAAACAGCCAGTTTTCCCTTGGACACTCATCTAAATATTAGCCTGGCCCACACAGGTTCAGATTTGATTTGCTCTCTTTCCACAGCAGCAGCAGAACTCGCACGGCAGAGCCCTGAAGCACAAGCAAGCCATTAACTTGCCACAAACTCATTTACATGGTGTAATGAGCCCTCATCAGCTCCCAAATTCACCTCACAGTACCAGTCCTGCCTGCATCATTTGGGGAACCAGAGAAGCAGCAGGGTCAGCTCCCACTCCTGCTGTGAGCCCCAGCATTGCCCAGTACCTCCAGCCCTCCTCCCAGGCAGCTGCCACTGATGGCAGCAACCACAGGCTTTGGAGACTGCTCAATCTTTTCCAGCATCTTCTGTCCATCCTGAGAGAGCTGAGTCACTTCCTGAGCAGTCTTGCAGGCTTCAAGCATGCTGGGGGGGAGGAGAGGTGGATGAGGATGGGAAAAGCATTTTTTGGTCAGTTTTCTTGACAAAACAGCAGGAAAACTGAGAGGTTTTGACGAGTTTGTCCTTGTTCTCCCACAATCTCCAGTGCCTGACAGGCAGGCAAGAGCTGTTTAGGCCCCAGTTTTGGATTAGGCAACACAGGGAGACTAACTAAACCCAGCAGGGTCAGGCCCTGCATGCTGACACTGAATGGGATCCCTTGTGCCAGGGCTCTGGAAGCCTTTGGGAGAGGAAGAAGGGCTGTAGGAAGCCTCAAAGCACTTGCCAGGAAGGGTGAGGAAAGAGCCCAGAATCACTCTCAGAAGAGCAGATGGCTCTGATGCCACACTGCCAATTAGAGCCTCCCTGTGCTAATTATTCTCCTGGAGGCTCGCAGCCTTTGCCAGGCAGGAGTAATTTGGGATGCTGGAGGTGCTGAGGCCAGGAGACACCTCTTAACCACAGCCTGGCCTTTGCTCTGCTCACCTCCTTCCCTCCCGAACAGGGAGTGAGTCTCTGTCCCTGGATAAAGCCAGCCAAAAATGTAACATGGTTTGGAGGGTCTATTTTTAATTTATCTTCTTTCCTCAGAGAATTTTGGCTTTTAAAGTCTTAAACAATTATTGTGTCCTGTCAGTGTCAGCAGTAGGAGCCAGTGACATTCCAGGTCCCAGTGGGCACCCACAGGATCATCCCACACCCTGGAAATGTTACCCAGGGAGCCTGGGAGGCTGCTCAGCACAGGGCAGAGTGCCAAACCCTGCCCAAAGCAGGGGCCAGGCTGGAAGGCTGCCAGGCACTCCAACCCAGCTCAAACGAGTCCTGCATGTGAATTATCCCCTCTTGTGGTGCCCAAGGACAATGCCCAGCCCAGAGCCAGGATGGGTTTCCTTGGCTGCAGGAAGGAGTGACCAAATGCCACAGCCAGGAGGGGTTTAAGGACTCTCCACGTCCCTCTTTGCAGAGATCCTCACTTCAATCCAACAACTCTGAAATCCTGAGCATGGGGATTTCACTCCCAGCCCGTGCCTCACCCCAGGGAGGTTTCAGGGACAGCTCCAGCAGCTCCTGAAGCCCTGTGCTTACTTGAGATCCGCTCCAGCAATGAAGGAGCCTGGCTTGGAGGAGATGAGCACGGCGCTCTTCACAGTCTCGTTGGCCCAGATCTCGTTCATGACGTCGGTGAACTCTGCACTCAGCTGCTTGGACAGGGTGTTCACCTGGGAGCACAGCAGCACCTCAGCAGGAGCTCACCTGGAGCCACACCTGCTGCAAGTTACTTCAGCCCTGCCCTAGTGCTGAGTTTGTGAGGGCTTCCAGGACAAGGTGAGAGATGGGAATCCTAGTGCTGAGTTTGTGAGGGTTTCCAGGACAAGGTGAGAGATGGGAATCCTAGTGCTGAGTTTGTGAGGGTTTCCAGGACAAGGTGAGAGATGAAAATCCTAGTGTTGAGTTTGTGAGGGCTTCCAGGACAAGGTGAGAGATGAGAATCCTAGTGCTGAGTTTGTGAGGGTTTCCAGGACAAGGTGAGAGATGAAAATCCTAGTGCTGAGTTTGTGAGGGTTTCCAGGACAAGGTGAGAGATAAAAATTCTAGTGCTGAGTTTGTGAGGGTTTCCAGGACAAGATGAGAGATGGGAATCTGACTCTATGTTCTCAGAAGGCTGATTTATTATTTTATGATATTATATTCTATTAAAGAATGCTATACTAAAACTATACTAAAGAAAGAGAAAGATACAGACAGAAGGCTTAACAAGAATGAATAATTAAAATTTGTGACTGACTCTTCAGAGTCTCAACACAGCTAGCTGTGATTAGCTATTAAGTTATTATGTTTAGATAAACAATCTCCAGACCACATTCCAGAGCAGCAAACACAGGAGAAGCTGAGGCTTCTCATCTCCTCAAGAGAAGAAATCTTGGCAAAGGGATTTTTCAAAAAATATGACACTGACACCCTAGCCCAAAATTCCCTCCTGGATAAAAACCTGCAGCAGGTCATCTTTAATTAGGGAGTTCCTCTTGAACCTTCCCAACAGTGGTCCCAAACACTGATTTTATGAACTTGTAAATGGTTTGGCTTTTTTTTTAATATAATCATAGAATCACAGAATGGTTTGGGATGAAAGGGACATTTCAAGGTCATCTCACCCAACCCCCTGGAGCAGGGACACCTTCCCCAGACCAGGATGACAACAGCCCTCCAGCTTTACTGAAAGGCTGCAAAAAGCAGAACAAACCCAGCCTGGGTTCTTTGGGTACCACCAAATCCTCACAAAAAATAGAATATTTCAAACCTGAGACTGCTGCAGCTCCTCAAAGGAAAGGAGTATATTAAAAACCCCTTCTGGTCTGCTACAATTAATACAAGATTTTTCATAGCAGTAGTAGTTCAATCTTTCTATCTTGTATAATATCAGAGCAGCTCAGCTGCTTTGCTTTAAAAAACAGGTTTTTATTGCAAGCTCTATCATTGCTCATAAAGAGCATTTCCATCTGTGAGATGACACCTGAAATTCACTACTGGTTATGAGACTCCAAAATGCATCTTTAGATGTTTTCCTTAGATGTCATTTACAGAGTTCCTGCCTCCTGATACCTGAACAACTGCAGCTGTATTGACCTAAAAAATGAGAATTACGTTCTATTTATACTGTGCTCATGATAACAGAATCAAAAGCACTTATAGATTCCAAATTACTGAAGTAGGGACACATTCTTTAACTGACTTGAATACAAGAACTAAGCAGATTTATTTTTTTTAAGTTCTCTTTAAGATTTGGAACTCAACAAGACCTTGTGCCTGGGAAAGAAACAAAGTAGCTTAGCACACAAAAGTATACTCCAAGAGGCATGTCCAGATGTCCAAATCCCCAAATCTTCTTTTCCTACTTCTCCTTTGCTCCCAACTCTGTAAGGCTGCAGGTTAGGGAAGTTCTTAGCCCTAAATGGGAATTTTCAATACCTTGGAATTTGGTGTGTTGAAGCGCACGACAGCAACATCCCCTTTGATATCACAGCTGACGTGGGTTCTGTCTGCAAGCAAACACAGGGGTGGGCTCAGCTCCTGCTGCAGGCATTTGAAGGAAAAAATGCATTTATAGAAAAGCTTCACACTTACCCTGGAGGGCACTGGAGGTGGAGATGTTACGGCAGGCATAACCTAAGGAGAAGATGTCACAGGTGTTAAAGGAATTCTCAGCAGCCTCGGCCTCTCCTGGGTCCTCTGGACTGCCAAGGACAGATTTTGGAAACCCTGGGCATGAGCCAGTCCCTCCCTCACAGCCTGATCTGTGCCCCACCAGAGTCCAGCAGTGCCCTTCCAGCACAGACCCCACCCTGCAGTGCCAGCAGTGCCCTTCCAGCACAGACCCCACTCTGCAGTGCCAGCAGTGCCCTTCCAGCACAGACCCCACTCTGCAGTGCCAGCAGTGCCAGCAGTGCCCAACTGAGAGCAGAAAAATGAAATCCCTCTTCCCAAGCAGCTGGCAAGAGATGGAGCAGATGGCACAGGGAGTTTGGCCTTGGTCATCCTCATTCCAACCTCTTCCTGTGCTACACCAGGGACTTTCCTGCACTTTGGGGAGCTTCAAAGTGAATTCCCTGCAAAGCAAACACAACTGGCCAGGGTATTTCTGTAAAAACACACTCTGGGTGCCAGCAAGTGGGGCCAGTCTAAGGTGACCACACAATTCTCAGGGGCACAACTGGAGGGCTCACAAAATATTTATTCTTGTCTCCATCTATCAACAAAATACTCCAAATCACAGACTGGTTTGTGTGGGAGGGATCTTAAAGCCCATCTAGTGCCACTCCCTGCCTTGTTAAGGGACACTTCCACTGTCCCAGGTGGCTCCAAGTCCCATCCAGCCTGGCCTTGGGCACTGCCAGGGGCAGCCCCAGCTGCCCTGGGCACCCTGTGCCAGGGCCTGCCCACCCTGCCAGGGAACAATTCCCCATTCCCAAGATCCCATCCATCCCTGCCCTCTGGCACTGGGAGCCATTCCCTGGCTCCTGTCCCTCCATCCTTGTCCCCAGTCCCTCTGCAGCTCTCCTGGAGCCCCCTTCAGGCCCTGCCAGGGGCTCTGAGCTCTCCCTGGATCCTTCTCCTCTCCAGGTGAGCACCCCCAGCTCTCCCAGCCTGGCTCCAGGGCTCCTCTGGGCTCTCTGCAGCAGCTCCAGGTCCTTGTGCTGTTGGAATGCCCAGGGCTGGGGCAGCTCTGCAGGTGGGGAGCCATTCTCCCTTGTTCTGTCCCTCCAGGCCCTTGTCCAGGGTCCCTCTCCAGCTCTTGGATCCAGCTCCACTAATGACATGCAAAGCACACAAACATGTCTTCTTCCAGAGCCCTCAGAAAGCTCAGACCACAAATGAACACGTTCTGCCCACAAGATTCTGACTCCTAAATCTCCTTTTCTGCTCAGAAATTGTGTCTGGCCCCACGATCTCTCAGCACATGAATGAACCCCAGCTCCATTCAAGCAACCTTGATCTTTAACCTGAGGATTCCCAAACTCAGATCCAGACTGAATCCCTGCCAAAACTGCTTTAAGCCTGAATTCCAGTAAAAGTGTTACTTCACATGGATCTATCCACCAGCCAGCCCACAGCCAGTTAGCCAGGGGAGGGCTCTGCTCAGCACTGATAAAGCCTTCAGGAATGGAACATTCCCGTTCCCAGCAGCAAGCAGGGAGAATAACACAACAGCAGGAGAACAAACTGCAAACTGTGCCTCCCCAACAGGTGTCCCCCCCTGGCACAGCCCCGTGACACGGGCTCAGGGCTGCACTTTGGCCTCCTTTCCACCTTGTCCGGGGTGCTGGCACTAGGGACTGACCTTTGCTCCCATTCCTGAGCCCAGGACATGCAGTGTGATGCCGTGGGGATGGAAATTCAGTGTCAGGCTGTCCCAGCAAACAGCTCTGGGGTGCCTGTGTGTGTGTCATGTGCCCACAGCAGCATTTTATAAACAAAGAGTGAACCAGTTCCCACTCCAAAACTCCTCAGCAATATTTAATACCCACATGTGATAGCTCCACCCAGCAATAATTTCCCTAAACTCTTTGTGTACTCCTGAAAATCAGCACCAACATTCAATTCCCACAAACCAAGTGTGGGCTGACAACAATTCCTTTGGTGAGAGACACTGCCCAGCACAACACCATGCACCTTAAAGAGCAATATTTCAACCCAATAAAAGCCATGCCGCCTCTTTAAAGGGAAAGCAAGGGCTGAACTGTCTCCCTGCATTAATTAATTCAATCCTTGCAGCAAGCTGGGATAGTGGAAGGTGTCCCTGCCCATGGCAGGGGTGTGGAACAAGATGAGCTTTAAAATCCCTTCCAGCCAAACCAGTCTGGGATCCCAGGTTTTTTGTTATTTACATGGCTTTCCTTTTCCATATCAGTTCCCAAACAGATTCCTTCCATGAAAACCTTCAGCCTTCAATTCCACTCTGCCTTTCCCTTCTCACAAAACAGAAAAGATGAAGTAGGAAAAAAAAATAAATCAAAGGCATGACTGCACAAATCTCACTCCACTTGAATACAAACTCTTTTTGGAGAGGTGCTGTCAGCAGTGCACCAGCTGTGAACACTGGAGTGAGGTTTCTGTAGCCTGACAATGGTTTAATTTAACTCCAGTAAATTTGTGGAAAACATCTTTTGCCAGGAAGCAAAAGCAGCTCCCTGTCCTGGTCCCTGCACATCTGCTTTAGGTGCTGATCCCTTCAGCACTGCAATGGGAACGTGCCATGACCAGAGCCAGAAAATTCCTCCAAAACGCTGCAGGAAGCGTTAATCCAGCCTCAGACTCTCACCACATCCCATCATTCATTCCAGAGTTAAAGCCCTGAAAATCAGTTCCAGTCTCACCCCAGCTCCAAGACTGTCCAGCACCAGGACACCAACATCCCAGGCGCCCTCAGGACTCTGGTTGCACCAGAGAATGGACAGCAGCCACCCCACAGCCCAGCCTGCCCCTTCCCACTTTCTCCTCTCCCTGTTCCTGCCTCAGCTGCCTCCCTGCCCAGCACTTCCCACCCTTCCACTCACCGGGATGTGGCACATGGCTCGAACTGGGAACAGCCTCCATGGCTCAGGGAAAAGCCTTTTTGCAGTCCTGGAGCAGCCCAAACCCCAGCAGGACGGACAGGACGAAGCTCAGGCCACCTGAGCACGGAGCTGTGACCCGTGAGATGGGAAGCTCCTGGCACACTGAGCTTCCCAAGCCACCCTGGGAACCTGGTGGCACAGGGATGTGGCCCAGCAGGTCCAGCCAGCCCTGGAGCTCAGCTGGCTCCTGACTGCTCCCTGCCTTTGGGCTGCCCCCAAGAGCTTTGCATCCACCTCCCAAACGTTTTGCAAGGCAGAAGGAGGGTATTCATTCATTATGAACAGGGACAGCGTCCTCACAGCAGCTCCAGGGCTGTTTGTTGTGCAGAGCTTTACCAGTTAGAACAAGAATTCCAACCAGCAGCAGCCTGAGAGCTCCCTGGAGTTGCCACAAGTCTCCTCCTCAGTGATTGCAGCACCCTGTCACGTACAGACCTGCTCCAGGGCTGCACATAACACAGCTGTGATCCCAGAGCCATGGGATTGTTCACCATGGTCCCAGAGCCATGGGATTGTTCATCATGACCCCACAACCATGGGATTGTTCACCATGATCCCAGAGCCATGGGATTGTTCACCATGATCCCAGAGCCATGGGATTGTTCGCCATGATCCCAGAGCCATGGGATTGCTCACCATGGTCCCAGAGCCATGGGATTGTTCACCAGGATCCCAGAGCCATGGGATTGCTGACCATGATCCCAGAGCCATGAGATTGTTCATCATGACCCAACAACCATGGGATTGCTCACCATGGTCCCACAGCCATGGGATTGTTCATCATGACCCCACAACCATGGGATTGCTCACCATGATCCCAGAGCCATGGGATTGTCACCATGATCCCAGAGCCATGGGATTGTCACCATGATCCCAGAGCCATGGGATTGTTCACCATGATCCCAGAGCCATGGGATTGTTCACCGTGATCCCAGAGCCATGGGATTGCTCACCGTGATCCCAGAGCCATGGGATTGCTCACCGTGATCCCAGAGCCATGGGATTGTTCACCGTGATCCCAGAGCCATGGGATTGCTCACCATGATCCCAGAGCCATGGGATTGCTCACCATGATCCCAGAGCCATGGGATTGTTCACCGTGATCCCAGAGCCATGGGATTGCTCACCATGATCCCAGAGCCATGGGATTGCTGACCATGACCCCACAACCATGGGATTGTGCACCGTGATCCCAGAGCCATGGGATTGTCACCATGATCCCAGAGCCATGGGATTGCTCACCGTGATCCCACAACCATGGGATTGCTGACCACGATCCCAGAGCCATGGGATTGCTGACCACGATCCCAGAGCCATGGGATTGCTGACCACGATCCCAGAGCCATGGGATTGTTCACCGTGATCCCAGAGCCATGGGATTGTCACCGTGATCCCAGAGCCATGGGATTGCTCACCGTGATCCCACAGCCATGGGATTGTCACCATGATCCCAGAGCCATGGGATTGTTCACCGTGATCCCAGAGCCATGGGATTGCTCACCATGATCCCACAACCATGGGATTGCTCACCATGATCCCACAACCATGGGATTGCTCACCATGATCCCACAACCATGGGATTGCTCACCATGATCCCACAACCATGGGATTGCTCACCATGGTCCCAGAGCCACGGGATTGTTCACCATGATCCCAGAGCCATGGGATTGTTCACCATGATCCCAGAGCCATGGGATTGCTCACCATGATCCCAGAGCCACGGGATTGCTCACCATGATCCCAGAGCCATGGGATTGTCACCATGATCCCAGAGCCACGGGATTGCTCACCACGATCCCAGAGCCATGGGATTGCTCACTGTGATCCCACAACCATGGGATTGCTCACCGTGATCCCAGAGCCATGGGATTGCTCACCATGGTCCCAGAGCCATGGGATTGTTCACTGTGATCCCACAACCATGGGATTGCTCACCGTGATCCCAGAGCCATGGGATTGTTCACTGTGATCCCACAACCATGGGATTGCTCACCGTGATCCCAGAGCCATGGGATTGTCACCGTGATCCCAGAGCCACGGGATTGCTCACCATGATCCCAGAGCCATGGGACTGCTCACCATGACCCCAGAGCCATGGGATTGTTCACCATGATCCCAGAGCCATGGGATTGTTCACCATGATCCCAGAGCCATGGGATTGTTCACCATGATCCCAGAGCCATGGGATTGCTCACCACAATCCCACAACCATGGAACTGCTCACCATGGTCCCAGAACCATGGAACTGCTCACCGTGACCCCAGAATAATGGAATTGCTCATGTTGGAAAAGAGCTCTCAGAGCACCGAGTCCAGCTCTGAACCAAGCCCAGGTCTGGGTTTAAATGAAACACAGCTGGATTTGGGGTCAACATCAACCCCAGACTCTGAGGCCCTTCAAAGTGCTCAGATGTGAAGTTTCCAGAGCTTCCCAGCCAGGCCCTTTGTCCTTCCCAGGGCTCCTGGGATTCCCTGCCTTGGTAGCCAGGAAGCACCAAGGCAGCTCTGTGAAGAGGCAGGAGAGAGCCACAGCCCTGCCCGAGCTGGCAAGGGAGATGCCCCACACAGAATCATGGAATCACTGCATCCCAGGATAGTTTAGGTGGGAAGGAACATTAAAGTTCACCCAGTGCCACCCCTGCCATGGCAGGGACACCTTCCCACTGTCCCAGGGTGTCCCAGGGTCCAGCCTGGCCTTGGGCACTGCCAGGGATCCAGGGTGGGCACCCTGTGCCAGGGCCTGCCCACCCTCACAGGGAACAATTCCCCATTCCCAAGATCCCATCCATCCCTGCCCTCTGGCAGTGGGAGCCATTCCCTGTGTGTGTCCCTCCATCCTTGTCCCCAGTCCCTCTGCAGCTCTCCTGGAGCCCCTTTAGGATCTCTCCTGCCCCCTGGATCCTGCTCCTCTCCAGCCTGAACAATCCCAGTTCTCTCAGCTGAGGGATCACGGAGCACCTGCAGCCACCCTCCCCAGGCAAGTGGGATTACAGGGTCACAGGGATTACAGGGATCCCCCTTCCCATGGATCCCCCTGCCTGCCTGGAAGGCAGCCACAGGATCCAGACTGCCAAGGGCACGGGGACACCCTCTCCTTGCCAAGCAGGCTCTCGGGGCACTGGCACATGTGTCAGGGCACAAGGACACTCTCTCCCTGTGGCTCAGCTCACATGCAGGCACCATCCTGACTGGAGGGTGTGTCCCCCCCCCCTCAGTGCCAGGTCACAGGGACCCCCTAGAACTGCTCAGAGGTTCCCACAGTGTGTCCCTGTGCAAGGACTGGCACGGCAGGATGTCCCCTATGGGGACACACAACCCCCAGAGACCCCAGGACATGGGGGGACAGACCCTGGGGACCTGCCAGGGATCTCCCGGCTGACTCCCAGGCCATGGGCACAAACCCCTCACATGGGGCACAGACACACGTAGGGACACCTCCCACCCCACAGCCACCCCTGGGATCCCCTGTCCCGGTCCTCACAGCCCCTTCCCTGGGAACTCCTCACAGCCCCTCACGGCCACACCACCCGAGGAGGCCTTCGGGACACCCGGACACACCCAACCCCTGCCCCAGCACCAGGAAATCCTCTCTGTGATCCCCAGTTCCTCACTCCCTCAACACCACCCCGGCCCTCGCCCCCTCAGCGTCCCCCCTGCCCTCACCTCTCAGTGCCTCCTCACCGTCCCCCCAAAACTCACTCCTCAGCGGGCCCCATCCCACGCCAGTTCTCGCTCCCCGAACCTTCAGTGCGCCCTCGCTGTCCCCCCTGTCCGCCAGCGCTCTCTTTCCCTCACTGTCCCCTCAGTGCCCCTCCGGTATCTCCGTCCCTTACCCCTGACTGCCCCCATCCCCCGGTGCTCCCCTCACGCGGGGGACACCGCACGCCAGCCGCTCCCGCTCCCCGCCGTCCCCTCGCTCACCGCGGGGCGGGGTGTGCCGCGCCGGGCCGGCCCTGGCGGCGGCCGGGAGGCGGCCGAGGCTGCCGATGGCTCGCACCGCCGCCGCCATCTTCGCCGAGGTCGAATGAGGGAGAGGCCGCCGGGGGCCTGCCCGCGCCCGCCCCGCCCACGCCGCCCCGCCCGCGCCCGCCCGCCGCGCTGCCCGCGCCGCCCGCGCGCTTCACCGCCGCCAACACAACGCTGCCTCCTTCTCCTCCGCTCTCCGCGGGGTTTTAGGTATTTTCAATCCGGGCCGAGCCGGAGAGGATTGCGGGAGAAGCCGCGATAGGGCTGCGAAGCGGTGGTGGAGGTGAGCGGTGTGGGTCAGGCGTGCGACTGGCAGCCCGGAGGGTGGGGGGGGACGCGGGGCCCTTGGTGAGTGGCGGCGCGGCGGCGGCAGAGCGGGGCGAGGGCGGAGGTGAGCGGCGGGAGCGGACGGGAGGGGACAGAAAGGGACAGGAGGGGACAGAAGGGCACGGGCTCCGTCCTGGGTGGACGGGAGTGTGGGAAGGGTGAGAGGAATCGAGAGTCAGTCCCAGGAAAGGAGTGGGGGTTAGGGGTAGGCGGCTCGGTCCGGGCTGGAGCTGAGGGTCGGGGGTCGGTCCGCAGTGGGCGGGGGAAGGATGAAGGGAGGCCGGGGGGCGGTGCCGGATGGACGGGGAGACCCGAGGGGAATCGGGGGACTCGTTCCGAATAGAATGGAGGGGAATCGGGGGGTTCGTTCCGGATAAAAGTGAGGGGAGTCGGGGGACTCGTTCCGATGGACGGGGAGGAGTGAGGGGAGTCGGGGGACGCGTTCCGAATAGAAGTGAGGGGAGCGAGGGGTTCGTTCTGGTGTACGGGGAGGAGTGAGGGGAGTCGGGAGGTTTATCCCAGATGGAAGGGAGGGGAGTCGGGAGGTTCATCCTGGATGGACGGGGAGTCGTGGGGCTCATTCTGAATAAAACTGAAGGGAGCTGGGGGGTTCGTTCTGGATGGACGGGGAGGGGAGTGAGGGGAGTCGGGGGGTTTATCCCAGATGGAAGTGAGGGGAGTCGAGGCGTTCATTCTGGATGGATGGGGTAGGGAAAGGGCTGGGAAAAGCTGAGGAGAGCCTGAGGGATCTGTCCCGGATGGATGAAGGGACCGAGGGGTTGGTCCTGGGCAGATGGGAGGGGTCGGGAGTTGGCCCTGAATGGACGAGGGGGTTTGGGGTGGCTGAGAGCAGCACGGGTGTGTTTGGGGTGGCTGCTGGGAGTCCCAGGGTGATGGTGCTGTGCTGTGAAAGCATCAGGGTGTGTGGGGATGGGAAGGGAGCAGGGGCTGTTCATGGAATTCGGGATTATCCTGAGTTGGAAAGGGTCCCTGAGGGTCACGGAGCCCGGCTCAGCTGTGGAATCCAGGCAAATCCAGGCTCTGCAAGGAGCTTTGCCCTGGTGGTTTGTGCAGGCAGGGCTGAGCCCTTTGGGTGCCAGGGGAGCACCGAAAATGAGGCAGGGTGGAGCCCTTGGGGTGCCAGGGGAGCACTGAAAATGAGGGGTTTGGGGGCATTTGGTGGGTGCAGGAATGGGGGTGCAGTGTGGGAGGGAGGAGGAGGTTATACCTGGGAGAAACTTTTGTCAGCTGAGCAGGGAAAATTTAGGGAAAAGCCTCAATCAGGTGTGGGGAGGGAGGTTGGCACAGGTGGAGGAGGAGCAGGGTGCCTTGGGAAGGTTTGGATTTGGGATTTTGTTGGCAGGAGGAGCCTGGGGCTGGGAAGGGGCACGTTCCAGGTGTGGAGCTGCAGCTGGGAGGTGTCAAGGGGGGTGACTGGCAGCTTGTGCTGAGTTTTGGGGAGCTGCAGAGGGCTGGGTTTGGGACTGTGGGTGTCCCTGTGCCCCTTCATGGAAAAACTTTGTGCTTGGGAGGGAAAGTGCCCAGATTTGAACCCTAAAGTGTGACAGAGGGAGATGAATGTTGGCATGGATCAAACAGAGTCCTGGAGCCGTGAGGGCCATCCCTGAACAATAAAAGCTGCAGATGAGGGCTTGTTTGGAGGGAAACCCAATTTGGGGAAGCTGCAGAGGGGTTTTTGGGGGTGGAGGGCCTGAATTTGCTCTGTTTGTCACGGAGATGCACAACAGGAGCTCCTGGTGCTCAGGCTGGCACCAGGGGCTGACGAGGGTGCCAAGGACACTGCTGGTGTCAGGAGGTGCTGCTGGCAGCAGGGCTGCCTGGGCACTGGGACAATTTTCCAGTGGGAAGTGGAGGAGCAGCAGCTCCTGGGAGGGGATTGAGAAGCTCACTGGGCAGTATTTATTCACAGGCACAAGCCAGGCTCCGAGCGTGCTGGGAGGTGATTCCCTGTGCTGCTGCTGCCCTTGCAGTGTGTGCCCCTCACCTTGCTGGCTCTGTGTGAGGCAGGCAGGACTCTTCCCTTGGGATTGTTCTGGACAGAGGAGCTTGGACTGAGCCCAGCCTTTCCCTAGATCCCGAAATGAGTTCCATGCTGAGCTCTGCCCTGCGGAACCTCCCCGTGTCCTCAGCCTGGGCTGCTGGGGCCTGTGAGTATCTTTGGCTTTCATTGGGGGGCATAAACCTCTGCCTGAAGCGTTGGGTTTGGAATGGGTGCTGGGATCTGAATCTGTCCCATTCTCACCTTTGAAAGGCTGACTGTGTTTATTTTTTTAATCCCAATTACAATGTTGCCTTGTTTGTCCCTTCCTGCATCGTATGGGGAGGAGTCTTGAGTTAACAGAAAGTGTGTCAGGTTTCTGGACAGAGTAAACCACCCAACCCTGGTGGTCAGGTGTCTTACAGAGACATTATTTGCTTTTCTAGCCCTTCTTGCAGAGACTGGAACTGTTTCTAACATTTTTATGGCATTTTCCCTCTTTCTTATTTTCCAGTTACTCGATCACTCAGCTGCTCCTCGCAATTCCAATCTGCAGGTAAGGGGAAAACACCAGAATCTCCATGGGTCTGTGCTACACAGGGCTGTTTTGGAAGCTTAAATCTTAGAAATGGTGCAGAATGCAGAGTGGTTCGGGTGTTCCTGAAAAGCTGCCAGCAAGGAAAACTTCAGGCAAACCAGTGTTTGCAGCAGAGTCCTCTCATTCCCAGTGTGCCCCTGGCTCCCAGCAGCCATTCCCAGTGTGCCCCTGGCTCCCAGCAGCCATTCCCAGTGTGCCCCTGGCTCCCAGCAGCCATTCCCAGTGTGCCCCTGGCTCCCAGCAGCCATTCCCAGTGTGTCCCTGGCTCCCAGCAGCCATTCCCAGTGTTTAGTCACAGCCCACAGTGAGTGGTTGGCATAATCCATGCTCTGGGTTTGCTGTGGGGGTTGCTCAGGTGACTCAGGCTTTGGGATTTTGGGAGCAGGCCTGGACAGCAGCTCCCCATTATTCCCTGGGTTTTGGGAAGAGCCTGAAGGAATCTCCAGACAGTGCTGGAGTTTTGTCCTGGCACAGGCCTGTGGAATAATGCTGGGTCATGACATCCCTTGTCTTGAACCTCTCCCACTGGGAAGAGAATTTCTTCCCATTAGGAAGAAGTTCTTGGCTGTGAGGGTGATGAGGCACAGGCCCCATCCCTGGAAGTGTTCCAGTCCATGTTGGATGGAGCTTGGAGCACACTGGGATAGCAGAAGGTGTCCCTGCCCATGCCAGGGGGTGGCACTGGATGAACTTGGAGGTCCCTTCCTGCCCAAACCATTCCAAGGTTCCAACTCAGGTGTCCTACCTTCCCTGCCTTTCACTTACACACCAAAAAAGGCCATTTTTCTTTATTTTCTAGAAATCTTTGCAAGATCTATATGAAAATTAGTGATATTCTTGTCACCATCACTTCTCTCTTCACAGCCCAGGCAAAGACGAAGAAGAGCTTGGCCAAATCTGGGGTGAAGAATGTGGTGGTGGTGGAGGGTGTCCGCATTCCCTTTCTGCAGTCTGGCACCACGTGAGTCTCAGAGAGGAGTGAAACCCAGAAAACACCCCTGACTTGCTTAAAACTCAACTCTTTCTGTGAAAAATGTCACTTCTTCATTTTAATGGAGTTATTCTTGGGCCTGAAGGCTCAGGAGGTGCCCTGAGTTGGGCTGCTGCAGGTATTCCAGTTTGTTTAGTGCAGGAATGTGGTTTGAAGAAGTTTGTCCCTGTGTTTGAATCCTGGGAAGAGTAAGGATTTATGGAGCATGTCTAGAGGAAGCAGTTGGAGAATTTATAGCAGATAAAGCAACAAGTTTGACAGAACTTGGCAAAGCCAAGAATCATCTGTAGGCTCTTTTTCCTGGATTATTGTGCCACCAAATCCACAGCTGAACTAGAACCACACCTGACTGTTAGGATGGAGAAGGGATTTCTTTATCTGCTCCCTGCTGCTTTTCTGTGGGTTTAGGACAGTGATTGCAGCCCCTCTGCTCTGGAACCAGGCTGGGAGAGCTGGGGGTGCTCACCTGGAGAGGAGAAGGATCCAGGGAGAGCTCAGAGCCCCTGGCAGGGCCTGAAGGGGCTCCAGGAGAGCTGCAGAGGGACTGGGGACAAGGATGGAGGGACAGGAGCCAGGGAATGGCTCCCACTGCCAGAGGGCAGGGCTGGATGGGATCTTGGGAATTGGGAATTGTTCCCTGGCAGGGTGGGCAGGCCCTGGCACAGGGTGCCCACCCTGGATCCCTGGCAGTGCCCAAGGCCAGGTTGGACATTGGCACACCCTGGGACAGTGGGAGGTGTCCCTGCCATGGCAGGGGTGGCACTGGATGAGATTTAGTGTCTCTTCCAACCCAAACCAGTCTGTGATTCCTTGAAGTGTTTGCTCAGAAGCTCAGTGGAGCATTTCTGGTCCATCCCCAGTTCTTCTTGTTGCTCACAGGAGAATTCTGTCCTGATTTCTGTACTGAGAGTTCTGCACTGATTTCTCACACCTCTGAGTTTCTTCCTCTGCTCTTCACCCTCCAGGTATGCTGATCTGATGCCCCATGACTTAGCCAGAGCAGCACTGCAGTAAGTAAACGGAACACTGGAAGGGCTCAGAATTCTTGTTAAACTGCTGAGGTCTCAGGGTTTCAGAGCCAAAGCTGTGGGCTTGGCTCTGAACAGCTCAGGTGCTTTATTTTTCATGGCCTCCCTCCACAGTCGTGGGTGGCTTATGCAGTGGGGTTTGTGTTGGTTTTGGGGTTTTCAGTAGGTTGGTGTTGATGCAAAGCAATGCTGATGGTGACAAATTTTAGTGACTTTGATTCCCAGCTGTAATTTTCCAGACACAGACATCAGAGCTGCTGTTGAGGTGTGCTCACATCTGGTGGGAAAAACAACCTGGGCAACACAGAGGAAATGAAGTGACAACAAGGATATGGAGCTAATTCTGTAACCCTCCTGTTCTGAGGGTCATTAGCAGTGGGTTTGTTTTGTTGAGAGGCAGAGCAAAGTGCTCTGGGGAAGAGAGAAGGCTTGGAGCAGCCTGGGGATGGCTGCCCCATCCCTGGCAGTGCCCAAGGCCAGGCTGGATGGGGCTGGGAGCTCCCTGGGACACCCTGGGACAGTGGAAATGTCCCTGCCATGCCTGGGGTGGCACCTGGATGGGCTTTGAGGTCCTTCCCACCCAAACCATTCTGGGATTTGATGATTCTGTGAGCCATTTTGTGCAAGGAAAGGTATAAGAGCTATGAAGTAATTGCTTTAATGAAGTTCTATAATGATTTATAGTGACATTATCACCAAGATTGATTGCAGCCCACAATCAGCTACACTTCCCATGGGACCCACATGGACATGGGATTTTTTCTGAGGGGGGGACAGAAGCTGTGGCTCTGCTGTTGCCCTGTTCTGCAGCCAAGCTGACAGGAAAAGGATGTTGGAGAGGTTTTTATTTATGTGATGCAAATTCCCTTTGTTTTGATCCTCTCCTTAGGGGCCTGCTGACCCGGACCAGTGTCCCAAGGGATGTTGTTGATTACATTGTTTATGGCACAGTTATCCAGGAGGTGAAAACCAGTAATGTTGCCAGAGAGGTGGGTTCTGTGCAACATTCCCCCGGGAGTCTGATTTCTGCAACTGCTTTGAAAATGACAAATCCTTGCTAAAAATTATTTTCCATTATTATTGTTTGTTTATTTATGATTTGAAAGTATGAAGTAGTTGTGTAGTATTGTCTGTTAAGTTAGTTCCTGGGACTATAAGGAAAATTATTTTGTGATTCTCTGCCAGCTGTTAAAATCTGCCACAGATTTCATTTAGCATACTTTTTAATCAGATTTTCATATTTCAATGCTGTGGAGCCTCTGCTTGACTCTTCTCTTCAAGGGAAAGTTTTGTTGAGGATTGCTGATCCCTCAGCTCCTAAACACCAGTTGGATTGAGCACTTCCCCAGTATCCTGGGAGGAGCAGAGCGTGCTGTGAGGGTTTGTTTTCTTGTGGTATTTATTTATTTATTTATGTGAGCTGCCTGCTCAGACACAGCATTCTCAGGATTTGAAGTGGAGCAGCTTTGTTCCAGCAGGCAGAAAACACAATTCCTGCATTATCCCCAGAGCAGCTGATCCTCAGGGTCAAGTGCCAGGCAGCAGCCTGATGTTTGCTAACCTGCAGCCCCTGCACCTGGATAAATCCATGATGTAACCTGGGCTCCCTGTGCCGCCTCAGCCTCGTGAGCTCAAGGCCTGCCTTTGGTCACCTGCCAGTCAGATGGGGCTGCAGGGTAATTTTAACTTGGAACAACTGCTGAACTTTCAACCAGTTGGCCACATCCCAAGTAGGGAAGGTCTCTGGGCTGCTCAGATGAGTCACTGCTCTGCAGTTTGCTGCTCTCTGTGGAGCCACTCAGCCTTGTGCTGAGTGGTCTAAATCACCCTTTTCACGTGTTGCCTTTGCCAATAAGGTGAAGCAAAGTTGATTTCGAGTAGTTGGAGGCTCTTTTGATCTGTTTTTTTTTTAATGTGGGATGTGATTAATTTGTCTTTTTATTAAAAAACCTTGAGGGGCAGTGACTGTTCTCAGTGCAGCCTCAGCTCCTGCTCCAGAGCCTGGGGAGGGGAAGAGCTACTGCCATAATTACTGGATGAAAACTCCAGGTCTTTGTCTTCATCTCCACCTGCCAAGGTGTGCTGGTTGTACAGCTCTGGTTGGGAGCAGCAGCTGTAGGTTTAACAGCCCCTCTTGTTGTTGTAGGCTGCCTTGGGAGCAGGGTTCTCCGACAAAACTCCGGCCCACACCGTCACCATGGCCTGCATTTCCTCAAACCAGGCCATGACCACAGGTATGTGGGCTGCAAGAACAAGCTCTGGGGTGGACAGGGAGCTTGGGAATTCTTTTATAGCCTTTATCCAACTGGCACTGCTTGTGAATGCAAAAAAACAACTGAAGAAATGCTGGAATGGAAGGAAAAATGGGATTTAGCCTGGAGAAAAGGAGACTCAGGGGGAATCTTGTGGCTCTGCACAACTCCCTGACAGCTGGGGGCAGACGGGGGGAAGCTGAGCTCTGCTTCCAGGGAATAGGGACAGGATGAGAGGGAACAGCCTCAAGCTGGGCCAGGGAGGGTCAGGTTGGGCATCAGGAGGAATTTTTCCCTGGAAAGGGTGGTCATGCACTGGAAGGAGCTGCCCAGGGAATGGTGGAGTCCCCATCCCTGGAAGTGTCCAAGGAATTCATAGAAATGACACTCAGAGCTCTGGGCTGGTGACAAGGTGGAGATCAGTCACAGGTTGGATTTGATGGTCTGGGACGTCTTTTCCAGCCTCAGGGGTTCCGTGGGAGGTTTTTTAGCCAACAAAATACAACATGAAGTGAGTGTCTGCTGTAGGCCTGCAGCAGCCTCTCTGCCCAGTGTCTGTGATTATTTGGGAGGTAAAGACTGACCATGGTGAGAAAGTTGCTCCTTTTATCTTTGGCTTAGCCTAACCAGGGCTAAAAATGGAAACACAGCAGAGACTGCTGGGGCTGTCCTTCCCTCCTTGCTGTGTGTGACAACACAAGTGGCAGCCAAGTGACAGCAGCTCGTGTGTAACCCAGCCATGGCCAGGGGCTGCAGGAGGAGTGCAGGAGTGGCCGGGGCTCTGTTGGGGTGCCAGTTTTCAGCTTCCCTTTCTCCTGGTTGAGGTCAGGATTGAAGGCACTCCAGAGGATGGTTCACATTCAGACTCAGGTGTTTATTATTTCTTACCTGTGTTAAAGTTCACAGCAGTGAGTTCTGTAGTCTTTCACCAGCAAGGCAAAAAATGGCCAAGTATCTCTTGTTGCAAGGACTTTTAAGGCTAAACAATCCAATTAAGAAATGACACCTAAATTATTTTCACTTTTAACCCAATAACTAATCAGTTGAAGTCTGCAATGTGGATTTTTCTGTCCAGTTACAAAATACCACCCAAATCCTTGGAGAAGAAAGAAGAAGGAGATAAATTAGAGCAACCTTCCACCACCTTAAAACCTCCATCTTGCCCCATATTTATTACCATATTCTAAAACCCCAAACTCTTAAGTTTTCCACCCTGTGCCATCACACACTTCTACCCAACTCCACACCCACAATCCCAGTGCTCTCCATCAATTCTGGAAGCTTCTCCACGGCCTCAGGTCAAATGCAGTGCTCTCCTGGGGGTCACAGTCTGTCAGCACAGAAAGTCTGAAATTCTCAGCACAGAAAGTCTGAAATTCTCGGCACAGAAAGTCTGAAATTCTCAGCACCCACAACTCCAGCAAGGGCGTGAGTGGCCCTGTCCTGGCAGTGTTCCTGTCCCTGCAGGGGTGGGCATGATTGCAGCTGGCCAGTGTGACGTGGTGGTGGCTGGTGGAGTGGAGCTCATGTCCGACGTCCCCATCCGCCACAGCAGGAAGATGAGGAAGACCATGCTGACCCTGAACAGAGCCAAGACCCTGGGCCAGAAGCTCTCCCTCATTTCCAAAATTCGCCCTGACTACTTTGCTCCCGAGGTATTTTTTGTTTTTCGAGCATTGAGATGTTTGGTGAACTGGTTTAGAGGGTGTGAACAGCCCTTGATGGGGAGGATTTAAGATGGGTGAGGTGGCTCCTGGGGTTCACCATGATCAATCTCTGTCCTCTGCTTTGGGTTAAATCGCTGATTAATGCATCTCACAGCATTTGGGCCTCTGCTTTTCTTCCCACATGTTCATCTTCAGTAAACCCAACTTAGTGCAAAACCTCCTTCTGCAACTCCTGGACAAACTGTGCTGCAGATGACAGAAATAGAAGGTTTTTTCCCATAAATATAAAGGGTATTCTGAAGTGTCAGAAGCATTCTAGGGTCAGAGGAATTTTACTAGATAACAGCAGTAACCCCCTTAGTATTAGGAATATCCTCAGTATATCAATTTGATTAATTTGATTAAATTTGCTTTATGATTCCTGTTCCTGGCCAAATCCTGCCAGGGGCTGGATGTGTTCAGAGAGCTGAACCGTGGGGCTCAGCTCTGTGTGCTCCCAGGAGGTTTTTTCCCCACCTGTGCTGACTCTCCCTCCCTGGTGGCAGCTCCCAGCAGTGGCAGAGTTCTCCACCAGCGAGACCATGGGGCACTCTGCCGACCGCCTGGCCGCCGCCTTCGGCATCTCCCGCCTGGAGCAGGATGAGTACGCGCTGCGCTCCCACACGCTGGCCAAGAGAGCCCAGGACGAGGGGCTGCTGCAGGATGTGGTGCCCTTCAAAGTGCCAGGTGACGGTGCCAGGGCCGGCCCTCGCTGCTGGGGGCAGCTCCAGGCAGTGCTGGGGGGCTGGGTGGGTTTTGTCAGGGTGTTTGTCCCTGCTGGAGAACTGCTGGCATGGGGAGGTGTTTGTGAACGGGATAGCTGAAGGTGGGAACACAGAAGCATGGAATGGTTTGGGTGGGAAGGGACATTGGACATTACCCAGTTCCTGTCCTGACACCTTCCACCATCCCAGGGTGCTCCCAGCCCCAATGTCCAGCCTGGCCTTGGATATTCCCAGGGATCCTGGGGCAGCCACAGATGCTCTGGGAATTCCATCCCAGCCCCTTCCCACCCTCCCAGGGAAGAGTTCTTCCCCCCATGTCCTTCCTTGCCCCCATCATGTCCTTCCTTGCCCCCATCATGTCCTTCCTTGCCCCCATCATCTCCTTCCTTGCCCCCATCATCTCCTTCCTTGCCCCCATCATGTCCTTCCCCCAATATCCTCCCCCCAATATCCTTCCCTCCATATCCCATCTAACCCTGTTGGAACCTGAAATGTAAGGAATTCTCAGAACTTTGGGCCTGTAAGCCAAAGGCTTAGAATTAAACACAGGATTTTATCTGAAACCTTGGAAAAAGCTTCCCAAGCTTAAGTGCTAAAAGTGAGAATGTGGATTTATAGTTTAAAACAGAGGAACACTAAGCTAAGTAAAGGAAAGTTTAGAGTTTTAGAGTTTAAAATATAGAAAAAATGAAGTAGTTACAAAGGTAAATAAGAAGTTTAGGATGCATTACAGTAGGTTTGTGTTTCATAACATGATTGGCTAAGAAAGCTTACACTTCAGCACAAGTCCATAAGGTGAAATATTTAAGGATTGGGTCAAAAATATAAACATCCTTGTTGCCAGTGTTTTATTGGTGAATAATTCCTTAAAAGGTCTTGTGACCTTCTGAGCCATGCAGTGAAGATGTGAGCAGAACTCACCCTTCCTGCTTATGTAGAAAATAAAAAAAATAAACCACATCATCTAAAAAGCTCAGAGATCCCCTCTCAAACTCATTCAAAACTCCTTCAAAAATCCCCATCTAACCCTGCCCTCTGTCCTACCTTTACATATCTAAATTTTTTATTGCCAACCCCACATCTGTGCTAATGAGGTGACAGAGCAGGGAAAATCAGGACAATTGGACATGGAATCTCCCTGCTCTTCCTCCAGACAAGAGAAACCACCTTTATACCCCAGAATATCAACAACAAACACAAGCCCAACAAAATCCCAGTCTGGTAACTCAGGTGCTGGATGGGAAGGGCTGGAATGTGGCAGGTTCCAGTTCACCAGGCCTCACACTCCTTGCTGGGAGGTGAAATAATCTGGGGAGAACCTTCAAACCTGTGCTGGTGTCCCCCTCACCCCCAGGAGCCAGGGGACACCCTTGGCTTCAATAGCTGTTCATTTGGGGACTCTAATTGGTGTCCTGGAGAAATATTCCTTGTAGATCCACGGTTCCATGTGCTCTTTATGATAAAATCAGTACTTTCTCTTAACAGACTTATTTAGCAGTTGGATATATTTGGCTTTTCCCAGTGCTCTTTATTCCTCAAACTCGGCATGCAAATGTAAACTGATTTAAGGCCAGTTCTCCATTTAGGCTTTTTAACCTAAATTTAAATTCTTTTCTCAGATGGGTTTCCCATGTGGTAATTTTTCCTTCCAGTAAACAGATGGCAGCACTTTGTTTTTGCTGTCATCTGAGGAAAAGTGAGGTGGCTGCAATTTTTATGTGCTGTTTTTAGCCATGTTAAGTATCCTGATGCCACAAACACATTTTCCTTTTTTCCCTCCTCACGCTTGTCCTGACCCCCACAATTTTCTGATTTTTTCCCTCCCCGGAGTCCTGATGATGAAATCCCTGTGCATGACTGATTTTTGTAGTTGAAATGTACTTTTTTTCCCTCCACCAGGCAAAGACACAGTTACCAAAGACAATGGGATCCGCCCGTCCTCCCTGGAGCAGATGGGAAAACTGAAGCCAGCCTTTGTCAAGCCCTATGGAACAGTGACAGCAGCCAACTCCTCCTTCCTGGTAATTCCTGTTGCAGCACTGTCAGCCAGAGGGGAGGACTGTCCACCTGACCCTCTGCCTCCCTTAGCTGGTGTCATCTGGGATTGACCCTTTTAATTTCCAGATTTTCCAGGTGTAACTTGGAACTCTGTTGTAATCTGATGGATTTGGGTATTGGATTGTTTCATTTTCTAATCCATAACAAAACCCCTGAAGTTTTGGGATGTTTGACCTGTTTGCTTCTCTGTAGCTGCTTCATGAGGGTCAACCCTTGAAAAGCCCTTGTAGGGATTCTGCCCCAGGGTGGGGTTGGTCATGTTGTACAACTGAAGTCAGTGGGTTTAGTCTGAACTTCACAGATTTATGGAATGGTTTGGGTTGGAAGGGACCTTAAATCTCATCCAGTGCCACCCCTGCCATGGGCAGGGGCACCTTCCACTATCCCAGTCCCATCCAGCCTGGTTTTGGGCACTTCCAGGGATCCAGGGGCAGCCACAGCTCTGGAGGGACAGGACCCAGGGAATGGCTCCCACTGCCAGAGGGCAGGGCTGGATGGGATATTGGGAATGAGGAATTGTTCCCTGGCAATTGTGCCCACCCTGGATCCCTGGCAGTGCCCAAGGCCAGGCTGGACATTGGGGCTTGTGATGCCTGGAAATAGAACACAAACTTTTCCAGACAACATTAGAATAAAAACAAACCTTTCCTCGAAAGCCTTCAGGTACAGAATGTGGCAAACATCCACATCCTGAATTAGATTTGCACCATTCCATACAAGGTGGGCCAATTAGAATATCCAGCCAATATTGTCCAATTAGAGGAGCAGTTGGTTAAGTGATTCCTCCCTGGCTTCTGTGCCCCATGGGAGCTCTCCTCCCCATGTCCTGCCCTACCTTTATCATGTCTGTGATTCCATGGTGCAAAATAAAAAGTTCTTGGAGGAGTAACAGGAAAAACTAAACAAAATTTTAGGAATGCATCAATAAGGGTTTGTTCACTGCTGGAAAAGTACTGAAGTTATAGCAAAGCATTTAACAGTCTACAAAGCTACAAATGTATGGAGAATACATAGAAGGTAAAAACTCTGAGCACTTGGAGCAAAGGGAGGTGTCCCTGGCCATGGCAGGGGGTGGAACTGGAGGTGATTTAAGGTCCCTTCCAACCCAAACCATTCCATGATTTGATGTGCCAAACCCACAATAAGTGGGTTTAATAATAACCCACATTTCTGTCATGTGGTGAGCCTTGGGCTTGTATCATCCCAGAATTATTCTCATTTTTTGGGATGGAACTGGGAGGACAGCTGAGTGTTTGGGGTCACCAGCTTGTCCCAGGCCTAGCAGGGCTCTCAGTCTCCTCTGTCCTGGGTGAGACAGGGGGAATTGTGCCTGTGGGCTGTGGGGAGGTGCCTCAGCACTGTGTGTGTGCTGGCATCACCAGTGACCATCCATCCCTCCAGCCACTCAATCAGCAGCCTTGTCCTTTGGTCCCTGTCCTTGTGGGGTGTCCTGGTGCTGTGCTGGGGTTCGGGTCCTCTCTTTCTGGGGGCTCTGGGGCTCGTTGTGTGCTTGTTGTGTCCCTCACCCCTCACCTTTGTCCCTGCCTCTCCAGACCGACGGAGCGTCGGCGATGCTGATCATGTCTGAGGAGAAGGCCCTGGCCATGGGCTACAAACCAAAGGCCTACCTAAGGTAGGAGGGGCTGCTCCAGTGGCCTCTGCTCCTGCTTCCTTCTTCTCTCCCTGGCACTGACCTCTCCCTTTTCCTGCACAGGGATTTCGTGTACGTGTCCCAGGATCCCAAGGACCAGCTGCTCCTGGGGTAGGTGGAGATGGAGAGCATCCCCCCACAGCCCCTGCTCCCACCACAGCCTTCCCCTGCCACCATGGGGTTTTGGGAACTGCCTCAGGAGATGTTGCATCTCTCCAGGCCTTCACGAGGTGGGAGAGCAGCAGTGGCAGGAACACCCCAGGATTGCTGGGGCACCTCAGCAATAGTTCTGGGGGCTGTGCCTCCCTTGGGCAGGGATGGGCAGAGCTGGGCCATGAGCCCAGAGAGAAGGATGTGACTGTGGAAAGGGGGGATGGGGCTCACAGGGAACACAGATGCAAGACCTGTGTGTCTTCCCTCCTTCAGCCCCACCTATGCCACTCCCAAAGTGCTGGAGAAGGCCGGGCTCAGCCTGAGTGACATCGATGTGTTTGAGTTCCACGAGGCCTTTGCTGTAAGTGCTCTAAAGCTGGGATGGCTCCCTGAAGCCACCTGCCTTGGGTTAGTCCCAATGTCACCCTCTCCTCCCTTGCAGGGCCAGATCCTGGCTAACCTGAAAGCCATGGATTCAGATTGGTTTGCAAAGAACTACATGGGCAGGAAGTCAAAGGTAAGGCACACTCAGGACATTTTCCTCCTTGTCCTGTCCCTCCATCTTTGTCCCCTCTGCAGCTCTCCTGGAGCCCCCTCAGGCCCTGCCAGGGGCTCTGAGCTCTCCCTGGATCCTTCTCCTCTCCAGGTGAGCACCCCCAGCTCTCCCAGCCTGGCTCCAGCCCTGGGGCAGCTCTGTGTCTCCTCTGGACCCACTTTCTCTCCAATTCAGTGAAACTTTGGGGTTCCTGGGCTCCCTCCTGCCAGTGCTGGTGCTGCACAGCCAGGCTCCGGCTCTGTCCTGTGAGGGGCAGTGATGCTCCTTGAGCTTGGCTTAGCAAATCCCAATTTATGCAGTTTCTTTGGGACATGAGATTTCCTTGGGATGCTGTTCCCGTTGTCGGCAGGAGGTGGAGATCCAGTGAGAGGGGCTCAGGCCTTGCACAGTGCAGGGCTCCCCTGAGGGGCTGCAGGTGAAGCAGGACCCTCCTCTGGGCTGGTTTTATCCCCTCACCAGCCACCCTGAGCTGCTTTAGGCTGGCTGTTGGGATCAGGGGGGATGCGGTGTCACCCCTTCCAGCCAGGTGACATGGGGTGTGTCCCTCTGTGTCCCTGCAGGTTGGAGCCCCTCCCCTGGACAAGTTCAACACCTGGGGGGGTTCCCTGTCCCTGGGACACCCCTTTGGGGCCACCGGCTGCCGCCTGGTCATCACTGCTGCCCACAGGCTGAAGAAGGAGGGGGGCCAGTATGGCCTGGTGGCTGCCTGTGCTGCAGGAGGGCAGGTAATGGTGCTGTGCCCCAGCCTGGGAGAGGGAGGAACCTTGGGAGAGGGCAGGAACAGCAGGGCTGGTCCTGCTGGGACTCTGCAATCCTGCCTGGTGAGCCCAGCTCTGGGTGCTGCGTGTTCAGAGCTCCCTCAGGCACCTCTGGCTGCCCCCAGCACCACTCAGTCCTGTCCCTGTTCCCTGGGAGCAGAGCCCGACCCCCCCTGGCTGTCCCCTCCTGGCAGGGACTTGTGCAGAGCCACAAGGGCCCCCCTGAGCCTCCTTTGCTCCAGGCTTCCCAGCCCCCTCAGCCCCTCCTGGGGCTCCATTCCCCTCCTCCCTCCCCCTGGGGCTCCATTCCCTTCCCAGCTCCCTCCCCTGCAGCCTCCCTGGGGCTCCATTCCCTTCCCTGCTCCCTCAGCCCCTCCTGGGGCTCCATTCCCTCCCAGCTCCCTCAGCCCCTCCTGGGGCTCCATTCCCTTCCCAGGGCTCCCTCCCTTCCCAGCTCCCTCAGCCCCTCCTGGGGCTCCATTCCCTTCCCAGCTCTGTTCCCTTCCCTGGACACGCTCCAGCCCCTCCAGGTCTCTCCTGTCAGGAGGGGCCCAGAGCTGCCCCCAGCACTGGAGGTGCCCCAGCAGTGCCAGCACAGGGGACGGGCACTGCCCTGGCCCTGCTGCCACCCCAGAGCTGGCACAGCCCAGGGGCCATTGGCCTCTGGCACACCTGGGCACACCTGGACTCATGTCCAGCTGCTGTGGCTCATGTCCTTGATGGGAGTCTGTGTCAGCAGTAATTAGTCCTGTCTGTTAATGAGCCGTTTCTGTGATGTTTTGTCTCTGTTGCCAGGGTCACGCGATGATCGTGGAGCTCTACCCCCAGTAACAGCCCTGGGAGTGCTGTCCCTCCACCCTGTGCCTGGCGATGCCATTTCAATGCACTAATAAATCCTACACCCAATCCTTCTTGGAGAGGGGATTTGTGGCCTTTGTCAATCCCTTTTAGCTACTCAGCCAGTAATTTTTATCTAATGAGCACGCTCTATTCCACTTCAGGAGAGGAGCACTTAACACAGCTCCGAGTCTCTGCAGGCTCCTTGGAACTGTCTGGTCCCTCTGGTAACCCGTCAGGATTTCTCCCACGGGAGAACAAAAGTTATTCCAAAGCTCTGGATGGAGAATTAAGTTTGGAGATCAGGAGCACGTGAAGCAGTGGAGGTGGAGGGGCTGAGAGGGGAGGTCATGCTGTGAGAGGAGCAGCTCAGTGGGGCAGCAGGGTCAGTCCCAGGGGCTGAGCTGGGCTCTGAGGGGGCACTTTGCTCCATGCTGTCCAAGTGCTGTTGGAATGAGCAAAATGCATCTGACGAATGAATGTCACTGATGGAACTGCAATAAATCAGGACAAAACCCAATTCTGGCTGTTTTCTTTCCCTCCCTTCACCTGAAATGCTTTGGGGACTGTTCCTGTGCTGGAGGCTGTGAGCTGACACCAGGTGTTGCCTCTCTGAATTCATGGAATCACAGCTGGTGTGAGAGGGTAGGAGCTTGGAGATGTCACCTAATCCACCCCCTGCCATGGCAGGGACACTGCCACTGTTCCAGCCCCAATGACCAGCCTGGCCTTGGGCACTGCCAGGGATCCAGGGGCAGCCCCAGCTGCTCTGGGCACCCTGTGCCAGGGCCTGCCCACCCTGGCAGGGAACAATTCCCAATTCCCAATACCCCAACCATCCCAGGCAGTGGGAGCCATTCCCTGGCTCCTGTCCCTCCATCCTTGTCCCCAGTCCCTCTGCAGCTCTCCTGGAGCCCCTTCAGGCCCTGCCAGGGGCTCTGAGGTGTTGACAAAAACTTCAAGTGTGCAGGGCTGTCCTTGTCCCAAGCAGTGGGAAGATGGGAGTTTTGTTCTTTTGTTTTAATTTCCTCGTTATTTTCTTCACTTTTTCCTCGTGGCTTGGTGATGCTGAGGGTGGCTGTTCTGACCTGCCACGGAGCAGAGTTTCTCCTAAATCACCTCACAAACACCTCTGAGTCCTTTTTCTGACAGAAGCAGTTTCTGCCACCCACCAGCTGCTGCCTGGCCCCGCTCGGCTGAGATAAGGGATGGGTGCAGCACCCGGGCTGTCCTGTTTATTCTTCCTTGGAAATCTTGTGCAAGGAAGAGGGGAGAGGGGAACTGCCAGGGCCAGAGAAAGGCCGGGATTGCTTTAGAATCACAGAATCGTTTAGGGTGGAAAAGAAAACTGGGAAAACTCCTCATTGAGTCCAGGCACTCCCCCAGCACTGCCGAGACCAGCACTGACCCGCAAGTGCCACATCCATGTTGCTGTTGAATCCCTCCCGGGTCGGGCACTCCAGCCGTGCCCTGCCCAGCCCGCAGGTGTTACTGGGGGGTTTAACCCCCTGCAGGCCGCGGGGGCAGAGCAGCGCCCCGGGGAGCTGCAGCGGGACTGGTCCGCACACGCTCGGCCGGGCAGGGCTGCCGCCCGTCGGATGTGACTCATCCCGGAGGCGCATCCCGCTCCTCCCCTGCCCCGCCGGTGCCTCTCCCGTGTCCCCGCCGCCTGCCATCGGCACCATCGAGGCTGGAGCCGCTCCGGTGCGTCCCGTGCCCGTGTGGCGTGGAAGGTGCTCAGGGTAGCGCGGTGGGCTGGGGGCAGCGGTCCGGGAGGGTGCGGGAGCCTCGGCTGAGCTCCTGCGCGGCTCCCGGTCCGGGTGGAGCCCCCTCGAACCCCGCTCGGCCCCGTGCCTCGGCTCCCGGGATGCCCAGGGGTCCCTTGTGCCCGGCGGGGCCGTTCGTGGGGCAGCGCTCGGGGCTGTCGGGGCACGCCCGGGGCCGTGCCCGTGGAGCCAGCGCCCGGGCAAAGGTTCCTTTGGCGCTCCTGGTGTTGGGCACGGACCCGGAGCGAGGTAGGAGGAGGGGGGGATGAGAAGGAGGGAGTCAGAGGTCCCGGCCGGGCGGTGCCGGTGTCCCCTGCGGGCTCAGGGCTCGGCAGAACCGGAGCCGCTGTCACCGCGGGACGGGCGGTGCGGCCGCCACCCCCGGGAGCAGCCCCTTGTGCTGGGGGGCACGGGGTGGGTGGCATCGAGGAGCGGGACAGTTCCCGACTGTGTGTCCCAGCAGGGACCGTGGGGTGGGGGTTTGGAGGGCGGAGGGCTGGGGGGGTGTGTGACCGGCAGGATATGGGGGGGCTGATCCAGGGCCCCGAACGCTGACGGAGCCGCGTTTGCAGGGAGCCAGAACGGCCCCCGTGCCCTGCCCCCGGCCCCACATGGACCTCCCGGCAGAGGATGGGGCTGAGGCACCCCCGGAGGGGAGCCCCGAGGCTGAGGTGAGAGTGGGCAGGGGCTGGGGACCCCCCTGGACAGCTGCAGTGGGGTGCCAGGGAACCCCAGTAGTGGAAGAGGGGGGAAATCCATGGATGGGGATGTGAGACCCCCGCAGGTGGCAGTTTGGGAACCCCCATGAATGAAGGGGGTGGGATACCCACAAGTGGAGGACGGGAGACCCCCATGGGTAGGAGTTTGGATATCCAGATGGGGGGAGGATGTGGGGGACCACCACGAGTGGGGATTTCAGGGACCCCCATGGGCAGGGGATGGGGGATCCCCATGGGTGAAGGAGGAAGGGATTCCTATAGGTGGATTTGTGGATCCCCGGGGGTGGAGGATTGGGGACTCACACAGGCAGGGATTTGGGGACTCCCATGGGTAGGGGATGGGGGATCCCCATGGGTGAAGGAGGGGGGATTCCTATAGGTGGGTTTGTGGATCCCCTGGAGGGTGGAGGATTGGGGACTCACACAGGCAGGGATTTGGGGACCCCCTTGGGTGGGGATTTCGGGGACCCCCATGGGTAGGGGATGGGGGATCCCCACGGGTGAAGGAGGGGGGATTCCTATAGGAAGTTATTTATGGATCCCCAGCGGGTGGAGGATGGGGGACCCGCACAGGCAGGGATTTGGGGACCCCCATGGGCTGAGGACGGGGACAAGGGTGCAGCCACCAGCATCAGCGCAGGGATGCGACCGAGGGCTGTGCTCGGGCTGGGGCGAGGGGACATCGTGGCGCAGAGGCGGCAGCTTGACCCTGCGGCTCCGTCTGCTCCCACCCAGGTGCCCGAGGGGCCGCAGCGCCCGGCGGGGCGGTGGTCGGGGGCCGAGGTGGGCTCGTGGCTGGCGGCGCACGGCGGGGCCGCGGCGCTGGCCCGGGAGCACGCCCTGACGGGCCGGGCGCTGCTGCGCCTGACCGAGGGCTCCCTGCGGCGCATGGGGGTCACCCCGCGCAGCCGGCGCCGGGAGCTGCTGCGGGAGCTGCTGCGGCTGCGGCTGCAGCAGGAGATGCAGGAGCTGCGGAGCATCGCTGGCGGTGAGCATCCCCCGCGCCGGGGGCAGGGGCCGCACTCCCCGGGGATGGCGCTGTGAGAAACGAGGCTCGCTCTTTGTCACAGACACATTTTGTGGAAAATCCTTTCTTCGAGATTTTTTTTTCTCCTGAGAAATGTAAAATGTAAACAATGGTTATCTGCTGCTGTGGAATGCAACAGGTGCATTGTGACGGTGCTCACAGGGGTTTTCGGGTTGGGGAAGAGACGAGGATCTGACTCCGTGTTTCAGAAGGCTGATTTATTATTTTATTGTATTTATTACATTAAAACTATACTAAAAGAATAGAAGGAAAGGTTTCATCAGAAGGCTGGCTAAAAATAGAATAGGAAGGAATGATAACAAAGGTTTGTGGCTCGGCCTCTCTGTCCAAGCCAGCTGGGCTGTGATTGGCCATTAATAAGAAACATCCAACATGGGCCAATCCCAGATCCACCTGTTGCATCCCACAGCAGCAGATAACCAAATGTTTACACTTTGTTCCTGAGGCCTCTCAGCTTTTTAGGAGGAAAAATCCTAAGGAAAGGATTTTTAATGAAAGATGTCTGTGACAGTGCATCTTTGATTGGTCTCATGTGGTTGTTTCTAATTAATGGCCAATCACAGTCCAGCTGTCTCAGACTTGCTGGTCAGTCACAAGATTTTATTATCATTCCACTCTGTGCTTTTCTTGCAAGCCTTCTGATGAAATCCTTTCTTCTATTCTTTTAGTATAGTTTTAATATAATATATATCATAAAATAATTAATAAGCCTCCTGAAACATGGAGTCAGATCCTCGCCTCTCCCTCTTCCTGGGACCCCTGTGAACACCACCACACACTTTTTGAAGTTTTTAGAAGTTTAATAAGGGATAAAAGGGAAAAAGCAAAAGTTACAGTGCTGGATGCCCAGCTGTAGCCCCATGTACTATTAACTATAACAACCCTTATATATTTTTCATTGCATTGATCAAATACATATTCATGAGGATTATACATATTCAAACATTCACTTGAGTTTATTTGTTCCTGGAATTTTTAGCTTAGTTTGAGCCCTGACCTTATTTTAGAGCATGTGCCAAATGCAGATGTGATTTTGAGAGTTTTGTATTTTATTTCTTCACAAGGGCCCCTGGTCTGTGGTTTGACAATTATTGATAGCTGAAGGGTCAGTGGTGGATTCCTCCTTGCTCCTTTGGTGTTATTTGCATGGCTCTTTTCAATGTTATCATACAGACATTTTAGCCATTTTTACAAGTCCTTTCAATCTATATTACTTATTTCACTATTGTCAGTCATCTACAAAAATAAAAGCATTTGTTATTATTTCACAACTACAATTGCTTCTGCAAGAGTTAATGTTATAATACACAGGACATGGCCTCTATTTTTATATTTTGTGAGAGCCTGAACTATAATATATTTATCCCACTAAAATATATAATCTACACTGGAATTAGGGTATTAAACATAAAAGGCTGACAAATGTTATTATATGAAATAAATATGAAAATGAATAATAAATATGAAATTATATTTATAAAAAAAGTTAAAAGGTGATTACAAATGGCAGAAAATAATTTGCAATAAAATAGCGAAAGGCAACAACCACATAGTTATTTATAACTGTCACCTTCCCCCCCTGTCCCCAGAGTGAAGACGATGTCCCTGCAGATGTCCCAGAGCCTGTGGGCGCAGAGGAGATGCCATGTGAGGACAAAGCAGCTGGGACTGAGCAACACATGCAGGAGCAGTGCTGGAGGAGCCCTGAGATCACTGTGACCCCCCAAAACATCCAGACCCTGTCCAATGCAGGGGTTGATGAGAACAGCAGAACCTTAGAAGCAAAATCTGATTCACGAGGCTGGGCAGTTACCCCAAGGAGGCAGAGAGCAGTCCCAGAACCGATCTGGTGTGAAATAGGGGGTCACAAACACAAAGACACTCGTTGGAATGCTGAAAAACTTTTGAAATGTTTGCAAAAATCTATAATTGGGTCTAAAATGGCTCAGATTGTGCCATCAAGAATCCAACAACGTGTAGTGTGTTAAAGAAACAGCATTAACAAGGCTAACAAAATAATGCTGGGAGCCATAAAACATGGAAATGTTCTGGGTGAACATTGGCACATTGATTTTACTGAATTGCCCAGACAAGGGGGGGTATAAATCCAGAATTATAAAGTTCTGGTGGATACCTTCTCTGGGTGGCCAGAAACTTTCCCTTGTCACACCAACCAGGTTAGGGAAGTGACTAAAGTACTGTCAAATCAAATAAATACAAAAAACCAAAACCACAATAAATGAAAAATTGGGGGTACCTTTGGGAATGTCATCAGAGACAGATTCCCATGTTGTTGCAGAAGTGACACAACAACTTAGGAAAACCTTGGGAATTGCTTGGGATCTTCACGCTCCTTACGGGCCCCAGGCTAGTGGCAAAGTGGAGTGAGTGAATTATACAATCAAATTGCAATTGGGTAAAATGTGTCAGGAAAGCTCCTTGACCTGGGTCCAAGCCTTACCTGGTGCTCTACTTCAAAGCGGAATTCAGCTGTGGGGCACCAGCAAAATCAGCCCCTGTGAGCTGCTCTGTGGTCGACCCTGCCAAGTGCCACACTCCAGGAAACACACGTGTCGAAAGGAGGGGTTGATTTGAATAATTATCTCATTTCTCTCAGTAAAACCTTTCGGGATTTGCAGTGGTTGGACACACCAAGACACGAGTTCCAGCCAGGAGATTGGGTCTGTTTGAATGACTGGGGAACTGCTCCACTCCAACCAAAGTGGAAAGGACCTTTCCAAGCACTGCTGACAACTTTTACTGCATTGAAACTGCGCAAAGTAAACATTTGGATACCTTGTTCCAGAATTAAAAGGGCCTAAGTCCCTTGGGAAGAAGTCAAGAGCTTGTCAAAAGCTGTTTTACAAAACCAAATGGCACTAGACCTTGTTTTAGCATCACAAGGAGGAATATGGACTGTAATTAACTCCAGTTGCTGTGTATTCACTGACCAAAAACCACTGTAGAGTGTCTACAGATGTCCAGGAAATCTGGAAACAAACCAAACAAATTTCCAAACCAACAGCTCAAGATGCCACCTCCTGGAGATTTGAAGAAATGTGGACCAAACGTCCTTCATGGGTACCCAGCTGGAGCTGGTGAAACATCTGTTTATAATCACCACCTTAATAATTGCTGGTTTTATGGTTTTAGCCAGCGTGAAGATTCAGTGTTGCAGCTGTTTTAATGCCTTACACTCTGAAAGGAAATATAAATCTCAAGAGACTGGTTCCCACAAGGAACTTAGGATCAAGAAGAGGAGGGATTTGATAAGGACAGGAGAACAGCGCAGCCTTGGAGAAACAGATACAGGATGTAACTCAGGCAAACAGAAGTCGTGAAAATTGGGAGCAGGATGCCAGCTCAGCTCTGCAGGGCTGGCAAAGCAGCAGTTGTGCAAAACAAGGATATTTCCCCTATTCAAAAGTGGGGGTCAAGGAACATGCCCCTAAAAAGGACATGGGATTTTAAAGACAGACCCCCAGGAACCACATAAGGACTCCTGGTAAGGGGTGTGACTGTGTAAAATAAAGTCAAGTAAGCAGGGATAGCTACTGAATATAAAATCAGTGTGTATGATAAAAGCTCTGTTCATCCAACACTGTCAGACTTCATTGGAGGAAGTATCCCCCAAATGACCAGTGCTGCAATAAAGAATGGCAGACACGTCCCATGGTACATGTTGAACAACAACTTTAAATACTTTTCTTCTTTTTTTTCCTTCTCTAAAGCCAAAACCAAATGTTGGAAAAGACTTTTCCAACACCCTCAAGTCCACATCTCACCAAAAAAACTTTCATCCCCAACCAGGCAGCAGCAGTTTCACTTTCACACTGCTGCAGAAAATCACAAGATTTCCAGGAAAGCGGTAATTGCTAAATCACTGCTCCTATAAAAAGGGAAACAGCTCCCTCCAAAGGAGCCAGAGCTGGGTGGGCTGTGCTGGATTTCGAGCACGGGAGCTGCAGGGACCGGAGGGAGAAGGTAGGGGATGGGGATGGGGATGGGAATGGGGATGGGGCTGGGGATGGGGATGAGGATGGGGATGGGGACGGGGATGAGCTGCGGGGCTGGGAGCCGGGAGCAGCCGGGGCAGGAGGAGGGATGCGGGGCATGCAGGGGCACAGCGAAGGCTGCCGAGGCGCAAAGGCTGTCCCGAGAGCCGGCAGCGGGGCTGGCCGGGCACAGATGCCGAGCGGAGCCCCTTCCCTGCCGCCAGCCCGTGCCCGGCCGGGAAACGCTCCCCGCAGGCGGGGCCGACCCTGCCCGGCCCGGGCACCCCCAGCCCCGCGCTGGGGCCGGATGGCTGCGCTCCCCTGAGGGCAGGAGCCGGGGGGATCATTCCTTCTCTGCCCGTGCAGGGAGGGTGGGATTCTCCTCTCTTACACTCTGAGCATCACCGCCCCGAGCGCTCTGGTCCCTGGCACAGCCCCACAGAGGCAGCAGTGTTCCCAGAGCCCCTTTCCCTGGGCCAGGGCTGTGGAAAACACTCTCGGGGAGCTGTTCCTGTGAAACGGGGTACAGGCATTCCCATGGCAGGTCCTGCTGCCAGCCTTGCTGCTTCCCTCCTTTGCTTCCAAGGAGGAACTCGGTCCCGAGTTGTGCCTTGAATGTGCTCAGTGCCTCTCTGCGGGCACTGACACAGTCACACGGGGCCTTTTTCCCTATTCCTGCAGCATTGGGAAGCCGTGCAGGGAGTGCCAAGGGTGCCTGGGGGCAGGTTCAGGGTGTGGCTGAACTGGAGTTAATGTTGTCCAGTGTCACAGACACATTTTATGAAAAATCCTTTCCTTAGGACTTTTTCTCCTGGAAAGCTTCAGAGGGAAAAAAAAAAAAATAATTATCTGCTGCTCTGGAATGTAACAGGTGCATCTTTGATTGGTCTCATGTGGTTGTTTCTATTTAATGTCCAATCACAGTCCAGCTGTCTCAGACTTTCTGGTCAGTCACAAGATTTTATTATCATTCCATTTTCCTTCCTTTCCTTGCTAACCTTTTGATGAAATCCTTTCTTCTATTCTTTTAGTATAGTTTTAATATCATATATATAATAAAATAATAAATAAGTGTGGAAGGGGTAACAGCGGGCCTGTTAGCTAAAGGAGCAAGAAGAAACTGAGAAGTAAGAAGAAGCTGATAAGGAGCTTTCTCCAAGGCTGTAACCAAGGAGATCGAGAGAAGAAAGATAGGAGCACTTTGCAGCTGGATGAAGCATTTTTAGAAAGTCAGGTGAAGTCACTCTAACTTTTCACCAATAGCATGGTATTGACTTATTGTGGCCAATAGTTAAGGTAGAAGAAGGGTAAACAACTGGAAAGTGTATAAAAGATCAGCCATGCTCAGTAATAAGGTGTTGCCAACTGAGACTGCTTGTGGTCTCTGCTTTATGTCGTGACCGCCTCGACTGCGACATTTGTTGATCCCCGACGTGATAAGATCATAGTCGGTGGGGGCCCACACAGGGTCCTAGCAATTGGCAACCATGACCCACTGGGACGTAGTGGGGGAGGCGGCGTTGGTGCAGCTCAGAGTGGCAGGTGGAAGCCACAGGGAGGTCCGGACCGGATTCCCTCCAATCAAGACACCTGGAAGTAGGTGAGCCACCAACTAGTAATAATGGGACATAATTTATCTAAAGAGGAAGAAAATGTTTTGGCTACATGGAAAGTTTTGTTAAGAAATAAGGGGAATGATACGTCAGACTATGTGCTGTGGAATATATTGCTGTGGGCTAAATCACAGAATTTTGGCACTGATCCCGCCACAGCATTTAATGTTAAGGCATGGAAAGAGGTCGGGGACAGACCGTGGGAAGTCATCCGAACGGGAGATAAAACAGTTGTCAATCTAGCAGTTACTTGGGACTCACTCTTTGAGGCATTAAAGGAATGGAAAACAGAGCGAGAACAAACAGAGCAAGATGCGGAAGAAGAGTTGGGGCTTGGGGCTGATAACGGAACCCGACAGAGGGGGGGCTGAGGCAGAGGGGGCCTCTGATGGGGAACTTGGTGAAGAAGGTCCGGGTGCCATGGAAGTTACCTGGCACGCTGCCAGAGCTTCTGGGAAAGCTGCCAAAGCTTCTGGGAAAGCTGCCAAGGCTTCTGGGAAAGCTGCCAAAACTTCTGGGCAACCTGCCCTAGCCTCTTCTTATCAGACCCCTAAACCTCCTTATCTCACACCTGCGCAGCAGCTCGCGATGGTGCCTGTATATACTACACCGCTATGCCAGTTAGCTGAAATGTCTTCAGCAGAGAGAGAAACCCAGCCACCTGCCCCCCCGCTTCCCTCCTCTCTGGTCCAGCCGTCCGCCCCTCTGCTCCCCTCCGAGCGGCTTGAACAACCTGCAAGGCCGTACCCTCCGTTACCTGACAGCAACAGCAACAGCGAGTCAAGTGATGAGTCGCCCGCAGTAACACCTGAGTTGGCGCAAGGAGCTCTGGTCCCTTTACCTCCTCAGAGCTCTAGCCTTACTGCCCCATGGACTTTGCCTCCATGTCAAGTAACTGTGCTTCCTCGACACCCTCAGGAGTTTTGGGAATTTGTTAGGAGAAAAGCAGTTGAAGAAAAGAATTGGGACATCATAGAAAGGTTAGGTGCTCCAAGAGTACCACAGGAGAACAGTGCCAATGCAAATGTTGCTTGTGATAACCCTATGGCTTTTCCAGTTTTCAAAGCAGCTCCTGGAACAGGACAGAATGACAGTCATCACGTCTTTGCCTGGAGGGTTGTGCAAGACCTCCAATCGAAAGTAGCTCAGTATGGTATCAATTTCTCAGAGGTAATGCAATTAATACGTGTAATTAATGGAGATTTGCTCGCACCTTATGACATCACGCATCTCGCTACAATTCTATTCCAACCAGTACAATATGGTGTATTTCAAGAAACTTGGAGGCGAGTGGCTGAGAGCACCGCTTTCACAAATATGCAGTTGCCTCAACACGACCCTCGTCATGCTGTGGGTGTTGATGCCCTACTGGGCACTGGGCCTTTTGCCAATCCAGATTTACAGGCAAGGTGGGATCCTTCGATTTTGGCACAAGCTCAGCAAATTTGCATGAGTGCCTTAACTAAAACAATGGAAATGGCAGCTCCAAAACAGAAATATGTAGCTATACAACAAAGGACGAGAGAACCATTTTTGCAGTTTGCAGAAAAACTTGCTGCGGCTATTGAGAAACAGGTAGATGATGAAACTTTGCGAGACAAATTGTGTGTACAATTGGCTAAAGAAAATGCAAGCCCAGACTGCAGAAAGATTATTGACACTTTACCTGGGGAACCCACCTTGACTGAAATGGTTACTGCTTGCTTGAAAGTTGGTTCAGTTGAGCATAAAATGGCAGCTCTTGCTGCAGTACTAAGACCTTCAGCGAAGTGTTATAATTGTGGACAGCAAGGGCATGTAAAGTCACAGTGTACTGCCCGGAAAACAACATTTAGGCCAAGTGCAAGCAGCGAAGTTGTATGCAATCATTGTGCTAAATCTGGGCACTATGCTAAACAATGCAGGAGTAAATATCATGCAAATGGTCAGCTATTGCCGGGAAACCCAAAGAGGAGTGCGAGGGGGTGCGTGGGGAAACAAATACCCCAACAACAACAATCACCACAACAGCAAATGTGGGCCTTTCCAGCCCTGCAAAGCTACCCATTTGCAAACAACACTCAGGGGCAACAAGCGGGTCCGCAGGGGCTGATATCCCACAGCTGACACAGTAGCCATTCTAACAAAAGAGATATGTAAAGTGCCCCTTGATGCCTATGGTCCGATAGGACGGGGATTGAATGCATTTTTGATAGGGAGATCAAGTACTACACTTAGAGGTATTCATGTGCATCTAGGGCTTATTGATGCTGATTATTTAGGGCAGATTCATGCTGTGGTATCCATTGATGACCCTCCTGTCACTATGCAGAAAGGAACTTGCATTGCTCAAATTGTACCTTTTGTGAGTTCTGTTCCAAATACAGTGGACCGAAGTCGCAGCACAGGAAGCTTTGGATCAACAGGAGTACCTCAAGTGTTCTGGACTGAGAAAGTAACAGAGAGCCGTCCAGAAAAGACATGCACTCTCACCGCCAGTAGATGTCATCCAGGAACTATATCAGTAACAGGTTTGATTGACACTGGAGCAGATGTCACTATACTCTCGCGACTTTGCTGGCCTCAATCGTGGCCTCTCACTCGTGCAAGTTTTGGACTCCTGGGGTTGGGTGGTGCAACAACAGGTGGCCTGTCAGCCATTGTAATCAATGTGAAACATCCTGATGGCCAACAAGCTAACATCAGACCCTATGTTGCCGATGCTCCTCAAAGTTTGTGGGGACAAGATTGTTTATCTCAATGGGGTGTCAAAATTACTACGGATTTTTAATGGGGACCACTGTGTTGCAGGGCAATGAATGTCCAGTTGCGGCCCTGACCTGGTTGACAGATAAGCCTGTCCGGGTTCGCCAGTGGCCCCTGACTACTGAAAAGCTTACTGCCCTGCAAGAATTAGTTACAGAACAATTGCAAGTGGGACATATTAAGGAATCATTCAGTCCCTGGAACACCCCTGTTTTTGTAATAAAAAAGAAAGCGGGAAAATGGAGACTTTTACATGATTTATGGCAGATAAATGCTGCAATGGCAACAATGGGAGCTTTACAACCAGGCCTTCCTACACCTATGATGATTCCACAGGAATGGCAAATATTGTCATTGATCTAAAAGATTGTTTCTTCACTATTCCATTGGCTGAGCAGGACAAAGAAAAATTTGCTTTTACGCTGCTTTCTATAAATCATGCTGAACCTGATAAAAGATATCAATGGAAGGTACTCCCACAAGGCATGAAAAATTCGCCAACTATTTGTCAATGGTTTGTGGCACAGGCCTTGTCAAAAGTGCGGGAGCAATTTAAAAACTGCTACTGCTATCATTACATGGATGATATCTTGTTGGCATCTGACAACAAACAACAGTTGTCAGCTCTTAAACAATGCACTGTGACAAATTTGGAAGCTTTTGGTCTGATTATTGCTCCAGAGAAAGTGCAGGAACACAAACCTTGGAAATACCTAGGTATGTTGGTGACCAACACTCAAGTTATGCCTCAACCTATAAAGTTAGACATTGATGTTAAAACTGCTACTGATGTACAGAAATTAGTTGGTTTAATAGGTTGGATTCAATCATATTTAGGCATAACTAATCATCAGATGCAGCCATTGTTTGATTTGCTCTCAGGCATCACTTCCTCTACTGATGAGAGGCAATTGACCTCAGCAGCAAAAAAGACCCTAGAAGAAGTTGAATTAGCTCTAGCACACAAATTTGTTAACAGGATAGATACCTCTGTTGGTGTTCAATTGTTTATTTTGAAAGACCATGAAATACCATGTGGAATACTGTGTCAATGGAATGATAATTGGGAAGATCAACTGCATATTCTGGAATGGATATTTTTATCTTTTGGATCTCGGAAAACAGCTCCAGGACTTTATGAGCTTTTTGCAGATATTATCATCAAGGGCCGCAGGCGTTGTCATGAGATTTTGGGACAGGACCCTGTGACCATTGTGATACCTGCACAACAGTGGTATTTTGAATGGTGCTTTCAAAATAATCATGAATTGCAATCTGCCTTATCTTGTTTTACAGGCCAAATATCATACCATTTGCCTTCTCATCCTGTTCTAACACTGACTAAAGAGATTCCTTTTGAAGGCAAGCAAATTTATTCTCCTGTTCCAGTGGAAGGTATAACGGTTTTTACAGATGGTTCCGGGAAAACCTGAAAAGCAGCTGTGGCTTGGAGAAAGGATGATCACTGGGAATATCAGACAGTGATTCAGCAGGGATCTCCTCAACTGGTTGAACTTTCTGCTGTTCTTTTGGCTTTTACTTTGTTTCCTGGTTCTGTAAATATAGTTACTGATTCAGTTTATGTTGCCAATTTGGTTAAGCATTTAGATCAAGCAGTGTTGTATAATATTCAAGAGAAACCATTGTTTACCATGTTAGTGAAGTTATGGACAGTTATTGGTGCTCGAAAACATCCTTATTTCATCATGCACATTCACAGCCATACATCATTACCAGGATTTTTTGCTGAAGGCAATGCCTATGTAGATTCTTTAGTAGCTGCTGCTGCAATCAAAACTGTACCCAATGTGTTGCAGCAGGCAATTTTATCTCACCAATTTTTTCATCAGAGTGCTCAAGCCTTACAGCAGCAATTCAACTTGTCTACTGGCGAAGCAAAATCGATTCTTTCCTCTTGTCCTGACTGTCACATGACTCATGTTACTCAGTATTATGGTACCAACCCTAGAGGTCTTTCTGCGTTAGAAGAATGGCAAACTGATGTTACAAAAATGCCAGAATTTGGTCGCTTTAAGTATGTTCATGTTACAGTTGATACTTTTTCTCATGCAATGGTTGCTTCAGCATTCACAGGAGAAAAACTCAAGATGCTATTCATCATTTTTATCATGCCTTTTCTATTCTAGGTGTTCCGTGTCACATAAAAACAGATAACGGCCCAGCATATGCTTCACAGAAAATGCAAGCATTCTTTCATGCTTGGGGCATTGAGCATTCAACAGGTATTCCACATGTCCCCACGGGCCAAGCAAATATTGAAAGAGCTCACGGACTTCTTAAACGTCAGGTTCAAAAACAAAAAGGGGGAATGCAACAGGAGTCACCTCAAGTGAGATTAGATAAAGCTGTTTATGTGTTAAACTTTTTGCGTCCCCTACCTGACTCCCAGTTATCTCCAATCTTTTGCCATTTTTCTTCTTTGAATTCTAAGCAACCAAATTTCCATAGAAATGTCAAGGTATGGGTCAAGGATTTGATTACTGGTATGTGGTCTGCTCCAGTGGAACTAATAACCTGGGGGAGGGGTTATGCTTGTGTTTTGACAGATAATGGTCCTCGATGGGTTCCTGCTCGCTGTGTCAAACCTTACCTAGAGCATGCGGGAAAGGACAGGATCGATGGTTCTGCAGCTGAAGCAGAATGTGCAGATGACACTGGCTAAGACCATATATCAGTACTTAAAGATGGATGAAGGACAGGAACGATTGTATTAAGAATGGGAATTTTGTTGATGGTTGTGATTGTGGTTTTGTGTGTCCCCTCTCTGCTTGGGTTTTTGCAAAGGGCCCTGCAAAAATCCATAGCAGCTGTATTTACAGGTCAAAAACAAAAAGGGGGAATTGTGGAAGGGGCTAACAGCGGGCCTGTTAGCTAAAGGAGTGAGAAGAAACCGAGAAGTAAGAAGAAGCTGCTGATAAGGAGCTTTCTCCAAGGCTGTAACCAAGGAGATCAAGAGAAGAAAGATAAGAGCACTTTGCAGCTGGATGAAGCATTTTTAGAAAGTTAGGTGAAGTCACTATAACTTTTCACCAATAGCATGGTATTGACTAATTGTGGCCAATAGTTAAGGTAGAAGAAGGGTAAACAACTGGAAAGTGTATAAAAGATCAGCCATGTTCAGTAATAAGGTGTTGCCAACTGAGACTGCTTGTGGTCTCTGCTTTATGTCATGACCGCCTCGACTGCGACAAATAAGCCTTCTGAAACATGGAGTCAAGAGTCTCATCTCTTCCCATGTCAGGGCTGCCTGCAAACCACCACAGTCCAGGGCAGCCTCTGGCTCCTGAGACTGAACCAGTCCTCACAGTGCTCCAATGGGAGAGAATTTGGGAGGGAACAGGGCTGGGACAAGCGGCTCAAGTGGACAAGCTCCAACAGTGACCCTGAGCCAGCAGTTCCCACCCTGAGCAGCCATCCTGCACTGAGGCTCTGCTGCCCAGGGAGCAGCTGCACATGTGCCCAAAGAAAACAATTGGTGTTTGAAATCCTCCTGGTGCTCTGCCAGCACACTCAGCTTTCCTCTGCTGCTGAACTGCCCTTGTCTCGAGCCAGAGACTTTTCCTGTTTCTGCTGTCCCCCTCCTGTCCCCATCCTGCTGGTGGGAGCACAGGAGCTGCTGGGGGGGCTCAGTGCCTGCTGGGATCCAAGCCCAGCGCTGCTTCTCCCCCCTCTCCGGGGCCCTGAGCTTCCCCCCAGCAGCAGCAGCTGCGTGATGTGGGCAGTGCTGGGACAGGGCCCTGCTGCCCCCTTGGCAGTGCTGTTCCCCTGGCTGTGCCCCCTCCTCACCTTGTCTGCTGCCCCCAGAGCACAGATGTTCCCTGCACAGCCTCTCGCCCATCAGCAGCCCCAAGTCCTTCTCCTCAGGGCTGCTCTCAATCCATTCTCTTCCCAGCTTGTGTCTGTGCCTGGAATTGCCCCAACCCAGGGGCAGCACCTGCACGTGGCCTTGGTGACCTTCAGGGGCTTTGCTGTGTCCCACCTCTCCAGCATGTCCAGCTTCCTTCTGGTGGGGGAGCATGGATGTAGGTCCCAGGTGAAACCCTGCTCTGGTCACCTCCCCAGAAGAGCCCTGAGGAGTCTCTGCTGCCTGGGCAATGCCCAGTGGAGGAGAAGGGCTGGCCTCCAGTGCTCCCTGGAATGCATCCTCAGTGCTCATGGGTTGCTTTCTCCTGACTGTCTGCCCTTCTCCCTTAGGATTTTGGGGCTTTCCTTCCTGGTGCTCATTGTCCTGAGTTCCCAAGGAGTTCCAATCTTGCTCTCCACACCCACCGTGTACCCCAGGCCTGTTCCTGCTGCTGTGCTGTGTCCCCTGAGCTGGGGCCCTCAGCTGCCAGTGTCTGCTGGGAAGCCAAGGCTGGGAGCAACGGGAGCATCTGCTGTGAGGTGAGTGAGGGGAATCAGAGCCCACAGCTCTTGCACACATTGCCCAAATCTGCAGGGATTCTTGAGGGAAAGTTGCTCCTGAAGGCTCTGGAAGGGTGCAGGAGCCCAGTCCAAGCCCCTGGGATCAACACCTGTGCTCATAAGAGTGCTGCGGCCTTGGTGGGACAGAAGCTGATTGCTCAGAAGGATTTTTTGCAAGTAACAAATCTCTCGAGTATCCAAGTGAACTGAGACTGGGACAATTCTCAGAGTTGTGTGAAAGAGTCAAAACCCCAAAGGTTTAAAGGCAGGTGCCCAGTTAAAGGTTTTCAGGCACTTTTCCTCCTGTCACCAGAGATTTTGAACTTGGTGGCTCCATGGTGGCTGAAGCCAAGACTGCCACCAAGGGGCACCTGCCTGACGAGACCCTCTGTGCTAACAAGCAGCAAATCCCAGAGGGAACCTCTCTGAGTTTCATCCTGGCATCTCCAGTCTCTCCTGAAGGGCCACCAGGATGCTCCAGGCACAGCTGTGGGCAGGGACAAGGTGGATTTTCCCCTGCACTGGGGTGGGCCCCTGAGTGTGCCAGGAAGCAGCTCCTGGGAAGAGGCCAGAGAGGGGCGAGGGAGGGGCTGTGCTGGCAGCTGGAGCAGGAGCACAGCTCAGAGCCCATGGGGGGCATGGGGGGAGCGTGTCTGGGGAGTGTGGGGTGCCCATGGGGGGTGTGTGGCGCTGCCTCTGAACTCCTGACTGTCTGCTCTTCTCCTTTAGGATTTTGGGCCTTTCCTTCCTGGTGCTCTTCCTCCTGAGTTCTCACGGTGTTCCCATCTTCTTCTCCACACCCACCGTGTACCCCAGGCCTTCTACTGCTGCTGTGCTGTGTCCCCTGAGCTGGGGCCCTCGGCTGCCGGTGTCTGCTGGGAAGCCAAGGCTGGGAGCAACGGGAGCATCTGCTGTGAGGTGGGTGCGGGGAATCATAGCTCACAGCCCTTGCACACATTGCCCAAATCTGCAGGGATTCCTGAGGGAAAGCTGCCCCTGAAGGCTCTGGAAGGGTGCAGGAGCCCAGTCCAAGCCCCTGGAATCAATTCCCGTGCTGGTAAGAGTGCTGTGTCCTTGGTGGGATGGAAGCTGAATGCTCAGAAGAATTTTTTTCAAGGAATAAATCTCCCCAGTATCCAACTGAACTGAGACTGGGACAGTTCTCAGAGTTGTGTGAAAAAATCAAAACCCCAAAGGTTTAAAGGCAGGTGCCCAGTTGAAAGTTTGCAGGCACTTTTCCTCCTGTCACCAGAAATTTTGAACTTGGTGGCTCCACGGTGGCTGAAGCCAAGACTGCCACCAATGAGCACGATGGCTGATGAGCCCCTCTGTGCTAACGAGCAGCAGATCACAGAGAACACCTCTCTGAGTTGAGTTCCAGCATTTCCAGTCTCTCCTGAAGGGCCACCAAGATGCCTGTCATGGTTTGAGCCTGGCACAATGCCAGTGACCCCCATGAAAAAAAATCTTCTCCCTGGTACCTGCTGTGAGATGTGACCAGGAATAAGCAAAGCAGTCCTCTACTTAAAAATATAGAAAACAGAACTTTATTAACTACACACTACATAGGTATAGGAAAGAAAAGAAAAGAAAAGACAATCTCAAGGAAAATGAAAACTCTGCAGAATACAGCTCCTCCTCCTCCCCCCACCAAATGCCCAATACAATTACATCTCTCGGTCCAGCACAAAACCACTCTTAAGAATACTCAATCTCCAATTCTTTAAGAGGAGGAGTCCTTCTTGTATGCCCTGGGCTTTTGGTCACGTATCACCACCCGGACTGGAGATCGTGACCCCCTCCTCCCATGCTCAGTGCTCTCACCACTGAACATGGACCAGAGCTACTTTGAGGATTGTCTTTTTAAGGATTCCGTCGTCCCACTCTAAAAAAAGGCACAGTCTCCACTTTGGGACATCTGTCCCTCCCATTATTTCACCTCCTGGGCCGGGAGGCTCCCACACTGCCCTCTTAACTCTGGGACATGGTGGCTCCCCCTGAAAATAGTCTCTGTATTGCAGGAACAGTCCATGGCTCTACAAAAAGCGTCCAGCAAAGAAATGCCACTCCACATCTCTTCCACCCTAGGTTCTTCTCATAATCTCTCCCCTGCTTGGTCCTTTAAAAACTTGCTCAAATCCTTCTTCATCTCTTCTCCAGGAAGGGTCAGTACTCTGCAAAAGTTTTCATTGTCTAAGAAAGGGTTAAAACTCCACAGCTCACAACCCAGAAGCAGCCGGACTCCTTCTGGTTCAACCCCCCTCCTCTGCACAGGCCGGGCAGGCTGGCAGCACATGACACCAAACTTCAAGGCCACAGCCCAGTCCCAGGCAGCAAGCACAGACACAGTCTCTCTCTTTTTCTCTCTCTCTCTCCAGGGGAGGGGGGGGGCTGCCCAATAGCTCCCGGTGTCTCTCTCCTCCACCCTTCCACCCTGGGGGGGGAACCAGGCCAGGCCTACCCCCATCTCGATCCAGGCCCAGGCCTACCACATGGCTGCCCCTCCCCCCCCGCCCAGCAGGGACAGCTGGAGCGGGGGGAGAGGTCCTTCCTCTTCCACGCCAAAGTCCCAAGAGGGCTTCCCAGGGGCAGAGCTCTGCTTTTAACCCCTGTGTGTTCTCAGAGGCGTGTCCAAATCTTAGTGGTCAATCCAGCTGTCAATCCCAAATCTACACCTTCAATTGGACTGACCACACACTCCCAGAAATCCACTCCCCCTCAAACTACGACAATGCCCCAGGCACAGCTGTGGGCAGGGACAAGGTGGATTTTCCCCCTGCACTGGGGTGGGCCCTTGAGTGTGTGTCATGGTCTGACACTGGCACAATGCCAGTGCCCCCATGAAAATACCCTCTCCCTGGTGTCTGCTGTGAGATGTGACCAGGAATAAGCAAATCAGGCTACTACTTAGAAAGGAAGAAAACTTTATCAAGTAAACTACATAGGAAAGAAAAAAAAACACACAAGGAAAATGAAAACTTCACAAATGTATCTCCTCCTCTTCCCCACCAAATTTCCAATACAATCCATTCCCCTAAATCACCAACTCTCGGTCCGGCACCACCCTTTAGAATACTCAATCTTCAGTTCATCAAGAGGAGAAGAGTCTTTCTTGTACCATAGGCTTCCCCTGGAAACCCTGTTGAAACCTCGTGTGTTTCCATGTTGCTCATAGCACTGCCCGGAGAACATTTGCCATCGTGACATCTTCCTTCCATGCCCAGTGCTCTCACCACTGAACATGGACCAGAGCTGCTTCTAGGGTTGTCTTTCAAGGATGCCTTGTCTCATTCCAAAAAAGGCACAGTTGCTCTTTCGGGACTCCTGTCCCCCCACATTTTTGCACCCCCCGGGGCCGAGTGGTACTCACACTAAGCCCTCCTGGTTCTGGTTCTGAGGCACTGCTTCCCCCTAAAATGCAGTCTCTGGATCACAAGGAAACAGTCCATGGCTATACAAAAAAAGAGTCCAGCAAAAATGCCACTCCATCTTCCCCATTCTTCCAACATCCCTCTCTCTGCCCAGACCTTTGTCACTCTTCTAGGAAGGGTTAATGTTCGGTAAAGTTTTCAGTGTCCACAAAAGGGTTAAAAGCTCGCACAAGCAGTTCCCACTGCACCTGCCATCCACCCCCCCCACCCCCCCCTGCTGCTGGAGGGAGGCTGTCAGATGCCTCTTGGTGTCTTGGTGTTCCTCCACCCTCCCATCCTCAAGGCCTCTCCACCCTCCATCTCTGTCCAGGCCCAGGCCTACCGCATGGCTGCCCCGCCCCCGCCCAGCAGCAGCAGCAGGATGGGGGAGGGATCCGAACTCTTTCACGCCGAAATCCCAAGAGAGCTTGCCGGGGGGGAGCCTTGCTTTTAACCCCTGTGTGTTCTCAGAGGCGGATCCAATGTCCCAATGGCCAAACCCGGTGCCAATATTAAAATCTGAGCACCCATTGGCCTTACATAACATCCCAGAAATCCCATTTCCAGTCAAACCATCACAGTGTGCCAGGAAGCAGCTCCTGGGAAGAGGCCAGAGAGGGGCGAGGGAGAGGCTGTGCTGGCAGCTGGAGCAGGAGCACAGCTCAGAGCCCATGGGGGGCATGGGGGGAGCGTGTGTGGGGAGTGTGGGGTGCCCATGGGGGAGTGTGTGAGCGCTGCCTCCGGGTGCTGGGAGCAGCAGGCTGGGCCAGGCAGCGAGCAGGGCAGCCGTGGGCTGGGCAGAGGGTGCAGGATGCAGGCAGGGCTGTTGGGTGGGCAGAGGGGCTGTGCCAGTGGCCCAGGGATCCAGGAATGGCCCCGGCTGTCTGCACTTGTGGATTGAGGAGTTCTGCTGGGAGGATGTGGGCAATGGTGAAGGCAGCACCTTGTCCAGGGCAGGTTGTGTGGCTGAGGGAGTCTGTGTGTGCCTGTGTTTCTGTCTGTGTGTCTGTGTTTGTGTTTCTGTGTCTCTGTGCTGTCTCTAGGGTACACACTCAGCTTCAGGGTTGATCCTGCAAACAGGAAAGCAACAGGCACATCCAGGGTGCTGGGAAAGAGACCCTGGCTCTTGTGCCATCCCAGGCCTGGCTCCAGCAGCAGGGTGGGAGCAATCCCCAGGGCTGCAGCTGCTGCAGAGCCTCTGCCAGGAGCCCGGGGCCTCTGACAACACCTTAGGGAAAGTCTCTGTTCTTCCTCCACAGCCATGGCTTCGAAAGAGGACACACAGGAGGGGAATGCACAGGCACAACTCCAGGAAAAGGCATTCCAGAAGGAAGGACTGGATGCTGGATACTGGCTGCCCAAAGTGACACAGATCCTGGGAATCAAGTGCAAAGAAGCCCTGCAACATCTGGAATACGAGGACTACCTCAAGCTGGAGTGTGAAGTTCGGCATCCCTGGGAGAAAAAGGCACTCCTAAAATTCCTGAACATAACAGATGACAAAAAAACGACTAAAGAGGTGCAGAAGGAGTACTTGGAGAAGAAAAAGCAAAAACAAGAAGCGGCCAAACAAGCTCTGAAGGATCTGACAGAAATGCTCAACAGCCACAGCCACAGCCAGGATGCTCTGAGGGAGAAAGCAGAGACTCTGTGGCGAGCCATGGAGATTCCCAAAGAGTTCTGGCCACAGCCAAAGAAACCCTTGGCAGATGTGCTGGAGAGAATCCAGAAGCAGCTGGAGCAGCAGGAGCTGTCAGCAGCCAGGAGGGAGAACATCCCTGACACGGAGGTGCTGAGGTGGGCGTCAGGGGGACTGGCCCTGCAGGGCATCTACAGAACCAGCAGACCTGAAGATGTGCTGGCAAAGCGAGAGCAGCTCCTCAGGGTTCCTGAGGGGTTCCAGCTCGCCGGTCCGGAGCAAGGATCCCTGCTTGAGAGGAAGGAGTTCTCCTCCTCTGCAGCAGAATCCACTTTCACCAGATCCATGGAGCAGCTGGGGTTCAGCATGAGCATTTCTGCCATCATCTGGAAGCTCCTTTCGAGAGGAAGTATAGATCACAGCAGCTCCAAACAATCAGAGGACACCCACCAGTCCCACTCTGAGCAGAGCTACTTTTGCACCACCAAGTACCAGTACATCCCTCTGGCCTCCTGCTACTTCCAAAGGCATCAGCTTCGCCTCTCGGATGCGGCTCTCCGGGAGCTGCAAGGCATGGAGCAGCAGCTTTTGAGCTTCAGTTTGGAAGAAGACAACCCCACCTTGGTGAAGATGTGTGAGAGCTTCTTCAGCAGGTTTGGGTCCCACATAAACCAGGGTCCCCTCCACTTTGGGGGGATATTCTGGTGGAAGGCATCTACAGAAGGATTCCAAGCTGAGCAGCGGGAAGACGTGAAGCGACAAACGTCTGAAGCACTGAACAGCTTTGTCATGAAGAGCTATGGTGACTTCCTGGCTACTGCTGTGGGGGCCATGGATGTTTCTAAATCCAGCTCACAGGCTTCTGTCCAAGGAAGAGCCGGAGAGAGTTCTCATACAGCAATTCAGCTTTATGTGGTCAACACAGGGGGCCCAGCAGACACAGCTTCCCTCCCTGAGTGGAAAACGGGGCTCGTGTCTGATAACACAACGTGGTGCGTTATCGACCGTGGCTTTCAGCTGATCCCAGTGTGGGATGTCATCCTGTGCAATCACTGTGGGGATTTTAAGTCTGTTGATCAGATGAGCAGAGCCCTCAGGGCTGCGTACAACGCGCTGAGCATCGGCACAGTTTTTGGAGAGGAACTGAGCAGTGCAGTGCAAGACGCCAGAGATTTCATGGGGACTGTGAAGACCTGGGAGGTGACTAAAGTGGATGAAAGGAATCTGATCAGGCTGATGGAGCTAAAAGATGATCTGAGTGCAAAAACCAGGAACCCCAGTGTGTGGATCAAGGTGTGCCTGTCGGACAAAGCCCTGCAGGACTTCCTGGTGAACACCGTGCGGAGCTGCCAGGAGACACCTCCAGAAAACACCACCTCTATCAAGGTAATGTTGAGGAGCCTCCTGAATCCTCACATCTACTCTGTCAAGGACTTCCCTGAGGCTTCCTTCATTATGCAATGGATCTTCCAGACTGAGCACCCGCTTCCCAGATCTCCCAAAGTCTCTGAGCTTCAAGAGCTCATCAAAACACTGCAGCAAATGAAGGAGCACATCCATGCTGTCACCTATGCACCAGGAAGCTCTGCTTCTGATGTTCATGAAGCAAAGATAGAAGCCACCCAGACCGGCAGCCTGGCCATTTATTCCTTACTCCAGTCTCTCCAGGAACAGGCTCAGAAGGACATGGAACTGTTGGTGCTCTTGATTGTGACCAGCACGGGGTACCAGGTGGAAAGCAGCACTTTTCAGCACCTCCTTGGACACCCAGAAATTCAGTACATGGCCAAGGAAATGGAAGCGGCACATGCAGAGTATGTGAACCTGAAGGAGCAGGATGCTGACAGAGCTGAGGCCTTCCTCCTGCTGACGGGTCTGACTGTGACACCCGAAAGTCAGGAGCTGTCCCCTGAGCAGAAGAGGGAGCGTTTGGTTTTCATGGAAGGTTACATGAAAGGCTTGTGGTCCACACGGATAAAGAATCTCCTCCAAAAGCACAGTGGAGATGAAGATTGGGAGAGGCTGGAACGGGACTTGGACTCCTTGATCAGTGGGTGCTTGGATGACAAATTGGATGAACAGAAGAAGCAGAACATACACAGAGACCTGGAAGACATTTTCACAACACCTGAGGCTCTCAGTCAGTCCCAGTCCAAGTCAGACAGCAGTGAATCCCAAGAAAATGAAGCCATTTCAAACCAGGAGTTCCTCCAGCTGCTCAAGCGCCTTGGACTGGAAAGTCACTATCCAAGGAAAATGGGGATGGGAGATTTCCACACCATCTGCAAGAGATCTCTGCAGGACAGCCAGCCCAGCCAGGACAAGGAACTGCCATTATACTTCTTGCAGAAGCTGTTAACTGTGGATTACCAGGTGAGGTACCTGACTTGCTGGGAAAGGAGCAACCCAGGCCTTGCACCCGTGCCACAAACCACAGAGCAAGATGATGAACTGTCCAATTCCACAGCAAACTTTCTTGAAAATCTGATGGAAGCAGCTCCTAAACATGCAAGTAGGGATGGTCACGTGCACCCCATGGACCTGCAGATGGCCATTTTCCATTGTGCTGATGACTTCCTGAGACAGTCCCTGGCAACCAAGCTGGCATTTTGCCAACTGGCGCTGCCTCTCCTGGTGCCCAGCCCGAGCTCTTCATGCATTGAGTTCCCTCTCTACGCCCTCAGCCATATCCAAAGGAGCTGGGAAGAGGTGGAAAAGGGAAGAAACCAGACCAGAACAAAGAGTTTCAACAACAAACTCATCTTTCAGGCACACACACCCATTGTGTCCTTCATCCGCATTGGCAGCTCGGCCTCCTCTTCCAAGTCCCAGCTCCTGAATGCTCTGCTCAGCAAACACAAACACAACACTTTCTTCCACCGCCACTGCAGAGGCAGCACCAGAGACCGTTTGCTGATGGAGGGGCTGGTGGAGATCGCCTGGTACTGCCCCCGTGGAAGCCCCAGTGACACCTTTGAGCGCTGTGTGGCTTTCTGTAACCTGCATGGAGACGCCAGGGATCACGGAGCACAGCTGCAATTCCTGCAGGAGATATCTGCCATCAATGTGGCTCTTGTGTCTGAGCTGGAGCACATGGACAACAGGGGGAAAAAGCTTCTGCAGGACCTGTTGCAGCTACAAAGGCCTTTGATTTGTCTTCTCACAGAAATAGAGAATGCTGGAGCTAGACAATCCCGCAAAACCATAAAAATAGGGATCAAGAACAGAAACGAAGCAGAACTGGTGGATGAGCTGATCAAGACCATTGGGAATCTCCTGGAAGGTTCTAATCCATGTTTTAGCCTGGAGGCCTGTGTGGACAAAGCTCGCCAGCATGGATTCATAGTGGATGCAGATCGAGCTGCGTGTGTGACAGCCAAAGCAAAGGCAAAGGAGCTGGTGGAGCTTCTGAAGAAAGAGAAGCTGTCTGAGATCAAATCCCGGCTGCTGCCGCTACAAGGAAAACTGTGGCACCAGTGGTGCCAAAAGGACAAAGAACTCACTCGCCTGCAGGAGAAGAGGAACAAGAGCATTGAGCATCATCGGAGCCAAATTGAAAATGACAAGAAAGTAATAAGACAAAAACAACTTGACCAAGCTTTCCCTCTCAACACACTGATGAAATCATTCCTTGGCTTTCTCCAGGCCAAACCATCAGACACCAAGAAATACTTCTTGCACTGGATGAAGGTCTTTATGGATGAGCTGTCTTGTGGTCGCCTTGAAGAACTGAGGAGAGACTATCACAAGTTATGGTCTGAAATCCAGACGGGAAAGAAAAGCAAGAAGAAAAACAGTGGCAATGATGAGTTCCTGATTCGCTTAAATGCCCTCTCTGACGAAATCAATGATTCATCCATTGGCCTGGAGCACCTTCTGAGGGAGGTAGGGCAGATTTATGAAGCTCTGGAATTAATGAACTCCAAGAATGACAATTTGGTCAAACTTCCAGAAATTGCAGCAGATCTCATGGTTTCAGGGTACCCTGTAGAGCTGATGGATGGGGATGCTTCTTACCTGCCCTTGCGCTGGGTGGGAGCAATCTTTGACAGCTTAATTGAGAGGCTGGGGGACAAACGAGTGTTTGTGCTCTCCGTGCTCGGCATCCAGAGCACAGGCAAGTCCACCCTGCTGAATGCCATGTTTGGTCTGCAGTTCAGTGTCAGCGCAGGGAGATGCACCCGCGGAGCCTTCATGCAGCTCATCCCAGTGGCCGAGGAGCTGCAGCAAGACTTGGGCTTTGATTTTGTGCTGGTGGTTGACACAGAGGGACTCCGTGCCATGAAGATGGCCAATAAACAGTCCCTGAACCATGACAACGAGCTGGCCACCTTTGTCATTGGTGTTGGCAACATGACTCTGATCAATATCTTTGGAGAAAATCCATCAGAAATGCAAGATGTTCTCCAGATCGCTGTGCAGGCTTTCCTGAGGATGAAGCAAGTCAATCTTTCCCCAAGCTGCCTCTTTGTCCACCAAAACGTGGGAGAAGCAACTGCCAAGGAGCAGAACATGGAAGGACAAAGGCGTTTGCAGGAAAAGCTGGATGAAATGACTGTGGTAGCTGCTCAGCAGGAATTCTGTGACATCTCCTCCTTCAGCGATGTCATTGGCTTTGATGTGAAAACCCACATTCACTACTTTGCTCACCTGTGGGTAGGAGACCCCCCAATGGCACCACCCAACCCCACCTATAGCAAGCACATCCAGCAACTCAAGAGCAAAATCTTCCAGGCTGCCAAGAAGCAGTCACAGCACAGCATTTTGAGGCTCTCGAGCCTGAAAGATCGTATTGGTGACCTCTGGAATGCTTTGCTGAATGAAAACTTTGTGTTCAGCTTCAAGAATTCCCTGGAGATTGCTGTGTACAGGAGACTGGAAAGTGCCTTTAGTCAGTGGGCCTGGAGGCTGAGGAGTCACATCTTAGATGTACAGATGATATTGGACAACAAAATTCGGAATGGGGACTGGCAGAATGTCACCAGAGAACGCCTTGAAGGGCTGGTGAGAGAGACAAGTGATGCCATTGAGAAAGAAGTGGAAGAGTATTTCAGGGAAGATAAAGACCGTGAGACTCTGGTCCAGTGGAAATCAAGCACGGAGCTGAAGCTGAAAGAACTCAAAGAGACTCTTCTTCATGAAACAAAAAAGAAATGTGAGAATCTCATTGAGCTACAAAAGGAGCAGAGGAAACTGGATGCAAGGAAGCTGGACTATGAAGATGAGCTCCTGGGAAAGAGTAGGGAGCTGGCTGTGAGTCTGAAAGGGGAGAGCTTAAGTAACGAAAAACTGAAGGAGAACTTTACTCGTGTCTGGAACGAGTGGATTGCCAAAGTCTCCCCTGCTGCTCGTCCTCTGGAACCGGTGAATATTGATAAAGAAATTGAAGATGTCCTTCTTGAGCGCTTCAAGGAGTCAGGTTTCCATGCACGGATCACATCATTTCCCAAAAAGAGTGAATTTTCTTTTGATCCAGAGAAACACATAATGAAGAAAAAGTATTTAGGCTATATCTCAGACCCCAGGAGCATTTCCAATGCTGATGTGATCAACTTTCAGCACATCACTGACAACATCATAGCATCTGTGAGAGCAAACATTGCTAAGAAGGAAGAGGAGAAACGGGATTACAGTCAAAATTTTATTCATGAAATACTCAATGAAGTGCAGAAAGGTGTCAGTTCTGTCCCCAGCTATGCAAAATGTAGTTTTACCAGAGAGTACATCATAGATTTGTCTCTGTATCTGTGCAGAATGGCAGCAGAAAGGTTTAAAGCCATGCACGAAGCATTCCAAAAGGCAAATGACCCAGTTGTGTATCTGAACAGCAAGAGAGAAGATTTCTTCCAGTGTTTCCAGATTTCCTGCCAAGGAGCCACTTCTGTTACAGCTTTTGTTGGTTTCCTTTTTGACAAGATTGAACCAGCTCTTAGCCGGGCAGTCTATGAGAGGACATCGAAAGCCATCGCTGAGGACATGCAGGGCAAATTCCCAGATTTCCAGGGCAGCAGAGCCAATCTGGAAGTTTGCATCCTGAGATACCTGGCAGAACAGGAAAATTTTGAGTATTTTAAATATTACCTTATGAATCCGGAGGTATATTTTCAGAAATATATTGGGATACAAGTTCAGAGTTACTGTTCAGATGGGAGCAGGAGGCTGAGGAGGTTTTTGGAGGACTCCTTTAATAATCTCTATCGAAACATCCTGTCAGCTGTTTCTTCATCAACTCGAGCTGTCAAAGACCGAAAAGACAGAGAAGACAAAGTCTCTCTCTGGCTGGATGAATTTTGCAGGGAACTGTCAGAGGTGATCAACTTGCCCAGAAGTGACCTGAAGGGCATCGAGCACCAGGAGGTCACAGACATTGAGTTCCTGAGCAGCGCCATGGCAGAAGCTCTGGATGACCTGAGGGAGAGATTCATGAAAGAATTTGCTGCTGCTGACCTCAGCTCATTTTCAAGGCAGCCTCACACCATCCTGGCAGAGCATTTTTCAGGGTGCTGGGCACAGTGTCCCTTTTGCGGGGCTGTCTGCACAAACACAATGCGGAATCACGATGGAGACCATCAGCTGGTCTTCCATCGCCCACGAGCTTTGATGGGAACGACGTGGCATAGGACAGATCACTTGGTCATTGATATTTGCTCCAGCCTTGTTACAAGTAATCTCAAATTCACTTTTGATAACAGCAAATGGATCCCTTACAAGAAATACCGTGATGCAGGACCTCCTGCTTCCACTTGGAAAATTCTTCCTGATTCATCCATGCAGGCGTACTGGAAATGGTTTGTGTCTCATTTCAGGACACAGCTGGAAGATCTGTACAATGGGAAATTTCAGGGCAAAGGAGAAATCCCTGAGGCGTGGCAAAAAGTTACCAAGCAGGAAGCACTGTCTGAGCTGGAGAAGCGTTAGGCCACATCCATGGGAAGGAAGAACAACAGCAGCGTTTGCAGTTTAGGAGAATTTTGTACCAGGCTCTCAACAAATACATTTACAATTATGGCGGTTTCAAGTCCAGTAAGAACAGTGGTGTCCAATGGCTCCCAAATTTGATGAAATAAGTTGCATTACTGCATCCATTACTCAGCAACTCCCTTGCTTCATGACCATTACTCAGCAACTCCCTTGCTTCATGACAATTTTTGCATCATGTATGAGATATATGAATATGCAATAGGCTATTGCTTTCAAGGATTAATCCTTTGTTAACAAGGTGTGCTTTTGCTTGGCAGAAGGAGTAAAATGCATTCAGACGTCTGTAACTATTTCCTTTTTATTGTCTTCTATTGTCCTACTCTGATTATCCAAATGCTTATTGCTCTAATTTGTTATTACTATTTTCATAGCTATTTTATTACTATTAAACTTTTAAAATTTTAAAACAAATGATTGGCGTTTTTTCCACTCTGCTAACAAGAAGGACTGCTCTGTGTCTCCTTTGTGTTCAGGGGAGCCATAGCTGGGGGTGACTCAAGCTCGGTGTGCTGCAGACAGGCAGGGGACAGGGGTGTGAAATATACATATTATATGTATTGGCTTTTCAGAGATGTTGAAATGAATGCTATATGTGTTATGTTGGAAAGTTACACTATATTAATCTCTTTTAAGTAGTGCTGTGTTAATGTCTCTTAAGTAGTGTAGTAAATAAAGGTTTTAAGCTATAGCATAATATTAAAATAGAAACTATATGATACTTTTTGTAACTAACACAAAAATTTAAAAAGATAACCAAGAAATTCTTCACATTATCCTATCTAGATAAAAATAACAATGACACCAAAATCCCAAGAAAATAATTATTCCCTGCTTATTGAGAAATGTCAAACTTCCAAAAACCAAAAAAGTGAATTTACAAGATGGATGGGGAGGGTGGAAGCTAAAATAAACAAAACCACCCTAATTTCAAAAGAATGCTTAAATCAAATATAATATATATGAATACACAATAAACTATTACTTTTAGAGAGTAATCCTTCATTAGCAAAGTGTGCCTTTCAGCAAAATACCAAACATCCAGACATCCGTAATTCTTTACTTTTTATGGTCTCTTATTCTCTTCAATGATTCTAATTTTTATTGTCCTAATTTTAACTACTATTTTGATTACTATTAAACTTCCAAAATTTTAACAAAAGTAAATAGCGTTTTTCACATTAGGAAAGACAGGCACACAATGCCCACGCCACACACGACAATCTCCCATCTTTTCCCCTTGCCTGAGATCCCCATCACCATCTCCCACCACCACCTCCGGAGGTTTCCAAGCCCACTCTGAGCACCCCTGGAGCCCCAGGGGAGCCATTGTGGCCCCTCCGCCTCGCTGGGAGCCAGCAGCGCCCCCTGGAGCCGCGGGGCCGTCACTGCAGCCTCCCTGCCTCGACTGAGCCAACACCGCCCCCTGCTGGTTGTGGGTGTAACTGCACCAAAGGGAAATTACTTGGTGGGTGAGAAAAGGCTGGTTTGGGTTGGTGGTTTTTTGTTCCTCTTGTTGCTGTTTATTATCAACGCCTTAAAGAAGGGATGGGACAACTGCCAGGCTAAAAACCAATTTATTACTCAGATAAACATCAGCCTCAAAGGCCATCCGATTTTAAAGGAGTAAATGGTCAGCCATAGCTCAAAGTAGTCAAAAGTTTTTTTACAAGGCAAAACATAACATTCTAATCCAATGGAAAGTTGCCACAAAGTTTATTTTGTTTTTCTAACCTATCACCTTTCCTTAATTCTGCTGCACTGGGGATACTTTTATCCAATGAGCTACTATTACACATACACAGTTATACTTCTATTATAACAGCTAAACTCTTAGCTTACTCTATACAATCACTACACTATAAAACCCTTCACCATCTTGCCCAATACAGTTTCTTACTTAAGGCATATTCTTACTTATAATTATAGAAACATAAGTTTATAATTTCTCTGCTTAATGTCTGTGTGCTTTTATTTTACATCAATCCAAGCTTCTTCCAAGACTGCAAATCAAACCCTTCAGTGTCTGTGGTAGTTTCTAAGTTTACATTTCTCACAGCTGTTGCTGTTTGTCTGGTTATATCTATATCTATGTCTATGTCTATATCTATGTCTATCTATATCTTTCCTAGTAAAGAACATGTATTCCTTTCCCCATATCTTTGCCTAGAAGCCCAGTAATTTCAAAATGATAATAATTTGGAGTCAGGGGTTCATCTTTCCATTCCAGGAAGGTTCTCACCTTCCTTGGCACACATCTCTCTGTTAAACCCGGACACTCTATCTTTCCAGCTGCAAGACAACACTCTCCTGTAGCTCAGGCTGAATAAAATCTTTCAGGCTTTTTCCCCCCTGATAACCCCATGACATCTTTAGGTACTATCCTACCATCCTTCTGCTGTACTGGATGATGGAGCAGTGAGAAATAAATCGACATACAATACTGCATCCCATTTACCTTCCCAGTGACAAAACAGCATTAATTACAATAAGGTGTTATATATGAAACCATTCTTTGGCTATTTTCCCTCATTGTCTAATGCACAGATTGGCCACCAATAATTACACTATTCAGCCAATTGTTTTCCTGCCAAGGAATCTCCACCCACGCCTTTTCCCCAGTGTTTCAATATACAGCCCAAAGGGAAGTCCTTTAGAATTCCCCCTCCAACAGATTGACCTGATCCCATGATACAAAACTACAACAATATAAAATTTACCACTCACACACCACAGAGCTTGAAACAAGGCACCTATATAAGCTACCTACAAAACAGCCAGCACAGCTTTCAGCACCTTGGGACGGAGACTACTGCAACCCACAATGTGCCTTCCCTTTACTCTTCCTTTTAATCCAGTCCTGTGAGGATTTTCCACCATGACTTAGGACAAGTGCACCCTTCATCCTGTTTAGTAATGCTGTAAAATCCCAGGGGCCTTGCCCTGAACTCACTTGATCCAGAAAATGGAGGATCTCCCCAAAAAATCTTTCAGTGAGTGCTGGAGTCCTCTCAATCCCGTGAGCATCAGAAGCACTGTCCCATCTGGGTCACCAAAGACTGTCGCCAAAATAAACCCTCTAAACCCCAGTGTGCATTAACAAGCAGCATCACTTTATTGCAGCAATGGGTGCAGGGGGATAACCCCACCTCAAGTGCCTGCTGGCTCAAGGGGTTACAGGTGTTCATTAACCTGAAGTATTCATACTCATTAAATAGGTGGTTACAGGAGATTCCAGGATCTTCCTGATATGTTTGGGATTTTTTGATTTTGCCTTGGTGTGTTCTTGGGGGTCCTTGGGGTTCCTTGGTGATGTTCCATATATGGTGGGTTTTGCCCAGGTTATGTAAAGCTGCCAAAGGTGTTTCTGAACCAAATGGGTTGGGGTGCTTTGACTTGTTCCAGAGCTCTCAGCATTCCAACACCGTTACATAACTTTTACTTTACATTCCATTGGTCCTGACTTCTGCATAAGTGATATACAAGAGGGTTGGAACTCAGGAGGAAAGTCCTCCTGGAAAGGGTGGTCAGGCCTTGGAAGGGGTTGCCCAGGGAGGTTTGGAGTGAGTGTCCATCCCTGGAGGTGTCCTAGGAAGGACCAGTGCTCTGGGCTGGTGACAAGGTGTGCATTGGTCATGGGTTGGACTTGGTCTCAGAGGTCTTTTCCAACCTAAACAATTCTGTTATTCGCTGATCCTGTATATGCAGTGTGATTTCACTCAAGCTGATCTGTTCCACGGCCTTCCTGGGCACTAACATCAGGGTGACAAGTCTGTACTTCCCTGGATCCTCCTTTCAGCCCTTCTTGTAGATGGGTGTTGCACTGCCCCACCTCTGGTTTTCTGGGACCTCGCTAGTGAGCCAGGATGGATAATAAATGATGGAGCGTGGCTTGGGGAGCCTTTCCATCAGCTCCCTCAGCTCCCTGGGATGAATTGGATCCAGCCCTGCAGAGTTTTAAGCATCTCAGCAGGTCACCAATTGCCTCCTCCTGGATTACAGGGGATCCGTTCTGCTGCCCATCCCTGGCTGCCTGCTCAGAGACCCGTCTGCCCCCAGGATTGTTGGTCTTAATATTAAAGACTGAGGCAAAAAAAGGCATTAAGTACCTCACCCTTTTCCTCTTCTTTGGAAGACAATGATCCCCTCTGCATCCTAAAAAAGGATGGAAATTTTCCTTGGCTCTTGTTTAGTTGTTGATATATTTATAAAAATGCTCTTTGTTACTGTGAAAAATGCCAATCACTTGTTTTAAAGTTTTAAAAGTTTAATAGAAATAAAATGGTTACAAAAATAGTAATAAAAATTAGAGCAATAAGAATTTGGACAATCAGAGTTAGGAAAATAAACGACAATAAAAAGCAAATATGGACATCTGGATGCTTCCTGGGCAATTAAGCCCCAAAAGCACACACGTTAACAAAGGATTAACCCTTAAAAGCAATAGCCTGTTGCATATTCATATATCTCACACATGATGCATAAATTCTTTTTAAACAAAGGGTCTTCTCTGCTTATTGTCAACTTCTCCTCCTTAATTCTATTGGTGCCTCAAAAACGAGGAGGTGTATGTAAGAAAGTTTGTCTTTTCCAATAAGGAGGCAATAATTCTTTTACTGGGGATTTAGGTGTTTTGTTATTGTTGTTACCTCTGTGCAAAGCATTTCTTTACTATCTCATAGCTAGTTTAAAAAAATCTCACTATGTATAATTTCTGTTTTAACATTATAACGTGAAACAACATTTACCACACTATTTAAAAAAGGCTAATACAGTAACACTAATTAATACAACATAATATCTGCAAAGAACCAACCATATAATATGGACTTTTCACATTACCTTTCCCAGCAGTGTCCAGGCTGATCTTTCACCTTTCTGATTTTCTCTCTGCATGACCTAACGAGATCTTTGCACTCTTCCCAAGCTCCCCGTCCCCTCTTCCGAAAGAGTTCTGAGTTCCAAGCTCCATGTTCAGCCAGGCTGGTCTCCTCCCGCTCTGGCTCATCTTTTGATGGGCAGCTCCTGTGCCTTTAAGTTTTCCTTCTTGAAGCACATCCAGCCCTCCTGAACCTCTCTGAAGCGCTGTGCTTCAGCAAATGCCTGAGAGTGACCTGCCTTTTCCGGGTCTGGAGCACACTTGTTAAAAGCAGCTAAGAAAGAAAGGTGAAGGACAAGTCTCTGGTTGGAGAACCAAGGGCTGTCTACCACCTTGAAGAGGGTCCAGAAAAGACCCAGAAGAGTGGAGGGTGCACGGTTAAATATGGGGGAAAGGGGGTGGATCTGAGGGAGAAGGGCCAATGGGAACAGGGAAAAGTGGTGCAGGGGAGGGGCAGCAAACTAGCTCAAGGAATGGATAAGAAAATCAAGAAATTCTTTGCATAGAGAGAACAACAACAAGGCACCAAAAACCCCAAGAGAAGAATTATTGCCTCCTTATCGGGAAGAACCAGACTTCAAGGCACCAAGACAATTGATTTACAAGATGAGGAGGGGACTTGACAATAACCAGAAAAGACCCTTTGTTTGAAAATAATTTTTGCATCATGTATGAGATATATGAATATGCAACAGGCTATTGCTTTTAAGGATTAATTCTTTGTTAGTGAGGTGGGCTTTTGCTTGGCAGAAGGTGTAAAATGCACCCAGGTGTCTGTAACTCTTTGCTTTTTATTGTCTTCTATTGTCCTACCCTGGGTGTCCAAATGCTTATTGCTCTAATGTGTTATTACTATTTTCATAGGTATTTCATTACTATTAAGCCTTTAAAATTTTAAAACAAGTATTTGCCTGTCGCAGACATCTTTTATGAAAAATCCTTTCCTTAGGATTTTTCCTCCTGAGAAGCTGAAAGGCCTCAGGAACAAAATGTGCACATTGATTATCTGCTGCTGTGGAATGCAACAGGCGGATCTTTGATTGGCCCATGTTGGTTGTTTCTAATTAATGGCCCATCACAGCCCAGCTGGCTCGGATTCTGTGTCTGAGCCACAAACCTTTGTTATCATCCCTTGTTCTTCTATTCTTAGCTAGCCTTCTGAGGAAATCCTTTCTTCTATTCTTTTAGTATAGTTTTAATGCAATATATATCATAAAATAATAAATCAAGCCTTCTGAAACATGAAGTCAAATCCTCGTCTCTTCCCTCAACCTGAGACCCCTGTGAACATGGTCACAGCTGCTGTTTTTCACAATCTGCTAATAGAGGAGTTGATTTGGACTGCTCTGTGTCTCCTTTGTGTTCAGGGGAGCCACAGCTGGGGGTGACTCGAGCTCTGTGTGCTGCAGACAGGCAGGGGACAGGGGGTGGCACTGAGGAGGGGGTGGCAGCAGAGGCTCTGCTCCATTCGGGGTCTCTGCTCCAGGAGCAGCTTCAGTGTCTGCAGGGACAGCAGAGAGGGCAGGAAAAGCTCCAACCCACAACATCCAGGGAAGCCCATGGCAGTGGCAGGTGCCAAGGGAGGCAGGGCTGGGAACCAAGCCTGGCCCGTCGCACACAGGGAGGGCTGGGAAGGTTGATCCCAGCGAGGTTCTGCGCTCTGGAGCTGCTCAGCTGGGAACCTGCAGGACAAGAGGGGAACAGCCCCGAACTCTGCCAAGCCCAGGCCTGGCCAAGCAGAGGCAGAGGAAGTGACAGGAGCCAGAGCTGGGCCCTGTGAGCGTGGGCTGCACGGGCTGAGTGCCAGGGACTGGGCACACCTGGGCTTGCTGTGCTGCTGCCGTGCTCTGTGAGAAATAACTGTGTAGTCATTGCCCTTCACTATCATACTGGCTTTTCCAAATTGTTTTGGTACAGTACAGTTTGTAATCACTTTCTAACTGCTTTTTGTGTAGTATAATTTGTCAGCCTTTTTACCATAATCCCAGTGTAGATTATATAATTTTGTGTGATAAATGTATTCTAGTTTAGGCTCCTGCAAAGTACTAAAATAGAGACTATTTGCTGTGTATTATCACATTAACTCCTGCAGAATAGCTACTGCTTTTTTTGTGTATAATTAACTGACAGTGGTGAGAATAACTCAGATAATTGTGTGATATAGCTGATATTGATTTCATGTACTTGTGGAGTATCTTATCTATATGATAACATGAAAAGAACCAGGCTATCAAGAACTGTCAAACCACGGAACAGGGGGTCTGGGGAGGAAATAAAATATATAAATTTCATCTCCAGAGGGGCACATGCTTTAAGAAGATGGGTCAAGTGTCGAACCAAGCAAAAGAATTAAGTAGTGTGGTAAATATAGTTTTTAGTCCATAGCATAATATTAAAATAGAAACGATGTGATGTAAGATACTTTTTGTAACTAGCTCAAGGAATGGAAATGATAATCAAGAAATTCTTCTCCTGATCCTGTCTGGATAGAGATAACAGCAAGAGACACCAAGATGCCAAGAGAAGAATTATTGCCTCTTTATTGGGAAAGCTCAGACTCTGAGGAAACAAGAAGATTGATTCACAAGATGGGGGGCAAAGCTGAAATTAAGCAGAAACACCCTAGTTTAAAAAATATTCCAATCATATATGAAATATATAAATATGCAATAAATGATTGCTTTTAAAGGGTAATCCTTTTTTAGCAAGGTGTGCTTTTTGGCAAAGTGACAGGCACCCATACATCCATTATTCTTTGTTTTTTATTGCCTCTTATTTTCCTGTCTTTTATTGCTATTTTCACAGCATACTGGGAAAAATGCGTATTTTATGATTAGCTTTTCACAGATATTGAAATGAATATTATATGTGTTAGGTTAGAAAGTTATGCTGTATTAATTTTCTTAAGTAGTGTGTTAAATATAGTTTTAGGTTATAACAATGTTAAAATAGAGACTATGCTATGTAAGATACTTTTTTTAAAGAGAGGAATGAGGAACTCTCACTGAAATAGAAGCCACAGGACGCCTAAATCTTTCCGAGAAAAAGAATTTATTGCTCCCTTATCAGAAGAAATGAACTTCTTCCTGCCTTGCTCAGCCCAGAAGATGCAGTTAGGATTAAGAGGAAGAAGCTGACACTGCCCAGACAGAATCCTGTGTTTGAATGGAATTGATGCATCATGGATGAGGTGTATGAATATGCAACAGGTTATTGTTTTTAAGGGTTAATCCTCTGTTAATGTGTGTCCTTTCTCGGGCTTATGTTGCCCAGAAAAGATAGCTGGACCAGTCCGTAACTCATTGTTTCTATTGTCTCATATTGTCATAATGCAAATTGTCCAAAATTTTTATTACTCTAATTATATTACTACATTTATAACCATTTTATTACTATTAAAATTTTAAAATTTTAAAAATAAGTGATTGGCATTTTTCACAATGAATATGCATTAGCATGCAGTATATAAGTTGTGTTTGGATCCCTTTGCCTTTGTACGTGAGGCAGGGTGGGAAGCCCTCCCCGTGCCCCGATCGATCGGATTTTCCTTATGTTTTATCCAAACCACTGCCAAATTTCTTTTTGTAACAACTGAATTATATTTGATTGTATTATTCTATCCCAAGTAAAACTGCTGATAAATTTTCTGTCTCGATTAAAACTGCTGCTAAATTTCAAGTTTGTGGTTTATTAAACTAGACATATGGGACTTCATTTATAACATGGAGATGGAAGGGCAGGTGGGGTGGTCGGAGAAGACCAATTTCGCTCTTAGTTTCTCTTCCTCCCTTTGTTCTCCCTCCCTCCCCAGAGAAGCTGTGGCTGCCCCACCCCTGGCAGTGTCCAAGGCCAGGCTGGACAGGACTTGGAGCACCCGGGGACACTGGAATTGTCCCTGCCCATGGCAAAAAATATTAAAATAATATATGCACTGGATGGGCTTTAGGGTCTCTTCCCACACGGAATCCATGAGGACTTAGGGAGATGAGAATGGTACAGGGATACCTTTGAGCCCTTTTCTGGCCCCTAAAGGAGATCCAAGAGAGACTTCTTAGCAGGGCTGGTGTGAAAAATGCATATTTTATGATTGGTTTTCACAAATATGAAAATGAATATTATATCTGTTATGTTAAAAAGTTGTATTAATAATTTTCAGTAGCGTGTAAAATATAGCTTTAGGCTACAACATAATATAAAAATAAAAACTATATGATATAAGATACTTTCTGTAACTTGCTCAAGAAATTTGTTGCACAGAGATAACAGCAACAAGACACCAAAATCCCCAAGAGGCCTTATTGGAAAAGACAAACTTTATTCCACCTCCCTCACATCTTTGAGGTGCCAACAGGATTAAGGAGGAAAGTTGAGAATAACCAGAGAAATCCCTAGTTTGAAACGAATGTATGCATCATGTATGAGATACATAAATATGCAAGAGGCTGTTGCTTTTATGGGTTAATATTTTGTTAGTGAGCCATGCTTTCAAGAGCAAAACATCCCAATATTCGTAATTATTTGCTTCTATTGTCCTTTATTGTCCTCAGAGTGTCCAAAGTTTTAATGTTCTAATTTGTATTACTATTGTTATAACCATTCTATTACTATTAAACTTTTAAAACTTTTAAAAGAAAAGATTGGCATTTTTCACAGGGGAGGTCTGTGAAGATGAGTTTTGCTCTTGGTTTCCCTTCCTCCTCATGTTCTCCCTCCCTCCCCAGAGAAGCTGTGGCTGCCCCACCCCTGGCAGTGTCCAAGGCCAGGCTGGACAGGACTTGGAGCACCCGGGGACACTGGAATTGTCCCTGCCCATGGCAGGGGGTGGCACTGGATGGGCTTAAGGGTCTCTTCCCACACGGAATCCATGAGGACTTAGGGAGATGAGAATGGTACAGGGATACCTTTGAGCCCTTTTCTGGCCCCTAAAGGAGATCCAAGAGAGACTTCTTAGTAGGGCTGGAGTGCCGGACACAGAGAATCACTCCACGTTGACCCAGGCCAGGCCTGGATGTGTTTTTTGGGATCTTTTTTTCCCGCTTCTCTGGCTCCCCTCACGCGTGGGGCCCTCCCGGCCGCCAGGCGGCGCCGTCGCGGCGGGGCGGGGCGCGGTGACGTCACTGCCACGCCGGGTGGGCCGATGCGGCGGCGGCGGCCCCGGGAGCAGCGGGAAGGGCCCCGGGAAGAGCGGGCACAGCGGCACCGGGAGCGCCGATAGCACTGCGAGCGGCGGCAGCGGCAACAGCGGGAGCGCCAGCATGGAGTACGTGAGCCCCGAGCAGCTGGCCGGCTTCAGCAAGTACAAGGTAGCGGCGCTGGCGGGGGCCGGGCTCGGGGCCTGGCGCCGTGAGGGGGGCGCTGAGGGGCGGCCGGGGCTGGGAGGGGAGGTTGGGGTGCACGGAGGAGGGGAGGCTCCAGCGGGGCATGGAGCCGGGGTGGCATCTCCGGAGGGGCTGAAGGGAGAGCCGGGGTGTGGGGAGGGGATGCGGAGGGAGTCCGGGGGTTTGGGGCGGCGGGAGCGGCCGCGGTGAAACCTGAGATTTAAAGGGAGCGAGGGGAAAGTGCAGGGCGGTGCGAGTGTCGGGAGGGTGTGCGGTGAGATCTGGGGTTTTGGGGTGAGGGGTTTGCAGCGGTGTGCGGGGTGTTGGGGGACTGCAGTGAGACCCGAAACCCGGGCTTGGAAGCGGTGGGAGGTGCAGTGAGCCCCAGGGTTTGGTGGCTTTGCAGTGACACCCAGGGGCTTGGGGACAGGGGGATGGTGCTGCAGTGAGCCCCAGGGTTTGGTGGCTTTGCAGTGACACCCAGGGGCTTGGGGACAGGGGGATGGTGCTGCAGTGAGCCCCAGGGTTTGGTGGCTTTGCAGTGACACCCAGGGGCTTGGGGACAGGGGGTTGGTGCTGCAGTGAGACCTGGGGTGGTGGCAGGGGGCTGCAGGGGAATCTGGAGTTTGGGGATGGGGCGTTGCAGGGAAATCTGGGTTTTGGGGTGAGGCTCCAGTGAGAGATTGGGGTTTCAGGGTATGGAGAGCTCTGCAGTGGAACCCCGGGTTTGGGGGTGGTTGCAGGGAAACACAGGGTTTGGGGGGATGGCTGCAGTGAAACTCGAGGTTTGTGGGTTGGGAGGCTGCAGAGGAACCCGGGGTTGTGTGGCAGAGGAATTGCAGTGAGTGAGAGCCGGGATTGGGGGCTGTGGGTGCAGCAAGGACCAGTGTGGTAAAGGTGGGACCGTGTGTGACATGGGACCCCCCTTGCTGGAATGATCAGGGTGGGACTGGGAGCTTCTCCTGTGCCTGGGCTGGGGTCCAGGGAGGCAGTGGTGACCTGTCCCTGCACACAGTGAGCTCTGGGGCTGTTCCCCCATGAAGGGACTGCAGAGGGGGCTGTGGGTTTCCCTGGAGCAGGGCCAGCCCAGGAACTGCCCCCATGGAGCTCAGGGCCACCGTGCTCCTGCCCCGTGGGTGCTCCCTGCAGTCACACCCATGGAACCCACATTGCTCCCATCTTCTTGTGCCAAGCTGTGTCTTGTTCAAAGTGCAGGGAACCTTGGAAGGAATTGCTGGAAGTGCCAACATGCTCTGCCATGGCATTTAAATCCCTGGGGCCTGATTTTGGGCCATAGTAGGTGATATCCTGATCACGAGGGAATGCTGGATCCAGTGTTTATGTGGAGAGGAAGGTGTTTTCCATATTTGTTTCTTCTCCCACACCAGCCATGAAGTAGAAAGGCTTCACCTCACCTTCTTTGCTTTGCTCTTGTTGTGGGATCCATCATGTGGGGCCACGTTCCAGTCATCCTTCCAGGGTGGCTCGTGGGGTGTCACTTAAGAGTGTGGGACAATCAGGACAAGTCTGAGGCCTTCAGGGAGCACAGCTCCTCCTGGAGCCATCTGTGGGGGCCGGGGTGGCCAGGGCTTGCTCCCACTCCTCTTGCACCCTGGTGAGGTGGAGAGAAATGGATTTGGGAGAGTGACTTGGGGGGATGTGTCAGGGTGCACAAGATTCCCTGTGGAAGGCTGGCTGTGTGAGGATCCATCAGGAAAATGACTGTGGGTTTGTGTGGGTGCTGGAGAAAGGTAATCAGAGCACTCAGCTGTGAGCCAGGCCTCCCAAAGGGACTGGTTTGGCTCCTGCAAAGAGAATTCTTTTGCTCCAAGAGGGAGACTGTTGGATGCTCAGCCTGTTTCCTGTCCTGCTGCAGGGAGTGGTGGGGTTGCTGCTGTCCCTCTGAGCACCAGTGCAGGGACAAGGGGGTCCCATCTTCAACACCCTTCTGGATGGTGTGGCAGGAACCAAAACTGCTGCCAGGTTATTTCCTGAAGGCTCCTCTGACAGAAATGCTGCTGTGGTTGGATCTGGGAGCAGACCCCTGAAAGGTGCCCAGGGTGAGGAGGAAAGTCCCACACAGCACAAAAGCATCAGCTGCTCCCTGTGCCCAGTTAGGCACTGGTGGGGTGCTCCCTGGCCTTGCTTTGGGGCTCAGGGCTGGAATGGAGCTGTGTCCCAGGACAGGAGGAGCTTTGCCCCAGAGCCCGTGGCTTTACTGAGTCAGCAGAGGCTTGGGCAGGGGCGGGTGGGTTCACTGAGTGCTCCAAGGGCAGCCTCTGTGCCCCACTCGTGTCTCTGCCCTGCTGCCTTCCTTGCTTGCTCCGTGTCTGTTTCCTTGGGGAGCTTTGTTCCTGGCTATTTTAGCCTCGGGAAAGTGGCTGATCCAGCACAAATCTCAGTCCTGGGTCACCTATTCCAGCCTTGATTTAGGCCTTGAGGCTTGGTGTGCTCTGCCCTCTGCAGCTTCCAAAGCTGGGTTACCTCGTCAGGCTCACAGATGGGGCTGGGAGGGACCTTAGAGCTCATCCAGTGCCACCCCCTGCCATGGCAGGGACACCTTCCACTGTCCCAGGCTGCTGCAAGGCCAGTCCAGCCTGGTCTGGAACACTTCCAGGGATCCAGGGGCAGCCACAGCTGCTCTGGGCACCCTGTGCCAGTCCCTGGCTGTGCCTCAGCCTCTGAGCTGTGCCTGGCAGAAGCTCTCTGGCCACACACCATGGATTTGGAGAAGAACAAGTGGATCTGGGGGATGAGGAGGAGGCAGCGTGTCCCCAGCAGGGAAGGAGCCTGTCCTTGGAGAGGAGCTGGTGTCCCTGGAGCTGACAGAGCAGGAGCAGAGGAGCTTCATGCAGGATGATGCCCAGCCCTGTCCAGCCCTGGCTGGGTCACTGCTGCCATGGAATGAGGAGTGCAGATGGTTTCAGTTTGCAGTGTGCACGTTCCTGCTGGCTGGGGGCAAGGCAGGAGTGTGCTGCTGCTGTGCCAGGCTGGCAGGGGCAGAGAGGGAACGATTCTCTGGCTGCTGCTGAAGGGACACTGAGGAGCTCCTGAGCCCGAGGAAGCCGTGCAGCACAAGGTGCAGAGCTGGCAGAGAGGGGGTCATGGTTTAATGGTGCCAGAGAAGATTTCCTGGGTGTGCTGGTGCAAGCAGCTGGGCCTGAGCCCAGGTGTGGCCAGAGGCCAATGGCCCCTGGGCTGTGCCAGCTCTGGGGTGGCAGCAGGGCCAGGGCAGTGCCCGTCCCCTGTGCTGGCCCTGCTGGGGCACCTCCAGTGCTGGGGGCAGCTCTGGGCCCCTCCTGCCAGGAGAGACCTGCAGGGGCTGGAGCGTGTCCAGGGAAGGGAACGGAGCTGGGAAGGGAATGGAGCCCCAGGAGGGGCTGAGGGAGCTGGGAAGGGAATGGAGCCCCAGGAGGGGCTGAGGGAGCTGGGAAGGGAATGGAGGAGGGGCTGAGGGAGCTGGGAAGGGAATGGAGCCCCAGGAGGGGCTGAGGGAGCTGGGAAGGGAATGGAGCCCCAGGAGGGGCTGAGGGAGCTGGGAAGGGGCTCAGCCTGGAGCAAAGGAGGCTCAGGGGGGCCCTTGTGGCTCTGCACAAGCCAGGAGGGGACAGCCAGGGGGGGTTGGGCTCTGCTCCCAGGGAACAGGGACAGGACAAGGGGGAATGGCCTCAGGCTGGGCCAGGGCAGGCTCAGGGTGGGCATCAGGAGGAATTTCTGCATGGAAAGGGTGCTCATGCCTTGGCAGGCCTGCCCAGGGAGGGTTGGAGTGCCCATCCCTGGAGGTGTCCAAGGAAGGCCTGGATGTGGCATTGAGTGCTCTGGGCTGGGGACAAGGTGAGGATCAGTCACAGGCTGGACTTGAGGGTCTGGGAGGTCTTTTCCAACCTCAGTGATCCTGGGGTTCTGTGCCTGTAACACTCCTGCAGCAGGGAGTTCTTTGGCTGGAGGAAATATCCCCCTGCAGACAGGCTCAGCTAAGCTGGGAACAGAGGGACCCAATCCCTGCTCTGTAGGTGATGTGTCCCAGCCCTGCCTGGCAGCTGCTGAGGCTTCCCTGAGGCCGGACAAATGCCAGCTGTGTCTGCTCCAGCACTTGTGACTTGTCAGCCTGGCCCAGGCGATGGCTGGTCCTGGCAGGCTGGAGGTCTCAGTATCCAAACTCCAGTGCTTGTTTTGAGGCCGTGGAGCAGGATTTGTGTGTCCACGTGGAAAGGGAAAAGCAATCCAGGCACCCTGCTCTGGTTGGGTGCTGAATGTCCTCTGCCAAGCCCCAGCGCTTTGTAACTGTCAGGTGTGGGGTGTCCCCTGCCAAGAAAGCTGCAGCCAGGCACTGCTATTTCTCAGTGGAAACTTGCAGTTGGATGCCAGAGGTCAGGTTCTTAACATCTGCAGATGGCCTTGTGGCCAGCTTCTGGGCAACCTCCTTCTGTAAATGCATGGGAGAGTGTGAAATGGGGCCCTCAGGAGTGTTCACAGAGGTGACTGTTCTGCTTTGCTTCCTCTGCTGGAGAGGGACTTTGGACATGGGTCTGGAGGGACAGGACACATGGCTTCTCACTGCCAGAGGGCAGGGCTGGATGGGATCTTGGCAATGAGGAATTGTTCCCTGGCAGGGTGGGCAGGCCCTGGCACGGGGTGCCCAGAGCCGCTGGGGCTGCCCCTGGCAGTGCCCAAGGCCAGGTTGGACACTGGGGTTGGAGCCACCTGGGACAGTGGGAGGTGTCTCTGCCATGGCAGGGGTGGCACTGGATGGGCTCTGAGATTCCTTCCCACCCAACCCATTCCATGGATCGCTGTTTCTATGGGCTGCGAGGGCAGCTCAGGCTCGTACGGACTGTGCCCCTGCAGGAGTGTCCCCTGTGCCAGGCGAGGCTGTCACAGCTCCTGCCATGTCCCACAGCTCCCCAGCCACAGTGGCTGTTTCCAGTGAGGGCATCCCCTGCATCCCTGGCAGTGCCCAAGGCCAGGCTGGACATTGGGCTTGGAGCAGCCTGGGACAGTGGGAGGTGTCCCTGCCATGGCAGGGGTGGCACTGGGTGGGCTTTAAGGTCCCTTTCCATCCAAGCCATTCTGGGATTTGATGATTCTAAGTGAGGACACAGCTCTGCAGCTTCACGTGTCCTTGGCACTTGCAGCCAGCTCTGATGGTTTGTCCCTGTCTTTCTGTATTCCAGTCACGTGCCCTGCCTTCTCTGTAGCCTTTTCTCTCCCAGCCTTGTCTGAGCTGCTTGTGATTCCACGTTGTCCAGCTCTGCCCCAAGGGATCCTTTCCTCTGCTGGTGTCTGTGGTGTGATGGAGCCACAGGTGACAATTCCAGGGGCCGTGATCCCTGTGTGGCTCTTTGCTGCAGGTCCTGTGGGAGCAGGGAAGGTGCTGGGGTGACCAGTGTTGTGCAGGAGGCTCTGGCTGCACACGAGTGTCTGCTGCCCTGGTTTCCTCCCTGTGAGAGCTGGGTGGAAGCACAAGTACAAGGCTTTGTCACGATGCCACGTGGGCCTCAGGCATTCCTGGGATCTTATCCTCAGGGATCTTGGTCTGGGGCAAATGCCAGTGAAGGAGGAGGTGGGAATGCCACTCCTTACCTGAGGCACAGGAGGAATGGAGAGGGAGGGTGATGGCACGTGTCATGTTTGAGTTCAAAGGTGGACCATGCTGGTGTCTCACTCCAGAAGCTTCTGGAACCAGCGTAAGTTCAGCAAGAGGAAACTGAAATGAAGCTTGGGAAGGACCTTTTACAGCAAAGCTGCTGCTCCAAAAACCATCCAACCCTTCCATTCTGTGTGTCTGAGCAGGAGCTGGTGGTGGCCTTAAGGGACCTGAAGATGCCCTTTGAAATGCTGTTTATTAGAGCTGACACTCTAAGGAGGGAAAACTATGGATACTACATCCATTTGGATGGTGGGAATCCTGGGTGGGGGAGCAGCAAATGGGCCTCTGATCCATGGTATTGGCAGGCCCCATCTGTAGAAAATCCTTCCCACATTTGATTATTCAAATTCTTAAAGGGTTTTGTTACAGGGAAACAACTCTATTCCTCATTTCCAGTGTCAGATGGAAAGGATGTTCAGAGGAGAGCTTGGAGACCTGGGACACTGCACCCAAGGGGCAGGCTTCAGGGATTGCAATTTATTGTGGAAAGTATTTTCCTTCTGGATGCTCTCTTCCCTTTGCTGCACCCTTCTTCCAGGTGGGAACCCAGCTGCTGGTCCCATCTGTGCCCTGAAGAAGAGGGTGCTCTGCCCCTCAAGCAGAAACCCCATTCCTCCAGACTGGGAGAGCCACAGGGGACCAGGCTGTGCAGACGCTGGGCTGTGGGAAGCAGATGGCTGGGAGCTGTTCCTGGCAGGGTTCTCTAGGGTGCTCTGCAAACAGGAGCCCTGAAGAGGTCTCTGCAGGGTGTTCAGAAACACCGATGGCAGCTCAGACCATGGAACAACAGCACTGGGAGCAAGGGAAGCAGGAAGGGAAGCGTTTTGCTGCTGGGCTGTGGCCCTGAGGCTCAAGGCCACAGTGATTAAAGGCCACCCCCCAGCCTGCCAGCTCGGCTTCTCCACAGCAGGAAGGGTGAGAAGGAGGGGAAGCGTTTGAGCCCAGCTCTGGAATCACTTAACTCCTTCCCCAAGGGCTCTTTTAATTGCTCTGAGACAGCGGGGTGTGTGCCTGCCATTAAACACATGCAGCTTCCCAAGGTGCTGCCTGGCACCTGCTGAGCACCTCCTAGACTCTGTAATTTCCAAGTTAGAGGTGGTTTTGTTCTTTCTTCTCCTTTTCTGTTGATTTAATTCAGGGGTTTGAACCACTGCCCAGCTTAGTGTGTCCCTTGCAGCTCTCGTGGTCTGCACAGTGCCATGGTTGGAGGAGACAGCAGCAGTGCTCATGGATTAACTGGGAGCGACTCAGCTCACGAGCCTTGGCTGAGCTTCTCCCCTGTTCTAAGCAATGAGATGAGGGGAAGGGATTTATGCTGCTTTCTAGGGACACTTCTGACGTGCTGGAGGGTTCTGATGAGTGATGAGCTGGTGCCACTCCTGGGACTTGCTCTGGCTGTGTGTGCATCTCTTCAACCAGAGCAGCCCTGAACTTGCTGCTGAGGTGCTGCTGGTTTCTGAGCAGTGGCCTTTGCTCTACAGGGTGTCAAAGGTACTGAACCATGGTTTGGTGAGGGATTCCCAAACTCGCCTGTTTTAGCCACACAGTGGTGGTGATGAAGCTCTTTGTGGTCAGGACCTACTGCAACTTCAGTCCCCAGTGGTCCTGCAGGGTTTTCAGGAGGAACTTCAAACCTGTGTGGGTTTTTATATGAGGCAATGACTCACCCAGGCATAGGCAGCTTGTGGCTGTATTGGCTGCCACAAGCTGCCCTGGACACTTCAGGGATGGAACAGCCTCAGCTTCTCTGGGCATCCTGTGCCCAGAGGACCTCACCACCCTCCCAGCCAATAATTCCTTCCCAATATCCCAACCATCCCTGCCCTCTGGCAGTGGGAGCCATTCCCTGGCTCCTGTCCCTCCATCCTTGTCCCCAGTCCCTCTGCAGCTCTCCTGGAGCCCCTTCAGGCCCTGCCAGGGGCTCTGAGCTCTCCCTGGATCCTTCTCCTCTCCAGGTGAGCACCCCCAGCTCTCCCAGCCTGGCTCCAGCCCTGGGGCAGCTCTGGGGGCTCCTCTGGGCTCTCTGCAGCAGCTCCAGGTCCTTGTGCTGTTGGAATGCCCAGGGCAGGTGGGCTCTCACCTGGGCACAGGGACAGAATCCCCCCCTTTCCTGCTGCCCACTCTGGGGGATCAGCCCAGGACTGGGGGCTTCCAGGTGTCAGCACACACAGCCAGGTGCTGTCCATCTTCCTGGGTTCCTTGTCCTGTCCCCTCTGGGCTCCTCCCTTGGGGTGCAGGTGAAGGACCCAGCTCCTGCTGTGCCCCTCTGCCTGCTGCACACATCCTGAATCCCACCTGAAGCAGGACATTGCTGTTCCCCGCTGGTGGCTGGGGCCATTTGCTAGAAGCAGATTTCCCATGGATGTGAGCCCAGCGGACCAGCAGGACGCTGCACTGCCAATCCCAGCTGTCAGTGTGGGCACAGAGGTGCCCTGATGAGCAGCCACAGGCCTGTGGAGAGGCAGGAGCAGTTGAAGTGGTGACAAGTGCTAAGCCTGCTGGTGCCTTTGGCTGTGTGGCTTTTCCAGCGCTCTCTCCTTGGCATGCAAAGCAGATCTAGGGTCCCAGTTTATGCCTTGAGTGTTGCAAGGTGTGCATAACTCTCACTTAAACAGAGCGTGGGCTGCTTGTCAGCCCATCTTGGGGCTCTTTAATTGCACTCAAAGTTTGCTGCAATGTTTACTGGTGTCTGTTGAGTCTTGGCTACAGGGAATTCTATCAGAAAGTTATTTATTGCTAATGAACAGCGAGTCTTTGGCTGTCCAGAGGGTTTGGAAGAGAACTGAGAGGGCATTGTGGAAATTCAAGTGTCAGTTCCCGTGGCTGGCTCCAAAAGTGGCCGCATTACAAGGGTTTGTGTCAGTGACCTGACCCGCTCTGCTTCACATCTTGCACAAAGCTGGATGTCAAATGTGGGGTTTTTCCTGTTAATTGTGAATTTCTTCTTTATGGAGAGGCAGGATGAGAGAGAGGCAGAAATGTGCTTTGGAAAAAAGGTTAAAACCTTTGAAAAATGTTGAAACATGGGGGTAGCATTGCCCCTTCTTCCCTGCAGTGCCTTGCTGTACCTGGAATCATCTCCTGATGTGTCTGAGCTTGTGGCTTCCTTGAATACAAAAGTTCAACTTGATTTCTTTTTCTTGGGATTGTAAGAAATTCTCTTATTCCACTGACTTGTGCATTGTCACAGAATCCCAGACTGGTTTGGATGGGAAGTGTTCTAAAGATCATTTAATTCCAACCCCCTGCCATGGGCTGGGACACCTTCCACTGTCCCAGGGTGCTCCCAGCCCCATCCAGCCTGGCCTTGGGCACTGCCAGGGAGCCAGGGGCAGCCACAGCTTCTCTGGGCACCCTGTGCCAGGGCCTGCCCACCCTCAAAGGGAATGATTCCTTCCTAAGGCCTTATCTAAACCCTCCCTCCTTCTGCTTCAGGCCATTCCCCCTGTCCTGTTCTCATGGTTGGTGGTGGGATCAAAACCAGCTCTCCAGAGGGGCTGAGGTCTTGCCAGTGTTTGATCTCCCTGGAGGCTCATGGCCTCTGTGAGGGGCATCCCAGGCTGGAGGTGCCAGAGCAGCTCACTGACCCTGCAGGAAGCAGGTTTTGGGGTATGCCCTTGGGGAGAGCACAGGGGAGTGCAAGTTTGGGGGTGGTGAGAGGCTGCTGCCTTCCCTGCTGTCACTGCCTTGCTCTGCTGGTCCCTCCTGATCTCTTTGGGCACACAGAGCTGGTCTGATCCTCCTCTCAAGTATGTCCCCCCTATTTTTTGAAGCCCAGACCAGCTCTGGCAACATAGGAAATTCTTCTGGCTGTCCCGGTGTTATTGTAACAAGTTTCCTTTTCCTGTGTTTTTGACTCTGTCTTTTTTTCCCCCTCCCCCAAATCACTGCTCTGATCCCTGGATTGCCACTCCAGGGGTTCATTGCTGACTGATCCTCTCCTACCTGCATCCCTGAAGGTTCATCATTCCCAGCCCTGAGCTCACCATCTGTGCAGCCCTGTGCAGCTGATCACCTCCTATAGGAGGCCCTTGAAAATACAGGTATTGTGTAAGTGGCCTCTGAGTCCATGTAAAGTATATCTGTATTGTATTTGAATATCTTTGCCCCAGTAGGTCCCAGTTATCCTTGATGGGCTGCAGCTGTGATGTCCTTCACTGGGCTGCAGCTGTGGCCAGTCAAGGTAACTGGGATAAAAGGGGGGTGGGCTGGCCAGTCAGGGAGAGCCTCAGAGGAGCCCTGACTGAGAAGACCCAGAGTCTGAAGCTGTGAAGATCTGCTGCCCACAAAAAGCCAGCAAAAAGGTACAGGACTCTAGAAATATGATAAATACAACAACCTCCCACTGCAGCAGAAGCAGTGGTGACCCATATTCATGGATATTTGCTGCTCCCAAGCACAGAGAGCTGCTGGATGCAGCTGGAACTGACAGGCTGCTTGCCAGTGCCTGCCATCAACATCAAAAGTTGATGTATCCATGGGGAAATGACTTCTCCTGCACCAACACAAGAGTGGGATGGGGTCAGGACTTGGTCAGCTCCTTCCCACCCCGGTGATTCCAGTGCCAGGACAGAGCCAGAGCCTGCTGGAGGGAGAGACTGCACTGAATTCTGCTCTGGGAGGGTGGGCAGGCCCTGGCACAGGGTGCCCAGAGCAGCTGGGGCTGTTTCATCCCTGGAAGTGTTCCAGGCCAGGTTGGATGGGGCTTGGAGTGACCTGGGATAGTGGAAGGTGTCCCTGCCCATGGCAAGGAGTGGCACTGGATGAGCTTTAAGGTCCATTCAGTCCAAACCAATCTGGGATTCTATGAATATCCCAGCTGATGTCTGAGAAGCAAGGCTGTGAATATCAGAGTGTGTTGGCCAGGCAGGAATGTGGTTTTCCCAAGGAATTAGCACGTGCTGTGGGGGCTGGGGAGGCTTCTGCTGAGTGTGGCAGTTCCTTATTGAGGAATGGGGCTCTGGCCTTGCTGGGACCCTGCAGGTGTTCACTCCTGGGCCTCTGCCAACAAGAGAGTAATTCTCTGCTGTAATTCTTGTAGGCAGCTTTGGGAAGAGAAGGTTGGATCCTGGGGCAGCTCTGGACCCCTTCTGACAGGAGAGACCAGGAGGGGCTGGAGCATGTCCAGGGAAGGGAATGGAGCTGGGAAGGGAATGGAGCCCCAGGAGGGGCTGAGGGAGCTGGGAAGGGAATGGAGCCCCAGGAGGGGCTGAGGGAGCTGGGAAGGGGCTCAGCCTGGAGCAAAGGAGGCTCAGGGGGGTCCTTGTGGCTCTGCACAAGTCCCTGACAGGAGGCACAGCCAAGGGACAGGGACAGGACAAGGGGAAATTCCCTCAAGCTGTGCCAGGGCAGGCTCAGGTTGGATAATTGGGAACAATTCCTTCCTGGAAAGGGCTGTCCATCCCTGTCACATCTGTCCAGGATAGTGCTGAAGTCTCCATCCCTGGAGGGATTTAAAAGCCCTGTGGATGTGGCACTTGGGGACATTGGACAGCGGTGGCCTTGGCAGTGCCAGAGGATGGTTTGACTCGATGTTTGGAGAGAATTTTTCCAGCCTCAGTGATTCTGTGACTTTGTGCTGTGTTTTGGAGCATCTTTCATTGCTGGATGTCTGAACCCTGCAACCCAGGCAGGAGGAGGGACACGCTGAAGCTGGGACACACAGCCAGGACATGCACATCCTTCCTGCAGCTTCCAAACCCACGGGCTCGTGTGGTGGCTGCAGCTCTGCGCTGCCAACACTCTCCCTTCCGCTGCCAGCTGAGAAGTGACCTTGGAAAAGGCAAACAGGGCTCGAGTTAATCAGTACCATTAAGGGCGAGGTGACTCCTCACACGCTGGCCAAGGGTGGGCATAGGGCAAACGTGCCTTGTTTTACCTGGCACGGCTCTGCTCGCTTCCATTTGCTGGGATTGGCTGAGTTTTCTGCCTCCTGCCTTATCTTGAGCCCGAGGGGAGAAGGTTCTTAGCCCTGTGCCCTCTTTGTATTTAAGGAGATTTGTAGGGAGCAGCCTCGTGGACTTGATGGAGCTGCTCTGCTGAGCGCCCTGATCCTGCCTGGAGCAAGATGGGATGTGCAAATCCATCTTTGTGTGTCCTCAGCACCGGTGCCAGCAGTGCTGTGCTGCCCCAGCCCACCTGGGTGTCACACCCCAGCACCTCTGGGCCCAGACAGTGGTGATGGGGTGAATCCCACCAGGCACATGGTGGGACTCTTGGCATGTCCTCTGCAGGGCCAGGAGCTGGACCTGGTGACCCATGTGGGTCCCTCCCAGCTCAGGATTCTCCAGGGTTCTGTGGCAGTGCTTGTTCTGCTGCTGGCTCTGGCTAACCAGATTACTTCAAAGCAGAATTGTTTTTTCCGGGGACAGGAAGACCATTAGTAGAATCTGGGCTATAAATCTGTATTTTTTCCTCTTTGGACACATAATTGGATCTCCCGGAGGTGTCCTGGTTGCAGGATTAATGTTGGGTTGAAGCCATATGAGCCATTTGTGTCTGTAAATCCCATAACGACGCCAGCCAGCTCGTCTGCGATGGCACCACAGCCACCGGGCCTGTCCCCAACTCTTGGGGTGCCTGTGGCTCCCTGGAGCCCTCCTGGCATGGACAGGAGGCTCCTGTGTGCTACCAGGGATTGTTGCTGCTGCTTTTGCTCTTTCCCTGGGGAGTTCTGACCCCAATCCCAAGGGAGCTGTCGGGGCTGGTTGGCTCCTCCCTGCAGCCGTGAGGAGAAGCTGTGTCTGTGAGCACGGAGCTGTTTTAGAGCAGGGCCATTTACAAATGCCTGCCTGCTTTGGGAAGGAGACTCTGGGGTGTATGAAATTCCTTCTGGGCACTTCTCCTTTAACCTTCTTTCCCTGAAAAGGGGGCAGTAATCCAGAGTCCAGGCTGGTGGGAATCATTGGTTGTGATAGAAGAATGATTTATAGAGGGATGTGAGTCACTAGATCAGTGTGTGGAGGTCCAAAATACAGAAGGTGACACTGATTTCCAGTGAGCATGAGGTGAGGGAATGATGGAGCCAGTGCCAGGCTCAAACACTGCTGGGTTTGGGGCTTCACAAGTGAAGAGGTGGAGGGGACAACTTTAGTAATGTTTGTAAGGATGACCCTGACGAGGAAAAGCAGCTGGAGGAGGCTGGGCATGGCCAAGATGTCTTGGGATCTGTCCCTGAAGTGCCTGGCAGCTCATTGGTATTCTGGGAGCAGCTGTCCTGGGCAGGCAGCCGTGCCCTGGCTGTCCAGAGCACTGTCCCCAAGGGTGGCAGCCAGCCTGGCACCAGAGCCAGCCCTGGTTCTGTCCCTGTGCCCCAGGGTGTCCCCAGAGCGGGCACAGCATGGCTGGCCTTGCTCAGCACACAGAGGAGTGTCCTGGCTGGGGCCTGGCAGGAGCTGGGGGCCACAGGAAGGATCTGAAGCTGTGGGAGAGAATCCAGAGGGGCACAGACCCAGTGGGGAAGGGTCTGGAGGGGGCACACAGGGAGTGCCTGAGGGCACTTGGCTTGTTCAGCTGGAGAAGAGACTGAGGGGAGAGCTCGTGGATGTCTTCAGCTTCCTCCTGAGGGGCAGCTCTGATCTCTGCTCTCTGTGACAGGGACAGGACCCAAGGGAACCGCTGGAGCTCTGCCAGGGAGGTTTAGGTTGGATACTGTGAAAGGTTCTTCCCCCAGAGAGTGCTGGGCACTGCCCAGGCTCCCCAGGGAATGGGCACAGCCCTGAGGCTGCCAGAGCTCCAGGAGCCTTTGGACAGCGCTCCAGGGATGTGCAGGCTGGGATTGTTGGGGGTCTGGGCAGGGCCAGGGGTTGGACTCCATGACCCTGTGGGTCCTTTCTGACCCAGGTTATTCCATGGTTCCATCAGCAAACCTCTGCAGAGCAGCTGCCCTTTCTCCAAGAAACTGCTCTTGCCAGCTCTTTGAGTTCTGCAAGCAAGGTGGGAACATGTGTGGCCATGGGGAAAAGCTGTTTATTGAATATTATCCCCAGCTCTTGCAGGGAGAGAGGAAAACTTCCCAAGCCATGAGCCTGATGAAATTTCCCTGAGGTGTCTCCCAAGCACGGGCACAGAGGCTCTGGAGCTCTTGCCCTGCCTCACTCCAAGCCTTGCATCTGTTTTCTTGTTCCAGGCAGTTTTGGGATAATGAGATTAAATCAGTCTCTCCTCCTCCCCTAACTGGTGCTTCAAATCCTATTATCTTGTAAAGCATTTGGAATTCTGCCCCCCAAAATTGCATTAAGCTGAGTTGGAAATTCCTTGCGGCTTAGAGTTGCCTCCATACGGCTTTGGGGTTTGTTGCTTCTTGCTCTGCTGCTCCTGTGGGGACACAGCCTCTGGGGCTGAATCCCAGGGAGATGGACTGACCCTGCACAGGGAGGGCTGGGAGGGGGTACACAAATCCTTGCCAAGGGTGGGATTCACCCAGGAGGGAGCAAATGCTGTAAAATGGGACCCCAGCGAGACCCATCTTGGTCCCTTATCCCTTCTTGGTCCTGGTGTGTTCCTTGGGGGATGTTGCTTTGCCCTTTCCCAGCACTTCTCTGCTTCCAGGGAAAAGGGGGAATGCAGACAAGGAGAGGACCAGGCTGGAGCAATCCATGGGTGCAGTGGCAGGGGCTGGGGGGGGGACACCTGGAGCTGCTCTTTGCTAAGGGGTTTCCTTTTACCAACCAAACCAAATGTGATACCTGTTGGAATGAGTCCAGAGGAGCCCCCAGAGCTGCCCCAGGGCTGGAGCCAGGCTGGGAGAGCTGGGGGTGCTCACCTGGAGAGGAGAAGGATCCAGGGAGAGCTCAGAGCCCCTGGCAGGGCCTGAAGGGGCTCCAGGAGAGCTGCAGAGGGACTGGGGACAAGGCATGGAGGGACAGGACCCAGGGAATGGCTTCGAAGTGGAAAAGGGGATTTGGGTGGGATATTGGGAAGGAATTCTTGTCTGTGAGGGGGTGAGGCCCTGGCACAGGATGCCCAGAGCAGCTGTGGCTGTCCCTGGATCCCTGTCAGTGTCCAAGGCCAGGTTGGGCCTTGGTCCCCTGTCAGGTTGGGGCTGGGAGCATCCTGGGACAGTGGGAGCTGTCCCTGCCCATGGCAGGGGCTGGCACTGAAGCTTCTGGAAGGTCCCTTCACACACAAACCCTGCTGGGGTTCTGTGGCTGGGGCTGGACTCGGGCAGATGGCTGTGCTGGAGCTGGGGTGCTGTCCCAAGCAGGTGGGTGAGCAGCAGGTCCTGCCCAGCCCAGCACTGAGCATGTGAGCCCAGCAGTTTGGTAGCCTGTGGAATTGTTCTTGTGTTTCTTATCAAAGTGTTCCTGGGACAAGAGGACTTTAGCCAGGGTAATCTGTGTTTGGAAGGGGCTGTGAGAGCAGATAATGGCTCGTGCCGCTCTTGAGAGCCAAATGATGTCAAATTTTAACTTTCTATCTGGAAGTTGTTTCATGCCTTGTCTAGATCATTGATTTTTATTTATATTTTTATTTTCCCCACCACAAACACACCCTGAGCACCCCAAATGCTGTGACAGTGATGAGGTGAGGGGTGAGAGCTCTCCCTCCCCATTCCCAAAGCTGCCTCTGGTGAAATCTCAGCTCCTCAGTGGAGAGGGGCCCTCTGAGACCCATCCTGCTCAAGGGGCTCCCAGTCCCACTGCTGGAAGTGAGGATGGAGACTGGGACCAGCAAGGGAACAAAGGGGTCACAGCAGAGCAGGTGACAGATGGCACTGTTTGGGGTAGGACCCAGAGCATTTCCCCTCATCCAGGTGGGGCAGAGCAGTTGGAAGCAGCTGAAAGGAGCAGCATTTTGCCCATTGCTTGTGTCCACTCAGAGAGCTGGAGCTGGCATTTCCAGAGGTGACACATGGCACTGTTGGGGGGTAGGACTCACAGCATTTCTCCTCATCCAGGTGAGGCAGAGCAGTTGGAAGCAGTTGAGAGCAGCATTTTGCTCCTTGCTTGTGTCCACTCAGAGAGCTGGAGCTGGCATTTCCAGAGGTGACACATGTCACTGTTAGGGGATAGGACCCAGAGCATTTCTCCTCATCCAGGTGGGGCAGAGCAGTTGTGTCCAGCATTTTGCTCCTTGCTTGTGTCCACTCAGAGAGCTGGAGCAAAGGTATCAGATGGCACTGTTAGGGATAGGACCCAGAGCTTCTCCTCATCCAAGGAAAGGATCGAATTTTGCTCCTTGCTTGTGTCCACTCAGAGAGCTGGAGCTGGCATTTCCAGAGGTGACACATGGCACTGTTGGGGGATAGGACCCAGAGCATTTCTCCTCATCCAGATGGGGCAGAGCAGTTGGAAGCAGTTGAAAGGATCAGCATTTTGCTCCTTGCTTGTGTCCACTCAGAGAGCTGGAGCTGGCATTTCCAGAGGTAACACATGGCACTGTTAGGGGATAGGACCCAGAGTATTTCTCCTCATCCAAGTGAGGCAGAGCAGTTGGAAGCAGTTGAAAGGAGCAGCATTTTGCTCCTTGCCCTGTGTCCACTTGGAGAGCTGGAGCTGGCATTTCCAAAGGTGACACATGGCACTGTTGGGGGTAGGACCCAGAGCATTTCTCCTCATCCAAGTGAGGCAGAGCAGTTGGAAGCAGTTGAAAGGAGCAGCATTTTGCTCCTTGCTTGTGTCCACTTGGAGAGCTGGAGCTGGCGTTTCCAGAGGTGACACATGGCACTGTTAGGGGATAGGACCCAGAGCATTTCTCCTCATCCAAGTGAGGCAGAGCAGTTGGAAGCAGTTGAAAGGAGCAGCATTTGAGCTGGAGCTGGCGTTTCCAGAGGTGACACATGGCACTGTTAGGGGATAGGACCCAGAGCATTTCTCCTCATCCTGGTGGGGCAGAGCAGTTGGAAGCAGTTGAAAGGATCAGCATTTTGCTCCTTGCTTGTGTCCACTGGGAGAGCTGGAGCTGGCGTTTCCAAAGAGTGGGGCGCACATCAGGAGTCCTATGGGGTTCCACACAGGATGTGGCTCAGAAGATTCCAGATGTCTGGCTGTTTCTGCAGGTTGCTGGAGCTCTAACTGTTGGTTTTTGTTTCCCTTTCCCAGTACAGCGCCGTGGACAGCAACCCCCTGTCCCTGTACGTCATGCATCCCTTCTGGAACGCCATCGTGAAGGTGAGTCCCTGTCCCACCCTGAGCAGGACAGCACAGCCCAGGTCAGCTCTGTAACACCATCAGCTGCTTCGTTTGTGGTGCCACTAATGAGTGAGGGGCTGCCTGCAGCCTGCCCCCAGTCCCTGAATGCCTGCATCCCATGCTTCCTGCTGCCCTGGGATGCTCCAGCTGCTCCTGGCAGTGTTGTCTAACACCCAGACAATGCAACCATGGCTGGAGCAGCGCCTGCTCCTCAGTCCATGTTTTAATGAGTTCATCTGTTCTTTTGCTGCTTTCCCATAGATCTTCCCTACCTGGCTGGCCCCAAATTTGATAACGTTTTCTGGCTTCCTGCTGCTTGTCTTCAACTTCTTCCTCATGGCATACTTCGACCCTGACTTTTATGCTTCTGGTAAGGCTGCATGTTCCTGGTCAGGTGGGAAATCTGTGTCACCTCCTCTGCTGGGAATTGGTGAGGCCTCTGGGTCTGGGCCTTCCCAAAGTGACTGGGATAGAGGAGGGGATTGAACTCGCTGGGTTTTGTGACAAGGATTTGTCAGGGTGTGACACCTTCCCTCCGGCTGCCAGGGAAAGGTGCTCCTGGCTGCCAGCGGGTGGGACAGGGAGGAGGAGACAGCTGGAATCTTGGGTTGGAATTGGCTCTGCCTGCAGAGCAAACAACCCAGTGCCCTTGTTTGAAAATCTAACAGGAAAATGTTAGGAAGTGCTGCTTCCCTGAAATCAGCAGGTAGTTTGTTTTGTTTTTCACATCGCAGCTCGTTCCCTCTTGGCAAAACCACCAGCACATCAGACTAACGAGGCCAAATCCTCTTTCTGAGCTTCACCATTCACAGCTCTAAACTTTTCTAACAGTCCCCATGTTCATCTGTCTGCGAACCCAATAGTTCAGTTGTGTTCCTTTGCACATGGAGGAGTCCCAGGGAAAGGATTAATGCAGTGTGATAGTTCTCAGGAGCTTCTCCTCTGTGTTTTTCTCTCCCTTAGACCCTGCCAGGTCTGGTTTAGGTTGCTCAGGAGAGTTTGTGTAGTTCCAAACTGGACCTATCATCAAAACACAGTTACATGGCAGAAATCCTGCTTTCTTGGGACTGCCTGTATTGGTAGATAAGTCGAAGCTGTTGAAGGTTCAGGTGGCACCTGTGGCTGTTGGCCAGGGTTTGGGCAGTTAAGGTCCATGAGCCATGAGAACAAAAGCTGTCAGTAGCTCAAGGTGAAAACCCCCAGGACATCAGACATCCAGAATCATGGAGTCCCAAAATGGTTTGGGTTGAAGGAACCTTAAAGCCCATCCAGTCCCACCTCCCGCCAGGGGCAGGGACACCTTCCACTATCCCGGGTTGCTCCAAGCCCCAGTATCCCATCCATCCTTGCCCTCTGGCAGTGGGAAGCCATTCCCCCTTTTCCTGTCCCTCCAGACCCTTGTTCCACCCTCTGCAGCTCTTCTGGAGCCCATTTAGGCCCTGCAAGGGACTCTGAGAATTCCCTGGAGCCTTCTGTTCTCCAGGCAGGACATCCCCAACTCTCCCAGCCTCTCAGAAATTGGCTTTGGAAGCATGGAGAAGCTCATGGCTTGGGTCCCTTTCACCCACATGTTTTGCGTGTCCTGCTTGGAGAGAGAATTGGTGCTGCTCCAGAATTTTGTGCCTTCCCTCCTCCTTGGATGGCTTTGCAGATGTGATGCCCTCCCTCCCTTTGCTGCTGGAAGGGCACCATCCTGCTGCCCTGAGGAAACAGGAGGTGACATTTCACAGGATCACTGTTCCCCCAGAGACCTCCCTGTGCCCTCCTGCTGCCGAGGATCCATGCCTCTTCCTGCCCTTCTCTTTGGGCTCCCTGATTGCAGCCTACATGATATCCATCAGGAAATAAATATTAACAGGGGAGAAAGGTGCTGGACAAGAAGAATCAATTGTTACTCTGCTTCTACCACAACCAACGCAGTGTGGGTATTAATCAGCATGCTGAAAGTCCCAAATTAGGTTTTATTTTGGATAGTAGCTTGAATCTGGATCGTGTTCACGTTCATTCCATTTTCCTCATGATACAAAATAAAACATTGTCCACCAGAGGAGAAACTGAGTGAAGGTGTGATCCCAGGAAATTCACAAAGCCTCGATGCACGAGTGTGGGTATGGCGTGAGGTGCAGCCAGCTCTGCTGGCTCACTGCCTGAGCCGTGCTGGAGGAGGTGGAGGTGCTGTTAGGGAAGAGCTCAGTTTCCATTGGCAGGATGGGACTGGAGACTGGGCGGGGAATCCTGGCATGTTCCTGCGGGGGCAGGGAGTTGCCACATCAAAGAGGCTCCACTTGATGCTCTGAGAGCCAGTGACTGACTGAGGAGTGTCCTCTGCACACACTTCCACACAGCCTGCAGTGGCACTGCAGAACTGGCCCCAGTTCTCAGATCCCATGATTTTGGAGAGCTGGGAGCAAAGGACAAATATATTCTGAAAGGCAAAGTCCTCACTGACCTGGTTTCATGAGCTGTTATGGGGCAGCTCTGCCATCACATCCTGCAAAGCTCACATCTCAGATTCACTGTTTGAGTCCTTGTGGCTGTGCCTCTTGGGCCAAAATAAACCCTCAGGGAGCACATCCTGAACTGTCCTGACTCTGGTCTGTCTGATCCCTGCAGCTCCTGATCACCAGCACGTTCCAAACGGCGTGTGGATCGTGGTGGGGCTCCTCAACTTCATGGCCTACACGTTAGGTAAGAGTTTTCAGGGTCACCCAGTCATGCTGTGAGTGTTGTCCCCTCTCTCCCCATGGGAAATTTTAGATTCTGTGCTCTTGCCAGGAGCAGTTTCTGGGAGCTACTTTGCAATGTGGAGACAAGGAAGTTGTCCCAGAGCATCTGATGGGAAAGGAGGAAACTGGAGCTGACTTTGAGATGAACTGTGAAACTCTGTCTTGGGTCTGCTCTAAATAATCAGAGAATCCCAGAACAGTTTGGGTTGGAAAGGACCTGCAAAATCTTCTGGTTCTATCCCCTGCTATAGGCAGGGACACTTTCCACTATCCCAAATGTGGGAAATGAATTTGTAGAGAATTCATAAAGTCTGATAAAGGTAAACACAGCACGCATTTGTTTGTAAACAAACAAAACACGCCTATGTAAACATGCCTAATCCAACACCAGGTTGCTCCAACCCCCATCCAGGCTGGCCTTGGACACTTCCAGGGATCCAGGGGCAGCCACAGCTTCTCTGGCCAACCTGTGCCAGGGCCTCCCCACCCTCACAGCCAAGAATTCCTTGCCAATATCCCACCCAAATTTCCCTTTTCCACTTTGAAGCCGTTCCCTGTGTCCTGTCCCTCCATCCCTTGTCCCAAGTCCCTCTCTGGTTCTCTTGGACCTCCTTTAGGCACAGGAAGAGGCTGCCTTAAGGAATATAAAGGAAATACAAGGAAATAAATATAATCTCATCAGGCTGTTGCATTTTTCAGCCTCCCATGGAGCACGGATGGGAAGTCCACTCACAGATTGAGGGTGGAGGTGGGGAAAGCTGCTGTTCCCTGGCCCATTGCTTTGTGTGGAGTGTTCAGGAGAGCTTCATGTGTGGGAATGTGCCCCCTGTTGATGGAGTGACTAAATTATTCTTTAACTGCTTAAAAAGGCAAAAGCCCGGGAGTTTCTCTCCCAATTTGGTACAGAAGACACCTCATAGGACCTTTTGGACTTCACCTCAGACCTGGGGCTGTCTGATTAGACAGAGGCCAAGAGGTCCCACCTAGGTAATTCAATAGAAAAGGAAGAGAACAAAGGAAATAATTGCTTTTGTGGGGTGTTTTAGCAGGAGCAAGAACCTCTTGCCCCTGGCTCATTTTTTCTCTGTAAGAGCTTTGTTATTCTGCCTTTTATTAAACCTTTTTCTATTTCCAACACTACCTCAGAAGCCATCCTGTAAATTTTATGCCATTCTGGGTAGCTGAACTATCTCAGGTGTGATGTATTTCTCTGAGAGCTCCTAAGACCCAACTCAAAGACTAACACACTGTCCATTTTTCTCTCCCTCTTCCCAGATGGTGTTGATGGGAAGCAGGCACGCCGGACCAACTCCAGCACCCCCCTGGGAGAGCTCTTTGACCACGGCCTGGACAGCTGGGCCTGCGTGTACTTTGTGGTCACCGTGTACTCCACCTTCGGCCGGGGCTCCACCGGCGTCAGCGTCTTCGTGCTCTACCTCCTGCTGTGGGTGGTCTTGTTTTCCTTCATCCTCTCCCACTGGGAGAAGTATAACACAGGGATTCTCTTCCTGCCCTGGGGATATGACGTCAGCCAGGTGGTGAGTTCACGCCCTGAGAAGCTGCTGGGTGCAGTGCTGCCCACCGAGGGGTGTGTTCTGCTGTGCATCCAAAGCCTTGTGAGTCAAGGAGTCAGTCCATGGACAGGGACTCTCCATGACAAACAAGGCTTGAAGGATGGACATGGCCTTGGCTCTCCTCTCCCTGCTTCCTGCATGTTTTGCCCACTGGAATTGTTGCTTTATGTAGTTCCCTACGTGGTACCAGTGTGGGTAAAGCCTGGAAGTTTGGGATGCCTTTTGGCACTAGCAGGATCTGGGTCAAAAATTCAGCAGAGCTAATTGGCTTGTTAATTGCTGTTCCTGAAGCAAAGATTCCTGGGGAGGTGCCCCTCCAGACCATGGTCCCTGGGCAGTGGGTGTTGAGGCTGATGGTGATGGACCCCTTGGGGTGTTGGTGTGTCCATCCCTCCTTAAGGAATTCTCTGCAGGAAGCTCTTCCTGAAGAGAACTGGGACCTGGGGATGAGGCAGCTCACCTGGATTGCTGGCAGTGCCTTCCTCCAGCCCAGGCTGCTCCAAGCTTTGTCCAGCCTGGCCTTGGACATTTCCAGGGATGAGGGAGCCGCAGCTTCTCTGGGCAACCACCCTCATTGTAAAAAATAATCCTTTTAACTGATTATCTTATGTCCATTTATTCTCCTCTGGTTTGTCAGATGCTGGGTGGGAAATGCAACGAGTTGGAAGGAGAGTTCAATTACTGCAGCTGCATTAATTGGAATAATAATTTCTCCTACTACAAGGAGACCAGAGCTGGTCCCTGACTGTACTCTGATCCTTTCTCCCAAAATGTTGCTTAACCCAGGTCTTTGAGCTGCCTGCTGGAGAAAGGCAGGGGTGGAGGGCAGAGCAGCGTGTTCCACCCAGCTTCAGGGGACTATTAAAGCTGAAATAGCCCTGGTGAGCTTCTCCCTGTAATCCAGCAGCAGATGGATAAGGAAGAGTCCCTGAATGACCCCTCCAGGGCCACTGCAACTTGTGTAAAACCTGTGCTGTGGTCACCTCGAGAGTTCAAGGCTGTGCCAGGGCATCTCTCCTGCAGCTCCTGGAGATATCCTCCTCATGGAATCAGTGAGGTTGGAAAAACCCTCTGAGTCCATCGAGTCCAGCCATGTCCTCAGCACTGCCAAGGCCACCACTGGCCCATGGTCCCAAGTGCCACTTGCACGTGGTTTTTATATTCCTGCAGGGATGAGACTCCACCACCTCCCTGGGCAGCCCCTGCCAAGGCCTGAGCACCCTTTCCATGGGGAAATTCCTCCTGATGCCCACCCTGAGCCTGCCCTGGCCCAGCCTGAGGCCATTTCCCCTTGTCCTGTCCCTGTTCCCTGGGAGCAGAGCCCGACCCCCCCTGGCTGTCCCCTCCTGGCAGGGACTTGTGCAGAGCCACAAGGGCCCCCCTGAGCCTCCTTTGCTCCAGGCTGAGCCCCTTCCCAGCTCCCTCAGCCTCTCCTGGGGCTCCATTCCCTTCCCAGCTCCCTCAGCCCCTCCTGGGGCTCCATTCCCTTCCCAGCTCCCTCAGCCCCTCCTGGGGCTCCATTCCCTTCCCAGCTCCGTTCCCTTCCCTGGACACGCTCCAGCCCCTGCAGGTCTCTGCTGTCAGGAGGGGCCCAGAGCTGCCCCCAGCACTGGAGGTGCCCCAGCAGTGCCAGCACAGGGGACGGGCACTTCCCAATCCAATCCCTGCTCAGCAGCTTGCCCTTCCTACACCTGGTAACGTGGGATATTTGTGGATTTGTTTTATTTTTCTCCTTCCTGCTGGTGGGTAGGACTGAACATGTCATAGCTTAGAGCTGCCTTTCCCTGGAGCTGCCTGGCACACGTGTGGTGCTGCCAGCCCAGGTGCTGCCAGCCAGGTGCTGCCAGACTTGCCCATCTCATTTCTCACCCCTGCTTGTCCTGTGCTTTCTTCCAGACCATTTCAATTGTCTACATAGTGACAGCCTTTGTGGGAGTTGAGGCCTGGTATGCACCTTTCCTGTTTAATTTCTTATATAGAGACCTATTCACTGCAATGATTATTGGTAAGAAACTCCATGTTGAAGCCTGTCTTTTAAACTTCACCTTTTTTCCCAAACCCCCTGCTATTGACCTGCTAACACTGCTCTGTTTGCTGCCCCCGGGCTGTTGTTGAAGTGACTAATTGAGGGTGTTCTCACAGCCTGAAAACCTTTCCCAGGATTTCAAAACAGGGTTGTCTCCTGCAGAGTTATTTTGGAGAACTTAACTCTGCTCTGTCTGGGCTGACTTCACTCCAGACAAGCTTAGTTTGTCCTCAGTGAGAGCCTGGGGGTAAAACCAGTGTGGTAAACGCAGAGTTTCCAGGGGATAAAGCCCAGTGTGCAGGGGGTGGTGGGACCTGGCTCTCAGTGGAGCCTCCCCAGCCTTGGGCTGGTTTGGAAAGGTCAGGACACTTTTGTTTTGCTGCTCTGGGGCTCCCTCTCACCCCAGAGCCCAAACACTGCGTGGGAGGGAGGTTGCAGCCATGGAGGTGGGTGGGAGCTCTGCTCTTTGGGGATCCTGTCCTCCATCCACCCACCTGAACATTACATCATTATAATAATAATAATAAAAAAATTGAAATAAAGGCCCAGCCTCACTATCCTGTGGTCAGTCAGAATAAGCCACTGCAAAGGGTAGAGCTGAGCTGATGTTGTTCAATGCCATTTGCCTAATTCACAAGTTCTGCTCAGTTTGTTTTCTCTGTTCCTTCAGGTGTTCTTTGTAATTGCTTAATTTTGAGTTAATTGGTGTGTTAAATGTACTTGCACTTTTATCAGGTAGATGTTCCCAGCTTTCTTTTGACAGCTGTGTGACTTAACATGAATAATGAATGTGCTTTTCCTATATGAGAAATTGAGCCCAGTTCCCACACGGGGGAGAGGAGCTGGGTTATTAAAGCAGGAATATTTCCAGCTCTGTTCACACACCTTCTGCTGGATAAACAGGGAAGGAGTTGTGCTGGAATATGATGGATAGTGTTGATGGTTCTGATTTAGGTCAGGAGTTTTCAGTTATTTGGGTGCTTTGTATCATTTATCCAGTTAAATGACAACTTTTTGGCAACGTGGCCACTGGAAATGTCTGCACACAGCCAGAGAAGCAGCAAATTGTCTTTCTTGTGAAAACATTTGTGCCCAGCCATGTCATTTGAGGAGTGTGCACTCGTGTCTCATTAGAGTTGTATTATAATTAAGCTTTGTCACTGTTTAAAGCACAAAACCCGAGCTCCTTAATGCAGCCCTTTCAAATGGAAATGTCTTCAACTTACAGCAGACTTCACCTTTTAATTACAGCTCTTGGGCCAGACTTGAGAGCAGCTTCTTCCAAATGTGCTGAGCTATTCCTGGGGCACCAGGAGCTATTTTTGGTGCACGGAATTTAAAGCAGAGCCCAGCCAGAGCCTCCTGTTCGGGGTGCATGGGGTGTCCCCTCTGCCCTGGGGCACTAACGTGGCACTTTTCTCTTCCAGCCTGTGCCCTCACTGTGACCCTGCCCATGAGCCTGTACAACTTCTACAAGTGAGTTTTGTAGAATGCCAGCAGGGTTTGGGTGGGAAGGGGGTGGAAAATTCATCCTGTGCCACCCCCTGCCATGGGCAGGGACAGCTCCCACTGTCCCAGGGTCCTTCAGGCTCTGTCCAGCCTGGCCTTGGGCACTGCCGGGGATCCAGGGGCACCCCCAGCTGCTCTGGGCACCCAGTGCCAGGATCTCACCACCCTCACAACCAAGAATTCCTAATTCCCAGTATCCCATCCATCCCTGCCCTCTGGCAGTGGGAAATCATTCCCCCTTGTCCTATCACTCCAGTCCCTCTGCAGCTCTCCTGGAGCCCCTTCAGGTACCTACTGCATGCAGCACCAGGGATTTCTCAGTCATTCCATGCATTTTCTTTTCTTTGTTTGTGTTTCAGGGCCTATAAAAATAACACCTTGAAGCACCACTCTGTGTATGAAATCCTGCTGCCCCTGGTGTCCCCGGTGTTGCTGTTCCTGCTCTGCACCACCTGGATCTTCCTGTCCCCCACTGACATCCTGGAGGTCCAGCCCAGGCTCTTCTATTTCATGGTTGGAACAGCCTTTGCCAACATCTCTGTAAGAGCTTCTGCTTTATGCTTGAGGGACTGGAGAATTGCTTAAATTGAGTTTGCACATGTGCTGTGAGCAGCAAAGTGCTCACGGGAAAGGAGTTCCTGCCTCCCTTTGGAGATAAACTTGAAATGGGAGGGCTAAATTTTTGGTCAAAATTTAATTGAGCTGCCTAGTGGTAGAATAATGGGAGTGTTAAGGTTGGAAAAGCCCTCTGAGACCACTGAGTCCAGCTGTCCCCCAGCACTGCCAAGGTCACCCCTGCTCCATGTCCCCAGATGCCACATGCAGGGGGTTTTTAAATCCCTCTAGGGGTGGGACTCCACCACTGCCCTGGGCCTTTTCCAATGTTTAACAAGCCTTTCCATGGGGAAATTCCTCCTGATGTCCACCCTGAGCCTGCCCTGGCCCAGCCTGAGGCCATTCCCCCTTGTCCTGTCCCTGTTCCCTGGGAGCAGAGCCCGACCCCCCCTGGCTGTCCCCTCCTGGCAGGGACTTGTGCAGAGCCACAAGGGCCCCCCTGAGCCTCCTTTGCTCCAGGCTGAGCCCCTTCCCAGCTCCCTCAGCCCCTCCTGGGGCTCCATTCCCTTCCCAGCTCCCTCAGCCCCTCCTGGGGCTCCATTCCCTTCCCAGCTCCCTCAGCCCCTGCTGGGGCTCCATTCCCTTCCCAGCTCCGTTCCCTTCCCTGGACACGCTCCAGCCCCTGCAGGTCTCTGCTGTCAGGAGGGGCCCAGAGCTGCCCCCAGCACTGGAGGTGCCCCAGCAGGGCCAGCACAGGGACAGTGTCACAGATCACACGAGTGACCATCCCCTCTGCTCTGGGGACAAACATCTGTTGCTCCCAGAGCCCACAGCCGGCTCAGGCTCTGTCCCTGTCCCCTCAGTGCCAGCTGATCGTGTGCCAGATGAGCAGCACACGGTGCCAGCCCCTCAACTGGATGCTGCTGCCCATCGCGGCCGTGCTGCTCCTGGTGGTGTCTGGGCTGGCTCCAGGCAGTGAAACGCTCCTGCTGTACCTGCTGACAGCCTTCCTCACCCTGGCACACATCCACTACGGAGTGGTCGTGGTAGGTGACACCTCCTGGGCTGGGTGTGGCTGGGAGTGCTCTGTGAAACTGGGAATATGGCTGGGAATGGTTCTGTGAGCCCTGCGGGATTTGGGGCGGATTCCTTGTGAGAGGCTTGGGGAGGTTGCATGGGATTGAAAGGAACTGCACAGGATGTGGCAGGGGCTGTCCTTCCCCTGGGGTGTGTCAGATGAGTGGGAAACCAAGCACAAAATCCTGGAATAGTTTGGGTTGGGAAGGGACCTCAGAGCTCATTCAGTGCCAACCGTGCCACGGCAGGGACATCTTCCACTGTCCCAGGCTGCTCCAAGCCCTGTCCAGCCTGGCCTTGGGCACTGCCAGGGATCCAGGGGCAGCCACAGCTGCTCTGGGAATTCCATCCCAGCCCCTCCCCACCCTGCCAGGGAACAATTCCCAATTCCCAGTATCCCCTCCATCCCTGCCCTCTGGCAGTGGGAGCCATTCCCTGTGTCCTGTCCCTCCATCCTTGTCCCCAGTCCCTCTGCAGCTCTCCTGGAGCCCCTTCAGGCCCTGCCAGGGGCTCTGAGTCTCCCACTGAGGTCTCCAAGGTGCTGGGAGAGCCAGGCTGGAGTGGGGATTTTGCTGCTGGGGGAAGTGGGAACACAGCAGCTCCAGGGCCTCCCTTCCTCCCGTCCATCTGTGCACAGATCCAGGGATTGGTTTCCTCCTCATGCTGAGTTTTGATTAACAGAGAGAACAAACTTGGAGAAGCCCAGAGTCCCACTGGGAAGCTGCTGAGGAAGGAGGACAAGGGGCCACGTGTCCCAGCTGAAGTGGGGACACCCTCCTTGGCAAGCCCTTCCCTGGGAGCCCCAGTTCCACCCCAGAGCCTATGGAGTCGTGTCCCAGCTGTAATTACAGCCAAGGAGTAATAGCCAGGTTGCCTTGTCTTTCCAATTAGTGTAATGAGGCTTCTGGGCAAGAAGGATTTGAATTACTAAGAAGCTTAAATAAATTTGGTCTTGGAATTGCAGCTGGAGATGGGGCTGAGCTGGTGGTGTAATCCTCCTGCCCATCCCCTCGTGGGAGATTCCCAGTGCTCTGCTCCCTCTTTCCCTCCCTCTGCTTTTCCAAGGGTCCATCTGTGCCAACTCCACTTTGAGCTGAAGAGCCTTTAAAGGCTTTGGGATTGGGGGCATAATCCAAACTGCTCTGAATTTGGGAAGAATGATTAGGATTAAAGCCTCTGCCCTGACTGTGTCAAGCTCAGCCTCCCTTTGCAGGAAGTAAATTATCCAGCTCCGACTTTGAATGGATTCAGGAATATTTTATAGAGATATCTGAGATGATCAAATGAATTTAAACAGCATAATGAAGGAGGAGGGTGTAAAATCCTACAGGTCTGGGCTTAGCATTCCCAACTCCTGCCCCTGTAGAGGGGAAAAACAGAGGGTGAGCCTGCTCCCAGATGTTGTTTGGGAAGGTTGGGAAGGGAGCAGGGCTGTTCCCCGTGGAACCAGTGCCTGGGGACAGGGGTGGGGTGGGCACAGTGGCTGGCAGGGGCTTGGTGGGAGCAGGGAGCAGGTCTGGGGCTCTGCCTGCTCTGCTGCTCATGCCTGGGAGCCGGGATAACCTCCGGGAGCCAGGATAACCCAATCCCGGTCTGCCTCGTCCCCAGGTGAGCCAGCTGAGCAGGCACTTCAACATCCGGCCCTTCTCCCTACGGAAGCCCACTCCGGACTGACTGGGAGCAGAGGAGGAGAAAATCGGCCTGCGGGCTGCAGAAGGACTGTAAATACCTGCTGCAAATACCTGTAAATACTTCAGCCATCACCACAGATCAAACTATCCTCTGGACAGGGCCAAGGACACGCGGGATCCGCTGCAGCCGGGGCAGGGCCGGGCAGGGGGCTCTCCTGCTGCTCTTCCATCCCTGCAAGCTTCTGGGTTTTGGGTGGAGCTGGAGGAGGAGGAGCCTTTCAGGTCCTGTTACTGTACCTTAGACCAGCTGAATGTTCCCAGAGAAGCCTCTGACTCCGGCCCTTGCTCAGGAAAGCTGCTTGGGGATGCAAAGGCTTTACCTGAGCAAAACACCTTGGCCTGGCACCAAAAGCCCAGCTGATTCCTCCAAGGGCAGGGGGGACATCCTGGTGGTGGGAGTAGTTCCTGGCTGTCCCCAGTGCTGCTGTCTGGACAGCCCCTGTGCTGGGCTGGTACTTTGGGAGCACATGGTGCCAGTTCTCCCACATTCTGTCCTGCCTTCCTGCTTTTGGGCAAACATGCTAGCACCTTTTGTTCTCCAGGCAGGACATCCCCAACTCTCCCAGCCTCTCAGAAATTGGCTTTGGAAGGATGGAGAAGCTCATGGCTTGGGTCCCTTTCACCCACGTGTTTTGTGTGTCCTGCTTGGGGAGAGAACTTCTGGTGCTGCTCCAGAATTTTGTGCCTTCCCTCCTCCTTGGATGGCTTTGCAGACGTGATGCCCTCCCTCCCTTTGCTGCTGGAAGGGCACCATCCTGCTGCCCTGAGGAAACAGGAGGTGACATTTCACAGGATCACTGTTCCCCCAGAGAGCTCCCTGTGCCCTCCTGCTGCCGAGGATCCATGCCTCTTCCTGCCCTTCTCTTTGGGCTCCCTGATTGCAGCCTACATGATATCCATTAGGAAACAAATATTAACAGGGGAGAAAGGTGCTGGACAAAAAGAATGAATTGTTACTCTGCTTCTACCACAACCAACGCAGTGTGGGTATTAATCAGCATGCTGAAAGTCCCAAATTAGGTTTTATTTTGGATAGTAGCTTGAATCTGGATCGTGTTCACGTTCATTCCATTTTCCTCATGATACAAAATAAAACATTGTCCACCAGAGGAGAAATTGAGTGAAGGTGTGATCCCAGGAAATTCACAAAGCCTTGATGCACGAGTGTGGGTATGGCGTGAGGTGCAGCCAGCTCTGCTGGCTGGCTGCCTGAGCCGTGCTGGAGGAGGTGGAGGTGCTGTTAGGGAAGAGCTCAGTTTCCATTGGCAGGATGGGACTGGAGACTGGGCGGGGAATCCTGGCATGTTCCTGCGGGGGCAGGGAGTTGCCACATCAAAGAGGCTCCACTTGATGCTCTGTGAGCCAGTGACTGACTGAGGAGTGTCCTCTGCACACACTTCCACACAGCCTGCAGTGGCACTGCAGAACTGGCCCCAGATCTCAGATCCCATGATTTTGGAGAGCTGGGAGAAAAGAACAAATATATTCTGAAAGGCAAAGTCCTCACTGACCTGGTTTCATGAGCTGCTATGGGGCAGCTTTGCCATCACATCCTGCAAAGCTCACATCTCAGATTCACTGTTTGAGTCCTCGTGGCTGTGCCTCTTGGGCCAAAATAAACCCTCAGGGAGCACATCCTGAACTGTCCTGACTCTGGTCTGTCTGATCCCTGCAGCTCCCGATCACCAGCACGTTCCAAACGGCGTGTGGATCGTGGTGGGGCTCCTCAACTTCATGGCCTACACGTTAGGTAAGAGTTTTCAGGGTCACCCACTCATGCTGTGAGTGTTGTCCCCTCTCTCCCCATGGGAAATTTTAGATTCTGTGCTCTTGCCAGGAGCAGTTTCTGGGAGCTGCTTTGCAGTGTGGAGACAAGGAGGTTGTCCCAGAGCATCTGATGGGAAAGGAGGAAACTGGAGCTGACTTTGAGATGAACTGTGAAACTCTGTCTTGGGTCTGCTCTAAATAATCAGAGAATCCCTGAACAGTTTGGGTTGGAAAGGACCTGCAAAATCCTCTGGTTCTATCCCCTGCTATGGGCAGGGACACTTTCCACTATCCCAAATGTGGGAAATGAATTTGTAGAGAATTCTTAAAGTCTCATAAAGGTTCACATAGTATGTATTTGTTTGTAAACAAACAAAACACGCCTATGTAAACATGCCTAATCCAACACCAGGTTGCTCCAACCCCCATCCAGGCTGGCCTTGGCACTTCCAGGGATCCAGGGGCAGCCACAGCTTCTCTGGCCAACCTGTGCCAGGGCCTGCCCACCTTCACAGCCAAGAATTCCTTGCCAATATCCCACCCAAATTTCCCCTTTTCCACTTTGAAGCCATTCCCTGTGTCCTGTCCCTCCATCTCTTGTCCCAAGTCCCTCTCTGGTTCTCTTGGGCCTCCTTTAGGCACGGGAAGAGGCTGCCTTAAGGAATAGAAAGGAAATACAAGGAAATAAATATAATCTCATCAGGCTGTTGCATTTTTCAGCCTCCCATGGAGCACGGATGGGAAGTCCACTCACAGACTGAGGGTGGAGGTGGGGAAAGCTGCTGTTCCCTGGCCCATTGCTTTGTGTGGAGTGTCCAGGAGAGCTCCATGTGTAGGAATGTGCCCCGTGTTGATGGAGTGACTAAATTATTCTTTAACTGCTTAAAAAGGCAAAAGCCCAGGAGTTTCTCTCCCAATTTGGTACAGAAGACACCTCATAGGACCTTTTGGACTTCACCTCAGACCTGGGGCTGTCTGATTAGACAGAGGCCAAGAGGTCCCACCTAGGTAATTCAATAGAAAAGGAAGAGAACAAAGGAAATAATTGCTTTTGTGGGGTGTTTTAGCAGGAGCAAGAACCTCTTGCCCCTGGCTCATTTTTTCTCTGTAAGAGCTCTGTTATTCTGCCTTTTATTAAACCTTTTTCTATTTCCAACACTACCTCCTGTAAATTTTATGCCATTCTGGGTAGCTGAGCTATCTCAGGTGTGATGTATTTTTCTGAGAGCTCCTACGACCCGGCTCAAAGACTAACACACTGTCCATTTTTCTCTCCCTCTTCCCAGATGGTGTTGATGGGAAGCAGGCACGCCGGACCAACTCCAGCACCCCCCTGGGAGAGCTCTTTGACCACGGCCTGGACAGCTGGGCCTGCGTGTACTTTGTGGTCACCGTGTACTCCACCTTCGGCCGGGGCTCCACCGGCGTCAGCGTCTTCGTGCTCTACCTCCTGCTGTGGGTGGTCTTGTTTTCCTTCATCCTCTCCCACTGGGAGAAGTATAACACAGGGATTCTCTTCCTGCCCTGGGGATATGACGTCAGCCAGGTGGTGAGTTCACGCCCTGAGAAGCTGCTGGGTGCAGTGCTGCCCACCGAGGGGTGTGTTCTGCTGTGCATCCAAAGCCTTGTGAGTCATGGAGTCAGTCCATGGACAGGGACTCTCCATGACAAACAAGGCTTGAAGGATGGACATGGCCTTGGCTCTCCTCTCCCTGCTTCCTGCATGTTTTGCCCACTGGAATCGTTGCTTTATGTAGTTCCCTACGTGGTACCAGTGTGGGTAAAGCCTGGAAGTTTGGGATGCCTTTTGGCACTAGCAGGATCTGGGTCAAAAATTCAGCAGAGCTAATTGGCTTGTTAATTGCTGTTCCTGAAGCAAAGATTCCTGGGGAGGTGCCCCTCCAGACCATGGTCCCTGGGCAGTGGGTGTTGAGGCTGATGGTGATGGACCCCTTGGGGTGTTGGTGTGTCCATCCCTCCTTAAGGAATTCTCTGCAGGAAGCTCTTCCTGAAGAGAACTGGGACCTGGGGATGAGGCAGCTCACCTGGATTGCTGGCAGTGCCTTCCTCCAGCCCAGGCTGCTCCAAGCTTTGTCCAGCCTGGCCTTGGACATTTCCAGGGATGAGGGAGCCGCAGCTTCTCTGGGCAACCACCCTCATTGTAAAAAATAATCCTTTTAACTGATTATCTTATGTCCATTTATTCTCCTCTGGTTTGTCAGATGCTGGGTGGGAAATGCAACGAGTTGGAAGGAGAGTTCAATTACTGCAGCTGCATTAATTGGAATAATAATTTCTCCTACTACAAGGAGACCAGAGCTGGTCCCTGACTGTACTCTGATCCTTTCTCCCAAAATGTTGCTTAACCCAGGTCTTTGAGCTGCCTGCTGGAGAAAGGCAGGGGTGGAGGGCAGAGCAGCGTGTTCCACCCAGCTTCAGGGGACTATTAAAGCTGAAATAGCCCTGGTGAGCTTCTCCCTGTAATCCAGCAGCAGATGGATAAGGAAGAGTCCCTGAATGACCCCTCCAGGGCCACTGCAACTTGTGTAAAACCTGTGCTGTGGTCACCTCGAGAGTTCAAGGCTGTGCCAGGGTATCTCTCCTGCAGCTCCTGGAGATATCCTCCTCATGGAATCAGTGAGGTTGGAAAAACCCTCTGAGACCATTGAATCCAGCCATGTCCTCAGCACTGCCAAGGCCACCACTGGCCCATGGTCCCAAGTGCCACTTGCACGTGGTTTTTATATTCCTCCAGGGATGAGACTCTACCACCTCCCTGGGCAGCCCTGCCAAGGCCTTAGCACCCTTTCCATGGGGAAATTCCTTCTGGTGTCCACCCTGAGCCTGCCCTGGCCCAGCCTGAGGCCATTCCCCCTTGGCCTGTCCCTGTTCCCTGGGAGCAGAGCCCGACCCCCCCTGGCTGTCCCCTCCTGGCAGGGACTTGTGCAGAGCCACAAGGGCCCCCCTGAGCCTCCTTTGCTCCAGGCTGAGCCCCTTCCCAGCTCCCTCAGCCCCTCCTGGGGCTCCATTCCCTTCCCAGCTCCCTCAGCCCCTGCTGGGGCTCCATTCCCTTCCCAGCTCCCTCAGCCCCTCCTGGGGCTCCATTCCCTTCCCAGCTCCCTCAGCCCCTCCTGGGGCTCCATTCCCTCCCAGCTCCTTCCCCCTCCTGGGCTCCATTTCCCTCCCAGCTCCAGCCCCTGGACACGCTCCAGCCCCTGCAGTCTCTCCTGGCAGGAGGGGCCCAGAGCTGCCCCCAGCACTGGAGGTGCCCCAGCAGTGCCAGCACAGGGGACGGGCACTTCCCAATCCAATCCCTGCTCAGCAGCTTGCCCTTCCTACACCTGGTAACGTGGGATATTTGTGGATTTGTTTTATTTTTCTCCTTCCTGCTGGTGGGTAGGACTGAACATGTCATAGCTTAGAGCTGCCTTTCCCTGGAGCTGCCTGGCACACGTGTGGTGCTGCCAGCCCAGGTGCTGCCAGCCAGGTGCTGCCAGACTTGCCCATCTCATTTCTCACCCCTGCTTGTCCTGTGCTTTCTTCCAGACCATTTCAATTGTCTACATAGTGACAGCCTTTGTGGGAGTTGAGGCCTGGTATGCACCTTTCCTGTTTAATTTCTTATATAGAGACCTATTCACTGCAATGATTATTGGTAAGAAACTCCATGTTGAAGCCTGTCTTTTAAACTTCACCTTTTTTCCCAAACCCCCTGCTATTGACCTGCTAACACTGCTCTGTTTGCTGCCCCCGGGCTGTTGTTGAAGTGACTAATTGAGGGTGTTCTCACAGCCTGAAAACCTTTCCCAGGATTTCAAAACAGGGTTGTCTCCTGCAGAGTTATTTTGGAGAACTTAACTCTGCTCTGTCTGGGCTGACTTCACTCCAGACAAGCTTAGTTTGTCCTCAGTGAGAGCCTGGGGGTAAAACCAGTGTGGTAAACGCAGAGTTTCCAGGGGACAAAGCCCAGTGTGCAGGGGGTGGTGGGACCTGGCTCTCAGTGGAGCCTCCCCAGCCTTGGGCTGGTTTGGAAAGGTCAGGACACTTTTGTTTTGCTGCTCTGGGGCTCCCTCTCACCCCAGAGCCCAAACACTGCGTGGGAGGGAGGTTGCAGCCATGGAGGTGGGTGGGAGCTCTGCTCTTTGGGGATCCTGTCCTCCATCCACCCACCTGAACATTACATCATTATAATAATAATAATAATAAAAAAATTGAAATAAAGGCCCAGCCTCGCTCTCCTGTGGTCAGTCAGAATAAGCCACTGCAAAGGGTAGAGCTGAGCTGATGTTGTTCAATGCCATTTGCCTAATTCACAAGTTCTGCTCAGTTTGTTTTCTCTGTTCCTTCAGGTGTTCTTTGTAATTGCTTAATTTTGAGTTAATTGGTGTGTTAAATGTACTTGCACTTTTATCAGGTAGATGTTCCCAGCTTTCTTTTGACAGCTGTGTGACTTAACATGAATAATGAATGTACTTTTCCTATATGAGAAATTGAGCCCAGTTCCCACACGGGGGAGAGGAGCTGGGTTATTAAAGCAGGAATATTTCCAGCTCTGTTCACACACCTTCTGCTGGATAAACAGGGAAGGAGTTGTGCTGGAATATGATGGATAGTGTTGATGGTTCTGATTTAGGTCAGGAGTTTTCAGTTATTTGGATGCTTTGTATCATTTATCCAGTTAAATGACAACTTTTTGGCAACGTGGCCACTGGAAATGTCTGCACACAGCCAGAGAAGCAGCAAATTGTCTTTCTTGTGAAAACTTTTGTGCCCAGCCATGTCATTTGAGGAGTGTGCACTCGTGTCTCATTAGAGTTGTATTATAATTAAGCTTTGTCACTGTTTAAAGCACAAAACCCGAGCTCCTTAATGCAGCCCTTTCAAATGGAAATGTCTTCAACTTACAGCAGACTTCACCTTTTAATTACAGCTCTTGGGCCAGACTTGAGAGCAGCTTCTTCCAAATGTGCTGAGCTATTCCTGGGGCACCAGGAGCTATTTTTGGTGCAGGGAATTTAAAGCAGAGCCCAGCCAGAGCCTCCTGTTCGGGGTGCATGGGGTGTCCCCTCTGCCCTGGGGCACTAACGTGGCACTTTTCTCTTCCAGCCTGTGCCCTCACTGTGACCCTGCCCATGAGCCTGTACAACTTCTACAAGTGAGTTTTGTAGAATGCCAGCAGGGTTTGGGTGGGAAGGGGGTGGAAAATTCATCCTGTGCCACCCCCTGCCATGGGCAGGGACAGCTCCCACTGTCCCAGGGTCCTTCAGGCTCTGTCCAGCCTGGCCTTGGGCACTGCCGGGGATCCAGGGGCACCCCCAGCTGCTCTGGGCACCCAGTGCCAGGATCTCACCACCCTCTCAACCAAGAATTCCTAATTCCAGTATCCCATCCATCCCTGCCCTCTGGCAGTGGGAAATGATTCCCCCTTGTCCTATCACTCCAGTCCCTCTGCAGCTCTCCTGGAGCCCCTTCAGGTACCTACTGCCTGCAGCACCAGGGATTTCTCAGGCATTCCATGCATTTTCTTTTCTTTGCTTGTGTTTCAGGGCCTATAAAAATAACACCTTGAAGCACCACTCTGTGTATGAAATCCTGCTGCCCCTGGTGTCCCCGGTGTTGCTGTTCCTGCTCTGCACCACCTGGATCTTCCTGTCCCCCACTGACATCCTGGAGGTCCAGCCCAGGCTCTTCTATTTCATGGTTGGAACAGCCTTTGCCAACATCTCTGTAAGAGCTTCTGCTTTATGCTTGAGGGACTGGAGAATTGGTTAAATTGAGTTTGCACATGTGCTGTGAGCAGCAAAGTGCTCACGGGAAAGGAGTTCCTGCCTCCTTTTGGAGATAAACTTGAAATGGGAGGGCTAAATTTTTGGTCAAAATTTAATTGAGCTGCCTAGTGGTAGAATAATGGGAGTGTTAAGGTTGGAAAAGCCCTCTGAGACCACTGAGTCCAGCTGTCCCCCAGCACTGCCAAGGTCACCCCTGCTCCATGTCCCCAGGTGCCACATGCAGGGGGGTTTTAAATCCCTGTAGGGGTGGGACTCCACCACTGCCCTGGGTGTTTTCCAATGTTTAACAAGCCTTTCCATGCAGAAATTCCTCCTGATGTCCACCCTGAGCCTGCCCTGGCCCAGCCTGAGGCCATTTCCCCTTGGCCTGTCCCTGTTCCCTGGGAGCAGAGCCCGACCCCCCCTGGCTGTCCCCTCCTGGCAGGGACTTGTGCAGAGCCACAAGGGCCCCCCTGAGCCTCCTTTGCTCCAGGCTGAGCCCCTTCCCAGCTCCCTCAGCCCCTCCTGGGGCTCCATTCCCTTCCCAGCTCCCTCAGCCCCTCCTGGGGCTCCATTCCCTTCCAGCCCCCTCAGCCTCCTGGGGCTCCATTCCCTTCCCAGCTCCCTCAGCCCCTTGGGGCCCATTCCTTCCCAGCTCCCTCAGCCCCTCCTGGGGCTCCATTCCCTTCCAGCTCCTCAGCCCCTCCTGGGGCTCCATTCCCTTCCCAGCTCCCTCCCTCCTGGGGCTCCATTTCCCTTCCAGCTCCGTTCCTTCCCTGGAGCCCAGCCCCTCCAGGTCTCTGCTGTCAGGAGGGGCCCAGAGCTGCCCCCAGCACTGGAGGTGCCCCAGCAGCGCCAGCACAGGGACAGTGTCACAGATCACACGAGTGACCATCCCCTCTGCTCTGGGGACAAACATCTGTTGCTCCCAGAGCCCACAGCAGGCTCAGGCTCTGTCCCTGTCCCCTCAGTGCCAGCTGATCGTGTGCCAGATGAGCAGCACACGGTGCCAGCCCCTCAACTGGATGCTGCTGCCCATCGCGGCCGTGCTGCTCCTGGTGGTGTCTGGGCTGGCTCCAGGCAGTGAAACGCTCCTGCTGTACCTGCTGACAGCCTTCCTCACCCTGGCACACATCCACTACGGAGTGGTCGTGGTAGGTGACACCTCCTGGGGCAGGGCTGTGGTTGGGAGTGCTCTGTGTGCAACTGGGAATATGGCTGGGAATGGTTCTGTGAGCCCTGTGGGATTTGGGGCGGATTCCTTGTGAGAGGCTTGGGGAGGTTGCATGGGATTGAAAGGAACTGCACAGGATGTGGCAGGGGCTGTCCTTCCCCTGGGGTGTGTCAGATGAGTGGGAAACCAAGCACAAAATCCTGGAATAGTTTGGGTTGGGAGGGACCTCAGAGCCCATTCAGTGCCACCCCTGCCATGGCAGGGACATCTTCCACTGTCCCAGGCTGCTCCAAGCCCTGTCCAGCCTGGCCTTGGGCACTGCCAGGGATCCAGGGGCAGCCACAGCTGCTCTGGGAATTCCATCCCAGCCCCTCCCCACCCTGCCAGGGAACAATTCCCAATTCCCAAGATCCCATCCATCCCTGCCCTCTGGCAGTGGGAGCCATTCCCTGGGTCCTGTCCCTCCAGGCCTTGTCCCCAGTCCCTCTGCAGCTCTCCTGGAGCCCCTTCAGGCCCTGCAAGGGGCTCTGAGTCTCCCACTGAGGTCTCCAAGGTGCTGGGAGAGCCAGGCTGGAGTGGGGATTTTGCTGCTGGGGGAAGTGGGAACACAGCAGCTCCAGGGCCTCCCTTCCTCCTGTCCATCTGTGCACAGATCCAGGGATTGGTTTCCTCCTCATGCTGAGTTTTGATTAACAGAGAGATCAAACTTGGAGAAGCCCAGAGTCCCACTGGGAAGCTGCTGAGGAAGGAGGACAAGGGGCCACGTGTCCCAGCTGAAGTGGGGACACCCTCCTTGGCAAGCCCCTTCCCCTGGGAGCCCCAGTTCCACCCCAGAGCCTATGGAGTCGTGTCCCAGCTGTAATTACAGCCAAGGAGTAATAGCCAGGTTGCCTTGTCTTTCCAATTAGTGTAATGAGGCTTCTGGGCAAGAAGGATTTGAATTACTAAGAAGCTTAAATAAATTTGGTCTTGGAATCGCAGCTGGAGATGGGGCTGAGCTGGTGGTGTAATCCTCCTGCCCATCCCCTCGTGGGAGATTCCCAGTGCTCTGCTCCCTCTTTCCCTCCCTCTGCTTTTCCAAGGGTCCATCTGTGCCAACTCCTCTTCACTTTGAGCTGAAGAGCCTTTAAAGGCTTTGGGATTGGGGGCATAATCCAAATTGCTCTGAATTTGGGAAGAATGATTAGGATTTTAAAGCCTCTGCCCTGACTGTGTCAAGCTCAGCCTCCTTTTGCAGGAAGTAAATTATCCAGCTCTGACTTTGAATGGATTCAGGAATATTTTATAGAGATATCTGAGATGATCAAATGAATTTAAACAGAATAATGAAGGAGGAGGGTGTAAAATCCTACAGGTCTGGGCTTAGCATTCCCAACTCCTGCCCCTGTAGAGGGGAAAAACAGAGGGTGAGCCTGCTCCCAGATGTTGTTTGGGAAGGTTGGGAAGGGAGCAGGGCTGTTCCCTGTGGAACCAGTGCCTGGGGACAGGGGTGGGGTGGGCACAGTGGCTGGCAGGGGCTTGGTGGGAGCAGGGAGCAGGTCTGGGGCTCTGCCTGCTCTGCTGCTCATGCCTGGGAGCCGGGATAACCCCCCGGGAGCCAGGATAACCCAATCCCGTGTCTGCCTGTCCCCAGGTGAGCCAGCTGAGCAGGCACTTCAACATCCGGCCCTTCTCCCTACGGAAGCCCACTCCGGACTGACTGGGAGCAGAGGAGGAGAAAATCGGCCTGCGGGCTGCAGAAGGACTGTAAATACCTGCTGCAAATACCTGTAAATACTTCAGCCATCACCACAGATCAAACTATCCTCTGGACAGGGCCAAGGACACGCGGGATCCGCTGCAGCCGGGGCAGGGCCGGGCCGGGGCGGCTCCTGTTGCTCTTCCATCCCTGCAAGCTTCGGGTTTTGGGTGGAGCTGGAGGAGGAGGAGCCTTTCAGGTCGCTGTTACTGTACCTTAGACCAGCTGAATGTTCCCAGAGAAGCCTCTGACTCCGGCCCTTGCTCAGGGAAAGCTGCTTGGGGATGCAAAGGCTTTACCTGAGCAAAGCACCTTGGCCTGGCACCAAAAGCAACGCAGCTGATTCCTCCAAGGGCAGGGGGACATCCTGGTGGTGGGAGTAGTTCCTGGCTGTCCCCAGTGCTGCTGTCTGGACAGCCCCTGTGCTGGGCTGGTACTTTGGGAGCAGATGGTGCCAGTTCTCCCACATTCTGTCCTGCCTTCCTGCTTTTGGGCAAACACTTGCTAGCACCTTTGTTGTCTTTTTTTTTTTTTTTTAAGGGGAGGAAAAAAAGACACTCAAAGCTTGTGGTTCAGTCCTAAATGGGGGGCTTGGAAAATCAGGGCTCAATTTCCCATAGGAGTGGGAATGTGGCTTCTGCACATTGTGTGGTACCTGGGACCACGTCTTGACACGTTCCTCTGTGTGTCCATGTGTGTTCCCAGTCTGGGAATGGGGTCTGGGCTGTGGAAGGTGGCTGAGACTAGAGACCCAAGCTCTCCCCATTCCTACCATCATGGATTTGCTGTCATGGGTTGGCTCTGTGGGTCCTTTCCTGCTGCCTGAGCCCCTTTTCCACAGCCAGGAACAGCCTGGCCCTTCCCAACTGCAATTCCACCACTGGGAGAAGCACCTGAAGCCCTGTGTTGGCCGTGTGTGCACCTTCAGGATGCTCCCAGGGGTGGGAACCTTCCAGATCTCCCTCTCTTTGTCCCCAGCACCCGCGTGTCTCATCCAGGCATCTCTTTGTTTACTGTCCACTTGTCAGAGATGTGTTTGCGTTGATTTTATTTTTTAATTTGTTTTTATAATTGACTTCTTCGAGTGGGGTGGTGAAGACTGAATGCTGATTTTCTTTCCTGTTGGCTTGATTCAATGAAGACCTGTGCTTGAATGAAGAGTGTAGCTTAAACCCAGGCTCTGGAAAGGCTGCATCCGGAAGAGAACAAGCACAGCCAATCGTGCAGGTGGAACTACCATGGGAACAAATTCCTTCAGACACTGATTGTTGTGCAACGTGGGGCATCTGACAGCTTGGTCAGAGCAATTTCCTTCTGCAGGGGAAGCCTCTTCCTGCTCTGGGAAGCCTTCAACGTGTAACTGCTATTTAATGCTTTTTCTTTTGGAAATGGAATCACTGTCATGCCAAGACTGGAAGCCCTGAGGTTGAGCTCGTGAGTTCATGGGTTGCTTGGGCAGCCCCTGGTCAGCCCTTGGTCAGTCTTGGTCACCCCTGGTCAGCCCCTGGTCACAGTGCAGCCTGTGAGGAGCAAATTGGGCCCTTCCCAGAGCTGCCATCCCTCATGGGAGGCTCTGGATCTCACGTGTCCCTACGGCTGTGGCGGGGCTGGGAGAGGGGGCCGATGGTTTTTGGAGTTTATTTAATAAAGTAGCTTCCTCCAATCCATTTTACTGATGTTGTACAGCAAAAAAAGAAAACAAACAAAAACAAACCCTCCGTGGACAAATGACTTGGGCTGCACCTGAGTTTTTGAATCCTGCTATTTAATGAAATAGAATTATGGAGATAAATTTAAGTCCTGCTCGCAAAGGAATTAGAGGGAATCTTCAGCTGGGACACAGCTTCCTGTGGGACTTGTTCAGATAGCAGAGCTGGGCTGGCAACGCTGATAAATGTGTATGTTGGATGATTTTCTGTCTAGTTTTGTGTTTGCCCAAGCAGGGAAGAACTGAGCTGTTCCCTCAGGCTTCCAGCTGAACTCTGGGCTCCCAAACCTGGCACTTGCCTTGTCCTGTCTCTTCCCATGGCCATCACTGGCCCCTGAGGACTGGGATGCTGCTGAGGCTGGGAGGAGTTGTCTGAGCTTAAGTCTTGGTGTATAGGAAGAACATCCCTCTCCAAAACTGGAACTGCTTCCTCTGCACAGGCTTTATCTTGGGGGAGTTCTGGCTCTTTGGTGCCTTAATTTATTGCACCTTGAAAGTAGAAAAAAATCTCCTTAAATCAGCGCTGGGCTTTGGGCTGGCTTGTACCTGGTGGGCACAGGGATGGAGCAGAGCCCATCCCAGTGCCCAGGCAACTGCTGGGGAGGGGAGTTCTCCTTGGGCTCTTAGAAATCCAGTGATTTCTGCTCCTGGATTCTGAGAGGGGAATAGAAACAAAGAGACCAAACCCTGTGTGGGTTTAGGTCTTAAGTATTAAAGTGCTCCTGGGTAACAGCCCCTGAGGGGATGTTCTGTGCTGGGCTCTGTCCTTGCCATGGGCTGTGCTCCTGGGGATGGAGAGGGCAGGTCCTGGCTCCTCAGCTCCTCCTGCCTGGTGCCCCAGAGCTGATCTGTGTTGTCTCTTCTTCCAGGGATAGGTTGCTCCAAGCCTGGAACCCTTCCACGGATCCAGGGGCAGCCACAGCTGCTCTGGGCACTGCTGTGCCAGGGCCTGCCCACCCTGCCAGGGCACAATTCCTGATTCCCAATATCCCATCCAGCCCTGCCCTCTGGCAGTGGGAGCCATTCCCTGGCTCCTGTCCCTCCAGGCTCTCTCCAGCTCTCCTGGAGGCCTTGCTTGGTCACAGTGGGGTTTGGCAGCTGCCTCTCCTCATATCCCCCTGCCCCAAGGCTTTGCCAGAGCTGGGAGCAGTGCACTGGAAGTGGGAGCTCCTGAGCTTTAAGCTCTTTAAACAGAGCTGGCCTGGTGTCACCTCCTGGCCTGTCAAGGATCTGCAGCTGGGAGTCAGAGCTGCTTTGATCTCGGCTCCAGTGAGGGCCATAAACTCTTCCCTGAGAGCATCCATGCCTGCTTCTGACAGGGCTGGAAAGTCCCTAGGGAAGAGGGAAACCAGCCTTGGCTCCTCCTGGTTTTGCCCACCTCTACCTCTGAGCTGTGTCAAAGCAGTGGCTGAGGTGACACAGAGGCTGCCCTTGGTGGGACAAGGACGGGACAAGGGGAAATGGCCTCAAGCTGTGCCCGGGGAGGTTCAGGTTGGATATTGGGAACAATTCCTTCATGGAAAGGGCTGTCCACCCCTGGCACAGCTGTGCAGGGCAGGGGTGGAGCCCCCATCCTTGGGGGGATTTAAAAGCCTTGGGGACATGGGACAGCACTTCTGCCTTGGTTGTGCTGGGAATGGTTGGACTTGATGGGCTCAGAGGGCTTTTCCAACCCCAGTGATTCCATGGTGACAATGGGAGCTATGCTGACCTCTTTGCTTGTGGAAAAGACCCTCTGGTCCATCCAGGTGTGGTCAGACCTGGCTGGAGAAGTCCCCAGGCTGGTCTCCAAGGAAGTGGCTGGGCCATCCCCAGGAGCAGAAGTTCTCGGGGTAATTTGCCTCAGCCCACAGCACCCACAGAGCCCGTTTGGTCAGAGCTGGTTGGAGACCTCAAAATCTGCCCCCATCCCTCCCTGCCAGCAGGGACACGTTCCTGCTCCTGTCCCTTGGGCTGAAGGGGACACTGGTGCTGGCAGTGGCCCACAGTGAGGTGCTGTGATCCCAGGGGCCCCGATGGCTTTCCCAGAGTCCAGAGTCTGGGGGTTCAGGTACTGCAGTGGGTGTGAATTCCAGTCTGTTCAATGCTACTGCTGAAATATTTATTGTGTTTAAGCCAAACAGAAAACTAATAAAGTTCAGTAAAGAATAAAATTTTCCACACCTTTTACTGGTGTTTGTCTTTTCTTTCTGCTGAACGTGGTGGAGAGGAAAAGGTGGAGCAGGGACTGGGCTGGAGGGCAGTGGGCAGAGATGGATTCAGCAAGTGACAGAGGGTTTGGGTGGGAAGGGATGCTCAGGGCCAGCTCATTCTGTGGCAGGGACACCTTCCACTGTCCCAGGTGGCTCCAAGCCCCAATGTCCAGCCTGGCCTGGGACACTGCCAGGGATCCAGGGCAGCCCCAGCTGCTCTGGGCACCCTGTGCCAGGGCCTGCCCACCCTGCCAGGGAACAATTCCCCATTCCCAAGATCCCATCCAGCCCTGCCCTCTGGCAGTGGGAGCCATTCCCTGGCTCCTGTCCCTCCATCCTTGTCCCCAGTCCCTCTGCAGCTCTCCTGGAGCCCCTTCAGGCCCTGCCAGGGGCTCTGAGCTCTCCCTGGAGCCTTCTCCTCTCCAAGCTGCTCATCCTCAGCTCTCCCAGCCTGGCTCCAGAGCAGAGGAGCTCCAGCCCTCAGAGCACATCTGCAGGATGTGGGGGAACAGCTGGGCTGGGGAGCAGCATGAGGGACACAGGTGACAGCAGTGACACAGTGTGAGTGAAGCTGCCCCAAGAGCAGCAGAGGAGGCCGCAGGCTGGTGGTGGCCAGTGAGGCTCGGACAGATGACTCTTCAACTAATTAAAGTTGAAAAGAAATAATAAATAAATAGTAATAAATAGTGATAAATTAATATTATTAGTTACTAATTGACAGTATTATTAGTAATAAAAGTAATACACTGTATTTATTACAGCGCTGGATGCATGTGGTATTGTGTCCAAACCCATGTGTGAGGAGTTGCAGACTCCTGCTCTCTTATTTATACAGAAAAGGTTTTACACATCCAAGAGGTTTCTAAGGATGCACAATACACAATCATTATGCTTTTAATATAATCAGCTGAATATCCATTATGGCTGTGCAATTGTCCTCTTTAATTGGGTCAGTGGGCTTCTGGGGAGGAAGTAAGACATCTTCCTCATGGTAAACTCTCACCTGTGTCAAGTTGGGAGGGCTCCTTGACTTGCTGCTCACAGTCCGAACCTCCTCTCATTCTTAGAAGCCAGTGGTATTCACGGCTCCTGCACTCCTGGAATACCTCACCTGGCATTCCCAACCTTGTTTCAGTTATCCCCACCTGGCATCGACTGATTTCCTGTTAAACTCTAATCACAGTATATGATCTTTACTAATTACATTTCTAACTGGACCCCTTGACTCAGCCAGCCCCGAGCAGAGCCCAAGAGCCCCGCGGCCTCTCCCGTGCCCTGGGCCGTGCGCTTCCCCCGGGATAAAGCCAAGGTGTATTTGAGCCGTGCCTCCTCCTTCCTCAGCCTCTCCACGGCTCCCTAAGCGGATTGCCGCGGTAGGTGTAATGGAATTAAGGGATTGCGACTCACAATAGGTTTCGGCAGCGCACTGGGTGCCGGCGGCGCGGGCTGCTCCCACCTTCTCGGGAATGCTCCCACTTTCCCGGGGCTGCTCCCACCTTCCCGGGGCTGCTCCCACCTTCCCGGGGCTGCTCCCACCTTCCCGGGGATGCTCCCACCTTCCCGGGAATGCTCCCACCTTCTCGGGAATGCTCCTGCCTTCCCGGGGCTGCTCCCACCTTCCCGAGTCTTCTCCCATCCTCTTGGGGCTGCTCCTGCCTTCCGGGGGCTGCTCCCACCTTCCTGAGGCTGCTCCCATCTTCACGGGGCTGCTCCCACCCTCCCACACCAGCTCCCACCTTCATGGGACTGCTCCCACCTTCCCGGGGCTGCTCCCACCTTCCCGGGGATGCTCCCACCTTCCCAGGGCTACTCACACCCTCTTGGGGCTGCTCCCACCCTCTCGGGATTGCTCCCATCTTCCCGGGGCTGCTCCCACCCTCTCAGGAGTGCTCCCACCCTCCCAGGACATCTCCCAACCTCCTGAAGCTGCTCCCACCTTCCCGGGGCTGCTCCCACCCTCCCAGGACAGCTCCCACTTTCCCAGGGCTGCTCCCACCTTCATGGGGCTACTCACACCCTCCTGGGACCGCTCCCACCTTCCCGGGCTGCTCCCATCTTCATAGGGCAGCTTCCACCCTCTCGGGATTGCTCCCATTCTTCCTGGAGCTGCTCCCACCCTCCCGGAGCTGTTCCCACCTTCCCAGGGCTGCTCCCACCCTGTCGGGACTGCTTCCACCTTCCCGGTGATGCTCTCACCCTCTCAGGAATGCTCCCACCTTCCCGGGGATGCTCCCACCCTCTCAGGAATGCTCCCACCTTCCCAGGGCTGCTCCCACCCTGTTAGGAATGCTTCCACCTTCCCGGTGATGCTCTCACCCTCTCAGGAATGCTCCCACCTTCATGGGGCTGCTCCCACCTTCCTAGGGCTGCTTTCACCTTCTCGGGATTGCTCCCACCCTCCTGGTGACAGCCCCAGGGCTGCAGGAGCGCTGCAGGATTCCTGCTGCGGGAATTGAGGTACCCGAAGGTGAGGGGTGGATTGCAGCCCTGCCTGGCAGGGGTGTTTGCAGCTCTGGGGGAGGCAGGAGGGCGATCCTGTGTTTGCACCTCCTGAATGTCACTGAATCATCAATTGGTACCACGGCTGGGGTGAAAAGGGACCCGAAAACTCATCTCATCCCACCCTTGAATGGGCAGGGACACCTTCCACCATCCCAGGGGGCTCCAAGCCCTGTCCAACCTGGCCTTGGACACTCCATAAGGTCGAGTGCCTGCAGGTAAGAATCAGGGGAAGTCCATTGTGAAAAACACCAATCACTTGTTTTTAAATTTTTAAAAGTTTAGTAGCAAAAAAATGGTTATAAAAATGCAATATAATTAGAGTAATAAAAATTTGGACAATTAGGATCAGGACAATATGAGACAATAAAAACAAAGAGTTATGGACAGTCCTGGTACCTTCTTCTGGGCAAAATAAGCCTGAAAAAGGACACCCGTTAACAGACGATTAACCCTTAAAAACAATAACCTGTTGCATATTCATACACCTCATCCATGATGCATAAATTCCATTTAAACAAAGGATTCTGTCTGGGCAGTGTCAGCTTCTTCCTCTTAATTCTAACTGCATCTTCAGGGCTGAGCGAGGCAGGAAGAAGTTAATTTCTTCTGATAAGGGAGAAATAAATTATTTTTCTCTGAAAGACTTAGGTGTCCTGTGGCTTCTATCTCAGTGAGAGTTCCTCATTCCTCTCTTTAAAAAAGTATCTTACATAGCATAGTCTCTATTTTAACATTGTTATAACCTAAAACTAGATTTAATACACTACTTAACAAAATTGATACAGTGTAACTTTCTAACATAACACATATAATATTCATTTTAATATTTGCAAGAAGCCAATCATAAAATACACATTTTTCACACTGGGCACAGTGACCACGAATTGACTGAAATTTTCAATTCTCCGTGGAATACGGAGAGGCTTCAACAAAACCTTCAACTTCCAGGGGATGGGCTTTGTCTTGTTTAAGATACTGATTCAGAGAGTCCCCTCTGAAATAATCTTTAATAACTGAGGAGTGTGGAGGCTCAAAAGTCTACCACTGAGGTTCCAACACCTCAATCCTTCAGGGGCAGAAAAAAGTGAGGAGAAACATCCCTCTAAGGTTGGGGTGAGAACAGCCTCCCTCCCACAGGCCTCTGCAGGGACATGTTAATATTTCAAGTTTCATTGGTTCTCCCAGTTGTTCCACCCAGCCCAGCCCCCTGTTCACCATATATGTATATCCTCTAGAATGTTTTCCCCTTTCTCAATCCCTATTGGCCCCGGTTTGCTGCAGTGCTCTGCCCCATTTTCCCATTGGTTTTTCTAGTTTGCTGCCCCTCCCCTGCACCACTTTTCCCTGTTCCCATTGGCCCTTCTCCCTCAGATCCACCCCCTTTCCCCCATATTTAACCGTGCACCCTCCACTCTTCTGGGTCTTTTCTGGACCCTCTTCAAGGTGGTAGACAGCCCTTGGTTCTCCAACCAGAGACTTGTCCTTCACCTTTCTTTCTTAGCTGCTTTTAACAAGTGTGCTCTAGACCTGGAAAAGGCAGGTCACTCTCAGGCATTTGCTGAAGCACAGCATTTCAGAGAGGTTCAGGAGGGCTGGATGTGCTTCAAGAAGGAAAACTTAAAGGCACAGGAGCTGCCCATCAAAAGATGAGGCAGAGCGGGAGGAGACCAGCCTGGCTGAACATGGAGCTTGGAACTCAGAACTCTTTCGGAAGAGGGGACGGGGAGCTTGGGAAGAGTGCAAGGATCTCGTTAGGTCATGCAGAGAGAAAATCAGAAAGGTGAAAGATCAGCCTGGACACTGCTGGGAAAGGTAATGTGAAAAGTCTATATTATATGGTTGGTTCTTTGTAGATATTATGTTGTATTAATTAGTGTTACTGTATTAGCCTTTTTTAAATAGTGTGGTAAATGTTGTTTCACGTTATAATGTTAAAACAGAAATTATACATAGTGAGATTTTTTTAAACTAGCTATGAGATAGTAAAGAAATGCTTTGCACAGAGGTAACAACAATAACAAAACACCTAAATCCCCAGTAAAAGAATTATTGCCTCCTTATTGGAAAAGACAAACTTTCTTACATACACCTCCTCGTTTTTGAGGCACCAATAGAATTAAGGAGGAGAAGTTGACAATAAGCAGAGAAGACCCTTTGTTTAAAAAGAATTTATGCATCATGTGTGAGATATATGAATATGCAACAGGCTATTGCTTTTAAGGGTTAATCCTTTGTTAACGTGTGTGCTTTTGGGGCTTAATTGCCCAGGAAGCATCCAGATGTCCATATTTGCTTTTACTGTCGTTTATTTTCCTAACTCTGATTGTCCAAATTCTTATTGCTCTAATTTTTATTACTATTTTTGTAACCATTTTATTTCTATTAAACTTTTAAAACTTTAAAACAAGTGATTGGCATTTTTCACTGTAACAAAGAGCATTTTTATAAATATATCAACAACTAAACAAGAGCCAAGGAAAATTTCCATCCTTTTTTAGGATGCAGAGGGGATCATTGTCTTCCAAAAAAGAGGAAAAGGGTGAGGTACTTAATGCCTTTTTTTGCCTCAGTCTTTAATATTAAGACCAACAATCCTGGGGGCAAACGGGTCTCTGAGCAGGCAGCCAGGGATGGGGAGCAGAACGGATCCCCTGTAATCCAGGAGGAGGCAATTGGTGACCTGCTGAGATGCTTAAAAGTCTACAGGGCTGGATCCAATTCATCCCAGGGAGCTGAGGGAGCTGATGGAAAGGCTCCCCAAGCCACGCTCCATCATTTATGATCCATCCTGGCTCACTAGGGAGGTCCCAGAAAACTGGAGGTGGGGCAGTGCAACACCCATCTACAAGAAGGGCTGAAAGGAGGATCCAGGGAAGTACAGACTTGTCACCCTGATGTTGGTGCCCAGGAAGGCCGTGGAACAGATCAGCTTGAGTGAAATCACACTGCATATACAGGATCAGCGAATTACAGAATTGTTTAGGTTGGAAAAGACCTCTGAGACCAAGTCCAACCCATGACCAATTGTCCTGGTTTAGGACAAATTAGGGGAAATCTCCAAAAGGGAGTCCCCTAAAAAACAAACCTCCAACCACCCCTCCCCCAATACCGGGTTCGGGAAGGAATTCCTCGGAGGAGCACAGTGGAAAACAAAACCTATTTATTGACAAATGACAAAGAACACTCCCCAACACAAGAAAAGAAAAGAAAACCAGGCAGTGCTGTGGAGGGCGCTGAGCTTCTCTCGCAGACTCCGGGGGTCCTGGACGTCCCAGGTCAGGTCCGGAGCCGGTCCAGTATCTTCGGGGGAAAAGAGAGGAACGAAAGAAAAGGGAAAGGAAAACCAAAGAGCACAGAAAGCAGAAAAAAAAAAAAGCAGCAAAAAGCAGCTATCGGCTAAGAGCTGAGGCAGGAGCGAGCAAGCAAGCAAGCAGCAACAAGCCAAACCAAAGCAGCCAAAGCCAAAAGCCAAGGTGCTGTCACCACCCCTCCTCCCGTCCCGCCGCAGGAAGGGGAAGCTTTCACGATATTGGGATAAAGGCTGTCAACCCACGACACTAATGCACACCTTGTCACCAGCCCAGAGCACTGGTCCTTCCTAGGACACCTCCAGGGATGGACACTCACTCCAAACCTCCCTGGGCAACCCCTTCCAAGGCCTGACCACCCTTTCCAGGAAGACTTTCCTCCTCAGTTCCAACCCTCTTGTATATCACTTATGCAGAAGTCAGGACCAATGGAATGTAAAGTAAAAGTTATGGAAAGTGGTGGAATGCTGAGAGCTCTGGAACAAGTCAAAGCACCCCAACCCATTTGGTTCAGAAACACCTTTGGCAGCTTTACATAACCTGGGCAAAACCCACCATATATGGAGCATCACCAAGGAACCCCAAGGACCCCCAAGAACACACCAAGGCAAAATCAAAAAATCCCAAACATATCAGGAAGATCCCGGAATCTTCTGTAACCACCTATTTAATGAGTATGAATACTTCAGGTTAATGAACACCTGTAACCCCTTGAGCCAGGCAGGCACTTGAGGTGGGGTTATCCCCCTGCACCCATTGCTGCAATAAAGTGATGCTGCTTGTTAATGCACACTGGGGTTTAGAGGGTTTATTTTGGCGACAGTCTTTGGTGACCCAGATGGGACAGTGCTTCTGATGCTCGCAGGATTGAGAGGACTCCAGCACTCACTGAAAGCTTTTTTGGGGAGATCCTCCATTTTCTGGATCAAGTGAGTTCAGGGCAAGGCCCCTGGGATTTTACAGCATTACTAAACAGGATGAAGGGTGCACTTGTCCTAAATCATGGTGGAAAATCCTCACAGGACTGGATTAAAAGGAAGAGTAAAGGGAAGGCACATTGTGGGTTTCAGTAGTCTCCGTCCCAAGGTGCTGAAAGCTGTGCTGGCTGTTTTGTAGGTAGCTTATACAGGTGCCTTGTTTCAAGCTCTGTGGTGTGTGAGTGGTAAATTTTATATTGTTGTAGTTTTGTATCATGGGATCAGGTCAATCTGTTGGAGGGGGAATTGTAAAGAACTTCCCTTTGGGCTGTATGTTGAAACACTGGGGAAAGGGCGTGGGTGGAGATTCCTTGGCAGGAAAACAGTTGGCTGAATAGTGTAATTATTGGTGGCCAATCTGTGCATTAGACAATGAGGGAAAATAGCCAAAGAATGGTTTCATATATAACACCTTATTGTAATTAATGCTGTTTTGTCACTGGGAAGGAAAATGGGATGGAGTATTGTATGTTGATTTATTTCTCACTGCTCCATCATCTAGTACAGCAGAAGGATGGTGGGGTAGTACCTAAAGATGTCATGGGGTTATCAGGGGGGAAAAAGCCTGAAAGATTTTATTCAGCCTGAGCTACAGGAGAGTGTTGTCTTGCAGCTGGAAAGATAGAGTGTCCGGGTTTAACAGAGAGATGTGTGCCAAGGAAGGTGAGAACCTTCCTGGAATGGAAAGATGAACCCCTGACTCCAAATTATTATCATTTTGAAATTACTGGGCTTCTAGGCAAAGATATGGGGAAAGGAATACATGTTCTTTACTAGGAAAAATATAGATAGACATAGATATAGATATAGATATATACGTAGATATGGATATAACCAGACAAACAGCAACAGCTGTGAGAAATGTAAACTTAGAAACTACCACAGACACTGAAGGGTTTGATTTGCAGTCTTGGAAGAAGCTTGGATTGATGTAAAATAAAAGCACACAGACATTAAGCAGAGAAATTATAAACTTATGTTTCTATAATTATAAGTAAGAATATGCCTTAAGTAAGAAACTGTATTGGGCAAGATGGTGAAGGGTTTTATAGTGTAGTGATGTAATTGTATAGAGTAAGCTAAGAGTTTAGCTGTTATAATAGAAGTATAACTGTGTATGTGTAATAGTAGCTCATTGGATAAAAGTATCCCCAGTGCAGCAGAATTAAGGAAAGGTGATAGGTTAGAAAAATAAAATAAACTTTGTGGCAACTTTCTATTGGATTAGAATGTTATGTTTTGCCTTGTAAAGAAACTTTTGACTACTTTGAGCTATGGCTGACCATTTACTCCTTTAAAATCGGATGGCCTTTGAGGCTGATGTTTATCTGAGTAATAAATTGTCTTCAGCCTGGCAGTTGTCCCATCCCTTCTGTAAGGCTTTGATAATAAACAGCAACAAGAGGAACAAAAACCCACCAACCCAAACCAGCCTTTTCTCACCCACCAAGTGATTTCCCTTTGGTGCAGTTACACCCACAACCAGCAGGGGGCGGTGTTGGCTCAGTCGAGGCAGGGAGGCTGCAGTGACGGCCCCGCGGCTCCAGGGGGCGCTGCTGGCTCCCAGCGAGGCGGAGGGGCCACAATGGCTCCCCTGGGGCTCCAGGGGTGCTCAGAGTGGGCTTGGGAACCTCCGGAGGTGGTGGTGGGAGATGGTGATGGGGATCTCAGGCAAGGGGAAAAGTTGGGAGATTGTTGTGTGTGGCGTGGGCATTGTGCACCTGTCTTTCCTAATGTGAAAAACGCTATTTACTTTTGCTAAATTTTTCAAAGTTTAATAGTAATGAAAATAATAATTAAAATTGGGACAATAAAAATTAGGATAATAAAAATCAGAATCAGAAAAGAGAATAAGAGACAATAAAAAGTAAAGAACTATGGATGTCTGGGTGTTTGGTATTTTGCTGAACGGCACACTTTGCTAATAAAGGATTAATCTTTAAAAGTAATAGTTTACTGTATATTCTTTCTTCTTATATAAAATTTAAATATTAATTTCAGCTTAGGGTGGTTTTGTTTATTTTAACTTCCTCCCCATCCTGTAAATTCACTTTTTTTGGTTTTTGGAAGTTTGACTTTTCTCAATAAGCAGGTAATAATTATTTTCTTGGGATGTTGGTGTCATTGTAATTTTTATCTAGATAGGATAATGTGAAGAATTTCTTGGTTATCTTTTTAAATTTTTGAGTTAGTTACAAAAAGTATCTTACATAGTTTCTGTTTTATTATTATGCCATAGCTTAAAAACTATGTTTACTACACTACTTTAAAAAGATGAACACAGCACTACTTAAAAGAGATTAATGTAGTACAAGTCCCAACATAACACATATAGTATTCATTTAAACATCTCTGAAAAGCCAGTACATGTAATATGTATATTTCACACCCCTGTCCCCTGCCTGTCTGCAGCACACAGAGCTCGAGTCACCCCCAGCTGTGAATCCCCTGAACACAAAGGAGACACAGAGCAGTACAAATCAACTCCTTTATTAGCAGAGTGTGAAAAATGCCAGTCACTTCTTAAATTTTTAAAAGTTTAATAGTAATAAAATAGCTATGAAAATAGTAAACAAGGGATGATAACAAAGGTTTGTGGCAAATTAGAATCCAAGCAAGAAGCGCTTGGATAATCAGAAACAACCAACATGGGCCAATAGGACAATAATCATGAATTTTGTTCAATAAAAAAAATCTAAGCATAAAAGATGTTACAGACACCTTAAAGGGTAATGAAATACGTTTACTCTTTCTGGACACCCAGGTAGGACAAAGAAGACAATAAAAAAAAGAGTTACACCTTGCTAACAAAAAAGATTAATCCTAAAAAAGAATAATTCCTTAAAAGCAGTAGCCTGTTGCATATTCATATATCTCATACATGATGCAAAAATTATTTTCAAACAAAGGGTCTTTTCTGGTTATTGTCAAGTCCCCCCCTCATCTTGTAAATCAATTGTCTTGGTCCCTCAAAGTCTGGTTCTTCCCGATAAGAAGGCAATAATTCTTCTCTTGGGATTTTTGGTGTCTTGTTGCTGTTCTCTCTATGCGAAGAATTTCTTGATTTTCTTATCCATTCCTTGAGCTAGTTAGAAAAATATCTTCCATCACATAGTTTCTATTTTATATTATGCTATAGCCAAAAAATTTTATTTACCACACTACTTAAAAGAGATTAATACAACGTAGCTTTCCAACATAGCACATATAGAATTCATTTTAACATTTGCAAAGAGCCAATGATATAATACGCATTTTTCACACAGAGCCTGCAGGGGATGAGGCTGAAGCAGCCCTTCAGCAGCTCTCCAGGAGGGCTTGGCCCTCCCATTGCCAGTGGGGTTGCAGCACCTGCACAGCCAAAGCCCCCACAGCTCCCTGGGGCAGAGCCAGCTGGTGCCACCTTCTCCAGAGCACGGCTCTGGTGCCACCAGCCTGCCTGGGCAGCACCAGCACTGCCCCAAGGGCTGCTGCAGAAGGTGCTGGCAGACAGGATTCTCCACATGGGGCACTCCAAAGGCTTTTGCTCAGCAGAGGGGCCAAGGGCAGGAGCAGCTCCTGCTGGGGCTGAGGGCTGGAGGGAAGGGCAGCAGCCCCAGGCACCTGAGCAGGAGCGGCTGCCCTGGACAGAGACACAGCACCCCTGAGACAGGGAGTGAAAGCACTGCCTGAGCCTGGGGCAGTTGTGTCACTGCTTTCCTGAGCCCGCAGGCACAGCAGCTCCTGCTGGGAGAACGGCCTCAGCTGATCCAGGAGGCTGCAATGAGGGAGGGAAGGATGACACCCAAAAGCCAAGGAGCCCAGCTTGCAGCCAGCATGGAGCTGGCCTCAGGCCCTGCAGCACTTTCTCTGAGCAGGACACCTCCTTGCTGCAGGAAAACTGCCTCTGGGGTGTTGGATTATAACCCTTCTCTCACCCAGAGATGGGGCAACTGAGAGGGGTTTTAAAAACTTTTTATTCCATTTTTCAGTCTCCTATGAAGAGTGAGACAATACAGATGTTCCAATTCACACCATCACAATGAGAAGCTGACTATTTCTTGATTACAAAACATTGGAAGCATTTCTTGCCTTATTAGCTTTTTGCTACACCATGCTGTAGATGCCTTAAAGCCAATTATTTAAAACTATAGGTGGCCTTGGAAAACATATGTATTGTATGAGTGGCCCTTGAGTCCCAGTAAAATATCTCTATTGTATTTGAATATCTGTGTATAGGCCTTGCCCCGGCAGGTCCCAGTTATCAATGGGCTTTTGTGATGTCCTTCAGTTCAAGATAAGTGGAAAAAGGGGGGTTGGCCTGTCAGGGAGAGTCTAGGATCCCTTGATTTGAAGATCTGCTGCCCACAAGAAAACACTGAGAAGGTATGGGACTCTTGTAATATGATAATAACATCATAAAACTATCCCTCGTGGGTGCTCTTACAATGCATTTTTTATAGTTCTATTTCTCTAAACTATCTAATCTTATTTGCAAGGCCATCTTTCCAAACTTGTTTCTATCTCTACTTCTCTCTCAACCATATCTGTCTTATTCTATGGCATTCTAAGTTAGCATGTCTTATCTCAAAGTTTGCATACAGATGTGCACTGTGTGGGCCTTTTATCAGGCCTTGAGAACTCTCCACAAATCTATTTCTCATATTTCCCCTCTCTCTTGGATAGAAAAAACTTTTTTAATGGCCTTGTTCATCATTTTTTGTGCACAGTGAAGTACACAAGGCACTATTACTAACATTGCTGCAATAACAAGCAATACCTATAAACCTATTCTGCAAAGTTCTTTTAGCTAAGGTGTAAAACTCCATCTTTCAAACAAGTTGTCTAATCATAATCTATTGTTTGTTTTAATTTGATTTGTAAAATTTCTGTGTTTTTGAAGTGATTTGTGGATGGATATTGAATGGTCAGACGAGTTCATACAACACAGTCCTTCCAAATCCTCACAACTATGTTTATGTGCCAGTGAAGGAAAATCGATGGGGGCTCTGTTCTGTAAGGTTGCATGTTTGACAGCACTAGGATCTGTCATCATGTTACTAACTGCAATGGAAGTAGTATTGATGTTTTTGCTCAGCCAACACCACAATTGGTTTAATTGTTTTAATACCTCACCTGAGGGAAGTTGAGGTAGAAATAAAGCTGATGTAAGTTGTTTTGCCAGGCTCTAGGGTTTGAAATTGCTATTACAGTTTTCTTCATAATGATGGGCAAATCTTTTTTCTCTATGTTTTCTCTTGATGGCTTTTTTAAACATTAGGTGCTATCACAGTGAGCTGTCCAATGCTATGTGTGCCACTTCTCATTTTTGAGGGAATGCCTTGCCAGGCTCTGTCTCTACAAATGAGTTAATATCTTTTTGGCAATTGCCGTGGGGACTCATCGAGGTTAGCAACTTCACCCCCTAGAGGAACTGGGGTAGCACAATTGCACCACAAGCTTGAGTTTCTGTACACAGGATGGAGGGGAGTAACATTTAATTGTGGACCTCCCTGGTACTGAAACTCAGCACAAAATTCCATTGCTAATGAACCAAGAATTTCTAATTCTTGAGATCCATAAGGTGCTTTAAATAGATCAGACAAGAAGGCAAGAGGATTCTGGCTTTCTCATGAAGTGAGGCATTGCTGAGCAATGGCCACAGTAACATTATTTCACCAAAATTGGGAAAAGTTAGATGCCATTATCTGAACATAATTTGAGAGTGTCATTGTAACTGCATTTTGTGGAGAGCCTGGTACAAACTTCTCCTAAACTACAAAGCTGTTGTGGTTCTTCCTTCCCATGAAAGTGGCCTAATGCTTCCCTAGCTCAGACAGTGCTTCCTGCTTGGTAATTCTCCGCCACGCCTCAGGGATTTCTCCTTTGCCCTGAAATTTCCCATTGTGCAGAGCTTCCAGCTGTGTCCTGAAATGAGACACAAACCATTTCCAGTATGCCTGCATGGATGGATCAGGAAGAATATTCCAAGTGGAAACAGGAGGTCCAGCATCCCGGTATGTTTTGTAAGGGATCCATGGGCCATAACCAAATTTGAATTTGCAGTCACTTGCAACAAGGCTGGAACAAATATCAATGACCAGCTCGTGTGTATCAATCTCGAAGCCAAGAAAATGTTTCCACCATGTCCATCCTGTCAAAGCTTTTGGGCGATGGAAGACCAGCTGATGGTCTCCATCGTGATTCCACATGGTGTTTGTGCAGACAGCCCCACAAAAGGGACACTGTGCCCAGCACCCTGAAAAATGCTCTGCCAGGATGGTGTGAGGCTGCCTTGGAAACGAGCTCAGGTCAGCATCATCAAACCTTTTCATGAGCCATTCCCTGAGGTTATTCAGAGCTTCTGTCATGGTACTGCTCAGGAACTCAATGTCTGTGACCTCCAGGTGCTCAATGCTCTTCAGGTCACTTCTGGGCAAGCTGATCACCTCTGTCAGCTCCCTGCAAAATTCATCCAGCCAAAGGGAGATTTTATCTTCTCTGTCTTTTCTGTCTTTGACAATCCGGGTTGATAAAGAAACAGCTGAAAGGATGTTTTTATAGAGAATATCAAGGGAGGAACCCAAAAAGTTCCTCAGCCTCCTACTCCCATCTAAACAGTGACTCCTAACTCGTTCTTTGATGTAATGCTCACAAAACTTTTTTGGAGACCTAAGGTACTGCTTGAAATACTCAAAATTTTCCTGTTCTGCCAGGTATCTCAGGATGCAAACTTCCAGATTGGCTCTGCTGCCCTGGAATTCTGGGAATTTCTGCATGTCCTCAGCGATGGCTTTCGATGTCCTCTCATAGACTGCCCGGTGAAGAGCTGGGGCAATCTTGTGAAAAAGGAAAACAGCAAATGTTGTGACAGAAGTGGCTCCTTGGCAGGAAATCTGGAAACACTGGAAGAAATCTTCTCTCTTGCTGTTCAGGTACACAACTGGGTCATTTTCCTTTCGGAATGCTTCGTGCATGGCTTTAAACCTTTCTGCTGCCATTCTGCACAGATGCAGAGACAAATCTATGCTGTAATCTCTGTTAAAACTACATTTCCCACTGCCGGACACAGAGTCCACACCTTTCTGTACTTCATTGAGTATTTCATGAATAAAATTTCGACTGTAATCGCGTTTCTCCTCTTCCTTCTTAGCAATGTTTGCCTCCACACGCGCTATGATGTTGTCTGTGATGTGTTGAAAGTTGATCCTATCAGCATTGGAAATGCTCCTGGGATCTGAGATAAAGCCTAAATACTTTTTCTTCATGATGTGTTTCTCCGGATCAAAAGAAAATCCTCTGCCTCTGTGAAATGACGTGATCCGTGCATGGATACACGGCTCCTTAAAGTGCTCTACAAGGACATCTTCAATTTCTGCATCGATATCCACCAGTTCAAGAGGAGGAGCAGCACGGGAGACTTTGGCAATCCACTGGTTCCAGAGGAGAGTAAAGTTGTTCTTCAGTTCTCTTTCACTGAGGCTCTTCCCTTTCAGAGTCACAGCCAGCTCCTGACTCCTTCTCAGGAGCTCATCTTCATAGTCCAACTTCCTTGCATCCAGTTTCCTCTGCTCCTTCTGTAGCTCAATAAGATTCTCACATTTCTTTTTTGTTTCATGAAGAAGAGTCTCTTTGAGTTCTTTCAGCTTCAGCTCTGTGCTTGATTTCCACTGGATCAGTGTCTCACGGTCTTTGTCTTCTGTGAAATACTTTTCCACTTCTTTCTCAATGGCATCACTTGTCTCTTGCATCAACCCTTCAAGGTGTTTTATGGTGACATTCTGCCAGTCCCCATTCCGAATTTTGTTGTCCAGTCTCATCTGTACATCTAGGATGTGACTCCTCAGCCTCCAGGCCCACTGACTAAAGGCACTTTCCAGTCTCCTGTACACAGCAATCTCCAGGGAATTTTTGAAGCTGAACACAAAGTTTTCATTCAGCAAAGCATTCCAGAGGTCACCAATACGATCTTTCAGGCTCGAGAGCCTCAAAATGCTGTGCTGTGACTGCTTCTTGGCAGCCTGGAGGATTTTGCTCTTGAGTTGCTGGACATTCTGACTGTATTTGGGGTTCGGTGGTGCCATTGGGGGGTTTCCTTCCCACAGGTGAGCAAAGTAGTGAATGTGGGTGTTCACATCAAAGGCAATGACATCGCTGAAGGAGGAGATGTCACAGAATTCCTGCTGAGCAGCTAGCACAGTCATTTCATCCAGCTTTTCCTGCAAACGCCTTTGTCCTTCCATGTTCTGCTCCTTGGCAGTTGCTTCTCCCACATTTTGGTGGACAAAGAAGCAGCTTGGGGAAAGATTGACTTTCTTCATCCTCAGGAAAGCCTGCACAGCGATCTGGAGAACATCTTGCATTTCTGATGGATTTTCTCCAAAGATATTGATCACAGTCAAGTTGCCAACACCAATGACAAAGGTGGCCAGCTCGTTGTCATGGTTCAGCGACTGTTTATTAGACACCTCGATGGCACGGAGTCCCTCTGTGTCAACCACCAGCACAAAATCAAAGCCCAAGTCTTGCTGCAGCTCCTCGCCCACTGGGATGAGCTGCATGAAGGCTCCGCGGGTGCATCTCCCTGCGCTGACACTGAACTGCAGACCAAACATGGCATTCAGCAGGGTGGACTTGCCTGTGCTCTGGATGCCGAGCACGGAGAGCACAAACACTCGTTTGTCCCCCAGCCTCTCAATTAAGCTGTCAAAGATTGCTCCCACCCAGCGCAAGGGCAGGTAAGAAGCGTCCCCATCCATCAGCTCCACGGGGTACCCTGAAACCATCAGATCTGCTGCAATTTCTGGAAGTTTGACCAAATTGTCTTTCTTGGAGTTCGTTAATTCCAGAGCTTCATAAATCTGCCCTACCTCCCTCAGAAGGTGCTCCAGGCCGATGGATGAATCGTTGATTTCATCAGAGAGAGCATCCAAGCAAATCAGCAACTCATCATTGCCACTGAGTTTTTTCTTGCTTTTCTTTCTTGACAGGATTTCAGACCATAACTTGTGATAGTTTCTCCTCAGTTCTTCAAGGCGACCACAAGACAGCTCATGCATCCAGACCTTCATCCAGTGCAGGAAGTATTCCTTGGTATCTGCTGGCTGGGCCTGGAGAAAGCCAAGGAATGATTTCATCAGAGCATTGAGAGGGAAAGCTTGGTCAAGTTGCTTTCTTCTTATTGCTTTCTTCTCATTTTCAATTTGGCTCCGATGATGCTCAATGCTCTTGTTCCTCTTCTCCTGCAAGCGAGTGAGTTCTTTGTCCTTTTGGCACCACTGGTGCCACAGTTTTCCTTGCAGCGGCAGCAGCCGGGATTTGATCTCAGACAGCTTCTCTTTCTTCAGAAGCTCCACCAGCTCCTTTGCCTTTGCTTTGGCTGTCACACACGCAGCTCGATCTGCATCCACTATGAATCCATGCTGGCGAGCTTTGTCCACACAGGCCTCCAGGCTAAAACATGGATTAGAACCTTCCAGGAGATCCCCAATTGTCTTGGTGAGCTCGTCCACCAGTTCTGCTTCGTTTCTGTTCCTGATCCCTATTGTTATGGTTTTGCTGGCTTGTCCAGCTGCAGTGTTCTCTTTTTCCGTGAGAAGACAAATGAAAGGCCTTTGTGACTGCCACAGGCCCTGCAGGATTTTTTTCCCCCTGTTGTCCATGTGCTCCCAATCGGACACAAGAGCCACATTGATGGCAGATATCTCCTGCAGGAACTGCAGCTGTGCTCCGTGATCCCTGGCATCTCCATGCAGGTTACAGAAAGCCACACAGCACTCAAAGGTGTCACTGGGGCTTCCACCAGGGCAGTACCAGGCGATCTCCACCAGCCCCTCCATCAGCAAACGCTCTCTGGTGCTGCCTCTGCAGTGGCGGTGGAAGAAAGTGTCGTGTTTGCGTTTGCTGAGCAGAGCATTGAGGAGCTGGGACTTGGAAGAGGAGGCTGAGCTGCCAATGCGGATGAAGGACACAATGGGTGTCTGTGCCTGAAAGATGAGTTTGTTGTTGAAACTCTTTTTTTGGGCCTGCTTTCCTGTCTTGTCCACCTCTTTCCAGCTCCTTTGGATATGGCTGAGGGCGTAGAGAGGGAACTCAATACGTGAAAGAGCTTGGGTTCGGCACCAGCAGAGGCAGCGCCAGTTGGCAGATTGCCAGCTTGGTTGCCAGGGACTGTCTCAGGAAGTCATCAGCACAATGGAAAATGGCCATCTGCAGGTCCATGGGGTGCACATGGCTGTCCCTGCTTGCATGTCCAGGGACTGCTTCCATCAGTTTATCAAAAAAGTTTTCAAAGGAGTCTGATTGTTGATCCTCTTGCTCTCTGGTTTGTGGCATGGGTGCAAGGCCTGGGTTGCTCCTTTCCCAGCAAGTCAGGTACCTCACCTGGTAATCCACAGTTAACAGCTTCTGCAAGAAGTATAATGGCAGTTCCTTGTCCTGGCTGGGCTGGCTGTCCTGCAGAGATATCTTGCAGATGGTGTGGAAATCTCCCATCCCCATTTTCCTTGGATAGTGACTTTCCAGTCCAAGGCGCTTGAGCAGCTGGAGGAACTCCTGGTTTGAAATGGCTTCATTTTCTTTGGATTCACTGCTGTCTGACTTGGACTGGGACTGACTGGGTGGCTCAGGTGTTGGAAAAGTGTCTTCCAGGTCTCTGAGTATGTTCTGCATCCTCTGTTCATCCCATTTGTCATCCAAGCACCCACTGATCAAGGAGTCCAAGTCCCATTCCAGCCTCTCCCAATCTTCATCTCCACTGTGCTTTTGGAGGAGATTCTTTATCCGTGTGGACCACAAGCCTTTCATGTAACCTTCCATGAAAACCAAACGCTCCCTCTTCTGCTCAGGGGACAGCTCCTGACTTTCGGGTGTCACAGTCAGACCTGTCAGCAGGAGGAAGGCCTCAGCCCTGTCAGCATCCTGCTCCTTCAGGTTCACATACTCCGCATGTGCCACTTCCATTTCCTTGGCCATGTACTGAATTTCTGGGTGTCCAAGGAGGTGCTGAAAAGTGCTGCTTTCCACCTGGTACCCTGTGCTGGTCACAATCAAGAGCACCAACAGTTCCATGTCCTTCTGAGCCTGTTCCTGGAGAGACTGGAGTAAGGAATAAATGGCCAGGCTGCTGGTCTGGGTGGCTTCTATCTTTGCTTTATGAACATCAGAAGCAGAGCTTCCTTGTGCGTAGGTGACAGCATGGATGTGCTCCTTCATTTGCTGCAGTGTTTTGATGAGCTCTTGAAGCTCAGAGACTTTGGGCGATCTGGGAAGCGGGTGCTCAGTCTGGAAGATCCATTGCATAATGAAGGAAGCCTCAGGGAAGTCCTTGACAGAGTAGATATGAGGATTCAGGAGGCTCCTCAACATTACCTTGATAGAGGTGGTGTTTTCTGGAGGTGTCTCCTGGCAGCTCTGCACGGTGTTCACCAGGAAGTCCTGCAGGGCTTTGTCCGACAGGCACACGTTGATCCACACACTGGGGTTCCTGGTTTTTGCACTCAGATTATCTTTTAGCTCCATCAGCATGAGCAGCTTCTCTTCATCCACTTTCGTCACCTCCCAGGTCTTCACAGTCCCCATGAAATCTCTGGCCTCTTGCACTGCACTGCTCAGTTCCTCTCCAAAAACGGTGCCGATGCTCTGATTCGTCAGCGCTTTGTACCCAGCCCTGAGGGCTCTGCTCATCTGACCAACAGACTTAAAATCCCCACAGTGATTGCACAGGATGATGTCCCACACTGGGATCAGCTGAAAGCCACGGTCGATAACGCACCACGTTGTGTTATCAGACACGAGCCCCGTTTTCCACTGAGGAAGGGAAGCTGTGTCTGCTGGGCCCCCTGTGTTGACCACGTAGAGCTGAATTGCTGTATGAGAACTCTCTCCGGCTCTCCCGAGGACAGAAGCCTGTGAGCTGGATTTGGAAATATCCAGGGTCCCTTCTGCACTGGCCCTGAAGCCACCCCAGCTGGCCCCAACAAAGCTGTTCAGTGCTTCAGACGTTTGTCGCTTCACCTCTTCCCGCTGCTCAGCTCTGAATCCTTCTGTAGACGCCTTCCACCAGAATATCCCCCCAAAGTGGAGGGGACCCTGGTTTATGTGGGACCCAAACCTGCTGAAGAAGCTCTCACACATCTTCACCAAGGTGGGGTTGTTTTCTTCCCAACTGAATGTCAAAAGCTGCTGCTCCATGTCTTGCAGCTCCCGCAGAGCCGCATCAGAGAGGCAAAGCTGATGCCTTTGGAAGTAGCAGGAGGCCAGAGGGATGTACTGGTACTTGGTGGTGCAAAAGTAGCTCTGCTCAGAGTGGGACTGGTGGGTGTCCTGTGACTGTGAGGAGCTGCTCTGATCTACACCCCCTCCCAGAGTAATCCCCCAGAATGAGGATTTGGCAGAAACGCTCATGCTGAACCCCAGCTGCTCCATGGATCTGGTGAAAGTGGATTCTGCTGCAGAGGAGGAGAACTCCTTCCTCTCAAGCAGGGATCCTTGCTCTGGACCAGAGAGCTGGAACCCCTCAGGAACCCTGAGGAGCTGCTCTCGCATTGCCAGCACATCTTCAGGTCTGCTGGTTCTGTAGATGCCCTGCAGGGCCAGTCCCCAGGATGCCCACCTCAGCACCTCCGTGTCAGGGATGTTCTCCCTCCTGCCTGCTGACAGCTCCTGCTGCTCCAGCTGCTTCTGGATGCTCTCCAGCATATCCGCCAAGGGTTTCTTTGGCTGTGGCCAGAACTCTTTGGGAATCTCCATGGCTCGCCACAGAGTCTCTGCTTTCTCCCTCAGAGCATCCTGGCTATGGCTGCGGCTCTTGAGCATTTCTGTCAGATCCTTCAGGGCTTGTTTGGCCTCATCTTGTCTCTGCTTTGTCTTCTCTGAGTTTTGTTTTTGTGTCTCCTGACACGTTTTGTCATCTGTTATGTTCAGGAGTTTCTGGAGTGCCTTTTTCTCCCAGGGATGCTGTACCTCACACTCCAGCCTGAGGTAATCTTTATATTCCAGATGTTGCAGGGCTTCTCTGCACTTGATTCCCAGGATCTGTGAAGCTTTGGGCAGCCAGTATTCAGCATCCAGTCCTTCCTTCTGGAATGCCTCTGCCAGGGTCTGTGCCTTTGCATCCTCCTCCTGTGTGTCCTCCTGTGAAGCCATGGCTGTGGAGGAAGAACAGAGACTTTGCCTAAGGTGTTGTCAGAGGCCCCAGGCTCCTGGCAGAGGCTCTGCAGCAGCTGCAGCCCTGGGGATTGCTCCCATCTGAGACAGCGTAAAAATCCCCCAGAGTAGAAATCCATTTTGATTTAGGAGAAAAGTACAACTTTTAGCCTGTGCAGCCTGGCCTGGCTGCAAGGCCGAGGCTAAAGGGAAAGCTGTGTCAGTGAAGACAACGATAAGGGGAGGGAGACAGGCAGAGATAAAAGAGACAGAGAGACTGCTGTCAGCTTGACCTAGGAATTCTTTCTGATAAAGAACAACTAGAAGCAAATGTCATGCGAAATTCATAAAAATGAATATGTATGAACCCATTGTGAAACTGTATGCATATATATTTGAGAGGGAGATAAAAAAGGGACCAGAAGTTCCCAGAGGTGTGCATGCCTATTGAGGTGTCGTGGTTTGACAGGAAGTGGATTTCTGAGATTTTGTGGTCAGTCCAATTGGATGCTCAGGTTTGGTATTGACATCTGAATTGACCACTGAGATTTGGATACGCCTCTGAGAACACACAGGGGTTAAAAGCAGAGCTCTCCCCTGGGAAGCTCTCTTGGGACTTTGTCAGGGAAGAGATCGGACCTGCCTCCCCCGTCCAGCTGCTGCTGCTGGGCAGGGGAGGGGAGCAGCCATGGTAGGCCTGGGCCCAGACAGAAATGCAGAGATCGAGGGGTGGAGAGGCCTTGAAGATAGAAGGGTGGAGGAAACACCAAGAGACATTGGGCTTCCCCCCCCCCACCCCCCACTTCCCCCCCCCCCCCCCCAGAGACAGAGTGAGAGAGAGAGAGAGATGGTGCCTGCAGTGCCTGGGACTGGACTGTTACCTCGAAATTTGATATCATGTGCTGTTAGCACTGCCCGGCCTGTGGAGAAAGGGGGGGTTGGCACCAAGAAGGAGCTGGACCGCTTGTAGGAGCTTTTAACCCCTTTTTGGACAATGAAAACTTTACAGAACATTAACCTTTTCTAGAAGAGAGAGAGAGTGGAGGATGAAGAAGAAAATGAGCAAGTGTACTGAAGGTCTGAGCCAGTGAGAGATGTTGGAAGAATAGAGAAGAATCTTAGTGGGAAGAGATGGAGTGGCTTTTGCTGGACTCTTTTTGTATAGCCATGGACAGAACCATGTTTCCTTGTGATACAGAGACTGCATCTGGGGGGAGGCAATGCCTCAGAGCAAGGAGGGTCCAGTGTTGGTGCCCCTCGGCCCCAGGGGGTGAAATTTGGGGGGGACAGGTGTCCCAAAGTTGAGACTGCACTCTTTTTGGAATGGGACAAAGCATCCTTAAAAGACGACCCTAGAAGCAGCTCTGGTCCATGTTCAGTGGTGAGAGCACTGGATATGAAAGGAAGAGGTCACTGTGGCGCAAGAAGGACTCCTCTCCTCTTGACAAATTGAGAATTGATTATCTACAGGGTGGTGACGGACCGAGAGTTGGTTGATTTGGGAGATGTATTGTATTGAGAATTTGGTGGGAGGAGGAGGAAATGTATTTGTAAAGTTTTCATTTTCCCTGTGTGTGTGTTCCTTTTTATATAGAGATATAATGTAGTTAATAAAGTTTTGTTTTCAGTATTTCTAAGTGGAGGCCTGCTTTGCTTATTCCCGGTCACATCTCACAGTAGACACCAGGGGGAAGATAGTTTCATGGGGGGGACTGGCATTGTGCCAGGGTCAAACCATGTCATGACGAGTGCTGACTCCACATGCACCCAGCACTGCTATAAAAACATACTGGACTTTACAACTTTCACAAAGTTGTGGAGTTTCTTTCTTTCTCTGCAAAACACATCCGGCTGCTGGATCCCAGTCTGGGATGGTGCAAGAGCCAGGGTCTGCTTCCTAGCACCCTGGATGTGCCTGTTGCTTTTCTGTTTTCAGGATCAACCCTGAAGCTGAGTGTGTATCCTAGACACACACACACAGACTTAAAAACACAAACACAGACACACACAGACTCCCTCAGCCACACAACCTGCCCTGGACAAGGTGCTGCCTTCACCATTGCCCACATCCTCCCAGCAGAACTCCTCCACCCACAAGTGCAGACAGCCAGGGCCATTCCTGGATCCCTGGGGCACTGGCACAGCCTCTCTGCCCACCCAACAGCCCTGCCTGCATCCTGCACCCTCTGCCCAGCCCACGGCTGCCCTGCTCGCTGCCTGGCCCAGCCTGCTGCTCCCAGCACCCGGAGGCAGCGCTCACACACTCCCCCATGGGCACCCCACACTCCCCAGACACACTCCCCCCATGCCCCCCATGGGCTCTGAGCTGTGCTCCTGCTCCAGCTGCCAGCACAGCCCCTCCCTCGCCCCTCTCTGGCCTCTTCCCAGGAGCTGCTTCCTGGCACACTCAGGGGCCCACCCCAGTGCAGGGGAAAATCCACCTTGTCCCTGCCCACAGCTGTGCCTGGAGCATCCTGGTGGCCCTTCAGGAGAGACTGGAGATGCCAGGATGAAACTCAGAGAGGTGTCCTCTGTGATCTGCTGCTCGTTAGCACAGAGGGTCTCGTCAGGCAGGTGCCCCTTGGTGGCAGTCTTGGCTTCAGCCACCACGGAGCCACCAAGTTCAAAATATCTAGTGACAGGAGGAAAAGTGCCCTGCAAACCTTTAACTGGTCAACTGCCTTTTAACCTTTGGGGTTCTGACTCTTTCACACAACTCTGAGAATTGTCCCAGTCTCAGTTCACTTGGATACTGGGGAGATTTATTCCTTGCAAAAAATCCTTCAGAGCATTCAGCTTCTGTCCCACCAAGGCTTTGACTCTTATGAGCAGAGGTGTTGATCCCAGGGGCTTGGACTGGGCTCCTGAACCCTTCCAGAGCCTTCAGGGGCAGCTTTCCTTGAGGAATCCCTGCAGATTTGGGCAATGTGTGCAAGAGCTGTGGGCTCTGATTCCCCTCACCCACCTCACAGCAGATGCTCCTGTTGTTCCCAGCCTTGGCTTCCCAGCAGACACTGGCAGCCGAGGGCCCCAGCTCAGGGGACACAGCACAGCAGCAAGAACAGGCTTGGGGTGGGTGGGGAGGAGAGCAAGATTGAAACCCCTGGGAACTCAGGACAATGAGCACCAGGAAGGAAAGGCCTGAAATCCTAAAGGAGAAGAACAGACAGTCAGGAGAAGGCAACCCATGAGCATGGCAGATTGATTCCAGGGAGCACTGGAGGCCAACCCTTCTCCTCCACTGGGCATTGCCCAGGCAGCAGAGACTCCTCAGGGCTCTTCTGAGGAGGTGACCAGAGCAGGGTTTCACCTGGGACCTACATCCATGCCCCCCCACCAGAAGGAAGCTGGACATGCTGGGAGAGGTGGGACACAGCAAAGGTTTGGTATTGAAGGTCACCAAGGCCAGGTTTGGTGCTGCCCCAACACACAGGGGGCAATTCCAGGCACAGACACAAGCTGGGAAGAGAATGGATTGAGAGCAGCCCTGAGGAGAAGGACTTGGGGCTGCTGATGGGCGAGAGGCTGTGCAGGGAACATCTGTGCTCTGGGGGACAGCAGACAAGGTGAGGAGGGGGAGGGGAACAGCACTGCCAAGGGGCAGCAGGGCCCCTGTCCCAGCACTGCCCACATCACCCAGCCTGCTGCTGCTGGGGGGCCTCACATGGCCCAGGAGGGGGAGAAGGACAGCGCTGGGCTTGGATCCCAGCAGGCACTGGCCCCAGCTCCTGTGCTCCCACCAGCAGGATGGGGACAGGAGGGGGACAGCAGAAACAGGAAAAGTCTCTGGCTAGAGACAAGAAGAGACAGCATGGAGAGGAAAGCTGAGGTGTGAAGGCTCTTTTGGAGGATTTTGGGAGACAGAAATTGTTTTTGGGCATACATGATGCTGCTCCTGGGCAGGTCTCCTCAGTGCAGGATGGCTGCTCAGGATGGGAACTGCTGGCTCAGGGTTCACTGCATGGGGAGCCTGTCCACTTGAGCCACTTGTCCCAGCCCTGTTCCCTCCCAAATTCTGGGAGGGTCCAAATGGAGCACTGTGAGGAAAGGTTCAGTCTCAGGAGCCCCAAAGGTTTTTGGAACGGGACAAAGCATCCTTAAAAGGACAACCCTAGAAGCAGCTCTGGTCCCTGTTCAGTGGTGAGAACACTGGACATGGAAAAGGAAGAGGTCACCACGGCGCAAGAAGGACTCCTCTCCTCTTGAAAAATTGAGAATTGGTTATCTACAGGGTGGTGATGGACCGAGAGTCGGTGATTTGGGAGATGTATTGTGTTGGAAATTTGGTGGGGGTAGGAGGAAATGTATTTGTAAGGTTTTCATTTTCCCTGTGTGCGTGTTCCTTTTGATATAGAGTTGTAGTGTAGTTAATAAAGTTTTGTTTTCTTTATTTCTAAGTGGAGACCTGCTTTGCTTATTCCTGGTCACATCTCACAGCAGAAACCAGGGAGAGGATATTTTCATGGGGGCACTGGCATTACACCAGGGTCAAACCATGACAGACCTACATCCATGTTCCCCCACCAGAAGGAAGCTGGAAATGCTGGAGAGGTGGGACACAGCAAAGCCCCTGAAGGTCATCATGGCCAAATGCAGGTGCTGCCCCTGGGTCAGGGCAATTCCAGGCACAGACACAAGCTGGGAAGAGAATGGATTGAGAGCAGCCCTGAGGAGAAGGACTTGGGGCTGCTGATGGGCGAGAGGCTGTGCAGGGAACATCTGTGCTCTGGGGGCAGCAGACAAGGTGAGGAGGGGGCAGAGCCAGGGGAACAGCACTGCCAAGGGGGCAGCAGGGCCCTGTCCCAGCACTGCCCACATCAAACAGCTGCTGCTGCTGGGGGGAAGCTCAGGGCCCTGGAGAGGGGGGAGAAGCAGCGCTGGGCTTGGATCCCAGCAGGCACTGAGCCGCCCCAGCAGCTCCTGTGCTCCCACCAGCAGGATGGGGACAGGAGGGGGACAGCAGAAACAGGAAAAGTCTCTGGCTTGAGACAAGGGCAGTTCAGCAGCAGAGGAAAGCTGGGTGTGCTGGCAAAGCATAGGAGGGACTTTGACCAAGTGCCCTTGGCAGGCTCATGTCCAACTGCTCCCTGGGCAGCAGAGCCTCAGTGCAGGATGGCTGCTCAGGGTGGGAACTGCTGGCTCAGGGTCACTGCTGGAGCCTGTCCACTTGAGCCACTTGTCCCAGCCTTGTCTTCTCCCACATTCTGTCCCAAGAGAGCATTGCCAGAGCTAGTTCAGTCTCAGGAGCCAGAGGCTGCCCTGGACAACATTAACTCCAGCCCAGCCATACCCTGAACCTGTCCCAGGCATCCTTGGCACTCCCTGCATGGCTTCCCAGTGCTACAGGAATAGGGGAAAAGCCCCGTGTGACTGTGTCAGTGCCCGCAGAGAGGCACTGAGCACATTCAGGGCACAACTCGGGACCGAGTTCCTCTTTGGAAGCAAAGGAGGGAAGCAGCAAGGCTGGCAGCAGGACCTGCCATGGGAATGCCCGCACCCCGTTTCACGGGAACAGCCCCCCGAGAGTGTTTTCCGCAGCCCTGGCCCAGGGAAAGGGGCTCTGGGAACACTGCTGCCTCTGTGGGGCTGTGCCAGAGACCAGAGCGCTCGGGGCGGTGATGCTTAGAGTGTAAGAGAGGAGAATCCCACCCTCCCTGCACGGGCAGAAAAGGAATGATCCCCCCGGCTCCTGCCCTCAGGGGAGCGCAGCCATCCGGCCCCAGCGCGGGGCTGGGGGTGCCCAGGCCGGGCAGGGTCGGCCCTTCCTGCGGGGAGCGTTTCCCGGCCGGGCACGGGCTGGCGGCAGGGAAGGGCTCCGCTCGGCATCTGTGCCAGGCCAGCCCGCTGCCGGCTCTCAGGACAGCCTTTGCGCCTCGGCAGCCTTCGCTGTGCCCCTGCATGCCCCGCATCCCTCCTCCTTCCCCCGCCGCTCCGCTCCCACCGCTCTGAGCCCGGCCCCCTCCCAGCTCAGCCCCCGCAGCGCACACGGCTCCCCCGAGCTCCCCAAAGCGCTGCCAGCAAAGGCGGCTGCCTGCAGCCCACGCTCGGAGCGCACAGCGCCCGCCCGCTGCCCTCAGCCCCCTCTTCTCCCGCCCTGCCATCTCCGCAGCCCCGGCAAAGCACAGGGAACAGGAGGCAGGAGAGCAACAAGATCCCGCTCCCGGCTGCTCCCGGCTCCCAGCCCCGCAGCTCATCCCCATCCCACCCCCATCCCCATCCCCATCCCCATCCCCATCCCCATCCCCATCCCCATCCCCATCCCCATCCCCACCCCCTACCTTCTCCCTCTGGGCCCTGCAGCTCCCAGGGTGCGAGAAGCCCATCCCAGCCCCTTTTTATCCAGCCCTGGCTCTCCAAGGGGTGCGGCTTCACCTGATCAGAGGTAGTGGGGTAATTCCAGGAAATCAGGTGTTTTACTGCAGCAGAGTGCAAAAGTTGAACCACTTCTTTGGGATTAGATAAATGAATTACAGTCTAAATTCCACCAACTGTGATTCCATTGGCTCCATCACAGACAACACTCATCTGTTGCGGACCTCTGACCCTTAACTCCTGTGCTGACTGCTGGTAATTATATTGCAAACTGTGACAGTTGGATAGGCATACTTGTGAAAAAAGGAGGAGAGGGTCTTTGGACAAGGACCTGGAGGAACAGGACAAGGGGCAATGGCTTTCTGTAGTGAACCCCCAAGAGACAGGAAAAGCTCCTTGGAGTATCGAATGCTGAGGCAGCAAGGAATATCCTGTCCTTTTGACCCCCTGACTCAAACCTAGCCCTTTAACCATTTAAGGCAATACTATTGTAACCTTTAGCTATTGGTCATTTAGGAATATTCTTAACCTTCGGCTATTGGCTGGCCTTGGATCCATGCCAAGGCTATAAAAATAGCACCCTGTACCCCCTTAAGTGGGAAGAAGAAGCGCTGTACCCCTTCGCTGATCTCCCGAATAAACCATCTCTGGAACCACAGCGTCTTCTCTTCTCCTCTCTCTACCCGTCTGCTGTGCCTCTGCCCTGGGGCTATCCTACCTAGCAGTGAGCTGAATCCTTGAAAGAGCTGGCAATCACTAAAGCTGAATATCACTATGCTTGCTAGGAGGAAGCCCGGAGGCCTGGCCTTTGCCTAGCCTCAGTCATCTAGTCTCTGCTAAGATTAGACACCTGAGCAGCCTGGCATCATATAATAATAAGGCCTACCGAGAGGTCATTATTATTATAGCTTTCCACTGCCACAGGGTGGGGATAAATGAGATATTGAGAAGGAACTCTTCCCTGGGAGATTTGTGAGGGGCTGTGATGGAATTCCCAGAGAAGCAGTGGCTGCCCCATTCCAAGACAGGGACACCTTCCACTGTCCCAGCTTGCTCCAGGCACCTTCCAACCTGGCCTTCCCTGGACACCTCTCCAGCAGAGGAAGCAAAGCAGGAACAGGGCCTGGCTGCAGCTTTCTTGGCAGGGGACACCCCACACCTGACACTAACAGAGCACTGGGGCTTGGCACAGGACATTCAACACCCAACCAGAGCAGGGTGCCTGGATTGCTTCTCCCTTGGCATGTGGACACACAAATCCTGCTCCACGGCCTCAAAACAAGCACTGGAGTTTGGATACTGAGACCTCCAGCCTGCCAGGACCAGCCACCTCCTGGGCCAGGCTGACAAGTCACAAGTGCTGGAGCAGACACAGCTGGCATTTGTCCGGCCTCAGGGGAAGCCTCAGCAGCTGCGAGGCAGGGCTGGGACACATCACCTACAGAGCATGGATTTGGTCCCTCTGTTCCCAGTTTAGCTGAGCCTGTCTCCAGAGGGATATTTCTTACGCCCAAAGAATTCCCTGCTGCAGGAGTGTTACCGGCACAAAACCTCAAAATCACTGAGGCTGGAAAAGACCTCCCAGACCCTTGAGTGCAGCCTGTGACTGATCCCCACCTTGTCACCAGCCCTCACTGTCTCACTGGAGTCTCACCCCAAACCCAGGTTTCCCTGTCATGGTTTGACACTGGCCAAAAACCAGGCACCCATGAAGAAAACTATTAGCTCATTCTCCTCTGCTGTAGTTAAGCAGAGGAGGACGAAATGTGGAGGCTGGTAAATTGACTAAGGAGACTTCCTGTACTCCCCTGGAGGGACAACCCTTAAGCAACAACCTCCCTAGTCATGGCGAGGAAAAAAATCTTCCCCCAGATTGCATTGTTGCTGTATGTTGGTTCTATGTATCCCATTGGCCCTTCCCCTTTGTTCCACCCCTGTGCCCTCATCTCATCTGTTCTGATGTTCTGCCCCACCCCTCTGTATCCCCATATACACTCCTGCTCTCTCTGCATGGGGATTTCTTTGTCCCCGGACCCCTTTGTGGTAGGAGGTCAATAAAGATCCTCCATGGAACCCCATACAAAGACTTCGTCCCTTCCTTCTGCATTGCTTGTGGCTCAATTTACCCATGAGCTGAAATCAGTCAGTGACAGCAAGATGTGCCTGTGCACCCGGGACATCTTTTTTAAAGACGCTTCTCTGAGAACCTCGTGGCACTCTACCTTTTCTGCCCACCATGACAAGTGACGCCCAAACAGGCACGCTGTTTAGGGGATCCCTGGAGAAGCATCTCCACTAGCCCTGTGCTGCTGGATACAAGCCACTTTCCTGAGGAGAACCACTTGTGTTCTAGTGAGTGTTATCCAAAGGGCAACCAGGGCCTTCCAAAGAAGCCAGAAACAGAACTGGAGGCCAGTCAATAAGCAATCATTCACCCAGCGGGTTTAATTTGACCCGAAGAAAGACAGTAAGTTTCCTATATGTATTGGGGGTCACCTTTTTAACTTATTCTTTCTCCCCTTTTACTGCTGGGTTTGGGAGAGAAGCCTGAGCATGGGCAACCAACTTAACCATCCTAAACTTAGCCCTTCTCAAAGAGACATTTATCTTCAAGTTGCAGGTGCCCTCGTCATGGGGAAATTTATGTTTTCTAAGGGGAATCGTAAGAGATTTATAACCTTAACTATGACTCTGTTCTTTCAAATTCATTTTGGGAAGTTTTACTCTTTGTTTCACATTATCATTAAGTCAATGGTAAAAATGGGGAATGATTTGGGGAATGATTCAGGAAAAGTTTCAGGTCTGCAGTTCAAAACCCCTTCCCCTTCATCCTTTCCCCCAGCTCTTAAAACCTCTTTCCCTTCAGAGGGGTGGTCGTCAGGTGGATGTTGCCTCCTGATCCCCTCTCTCCCCTTGCCAGGACGACACTTGCCATGCCACCTTGGACCTTCCTGTCAACCTTCTCATGCCCATGTCCCCTTTTCCACCTCCCCATGCTACTGTTATCCCACAAAATGGCACTGACAACATGGCCAATGCAGCCATCTTGTCTCCTCTTCCAAGTTTTCTCGCCGTGGCATCTCAAAATAGCCACTTTCCTGCCTCTCCTCTGCTTTTTCCCTCCATTGTGCTTGACTCCTCTCTTCCTCCCATGTCGATGGGTGTAACTGCGTTGGGACCTTTCCCTTCCACCAGAAATTCCCTTCCCATCACAGACCCTGTCCCTCCTTCAGTATCTTCCTCTTCCTGTGTTAGCCCTCCCCCCACTGGCCAGCCCCCTTCTGGTCCCTATAACATCTGGACCAGACATGTCAGTGATAGTGACTGGAAGGAAGCCATCTTGGCTTCCAATGCCGCTCACTATCTGGCAAATCTGGTCCACCCAACAAAGCCCTGTGCTCTAATACAGTGCCCTCCATCCTTCTTGGGGGACGAGAGCAGTGACTCCTCAGATTCTGATTCTGGGCCTCAGGATCACTGGGCAGAAATGCAGAAACAAGCTGCTAGGGAGGGTGACTGGGAGATGGCAGGGAGATTGCAGATCTTGGCAGCCCCTGTTCAGTACAGAAGAATGGGGAGCCCAAGGTGGGAGTCCATGCTTGTAGAAAATCAAGGGGCATCCAGAGACACTGAGAGAGGATCCCTGTGTTTCAAAAGCCTGATAAATTCTGGTAAGAATAGAGGTCCTTGAGAAGAACTGCGATGACAAGCACAAGCAGCATGGAAGAGAAGAAAAAAAGGACAAGAGACATGGCATAACAAGCCAGACAAAGAACCAAAGAACTACAATTTCTACTAAAGATTCAGTTATTTATTCCACTGTTGTTTGCTCCAGTTTTATTAATACATCTTTTGTTGTTGTAACTTGCCTTTGTGTTACAGTTACCTCTTAAGTTACTTTACTAACAAAGTTGCAACTTTTCCTTTGGAACCCACAAGAAAACCTTCCATCCCCAAGAATCCACTACCCTTTTAAATGTTAAGGATTGATGAGATGGGTCTCATCTTTTGTTAAAGGACTGTTTCAAGTTTTAATTATGATTATCATTGTGTTAGTTATGTTTCCTTGTTTAGTTAAGTGCCTGCAGAAATCCATTGGGGAAGCCTTCTTAATTAAACAAGAAGGGGGAGTTGTGGAGGTCTGCGAGCCTACTGGGGAGAGGGCAATGGCAATGCCATGGAGGGATGCACCATAGGCTCTGGGCATTCCCCACAGGTTAGGGTGAAGATGAAGGCTTCCGACATGGTGCCGTGCAGCACTATGTAAATTTCTCCCAGTTTTGTCCTCATGGCATGCTCACTGGTTCGAACCTAGTCTGCCCTTCCACATGGCCATTCTTGAATTATACCAGAATGAAGTTTACTTACTTGAGTGCTTTCCCCATCACTCCCTGGATGCTTCTGATGGTTCAGCACATCCTCAGTTGGGTCATCCAACAGCCCAGCCAGAATGTATGGGTGACCCTAGGAAGAACCCTTCATCAAGAGACTTTGAGGGCCTTTGCTGTTTTAATTTAACATCCCATTCCAAATCCATCTCAAAAAGAATCCAGTTGTTAAAGAAGCAAGTCCAGCAAATTCAAACCAAACAAACAGCGAAGACTATCAATACCAATAACGAACTCTTTACACAATGGGGACTCAAAGGTTGAGGGCTTTCCTTAGTTAAAGGTGTTTTATGGATTTTTGTCATAATATTTGTCATTCTACTTATGTTCTAATGTTTTTTAAGGTGCTTCAAAAGAGTTCTGGGAGAACTTTTTTAATAAATAAAGAAGGGAGAGTGGTGGAGGCCAGTAAACCAGCTGAGGAGAAGCTTACCACACTCCCCTGGAGGGACCACCCTTAAGCAAAACCTCCCTAGTCATGGTGAGGGAAAAAAGCTTCCCCCAGAATGTATTGTTGCTGTATGTTGATTCTATGTATCCCATTGGCCCTTCCCCTTTGTTCCACCCCTGTGCCCTCGTCTCATCTGTTCTTATGTTCTGTCCCCCCGCATTCTATTCCTATATAAATCCCTGCTCTCTCTGCCTGGAGATTTCTTTGTGTCTGGCCCCTTCGCAGTAGGATCTCCATAAAGACCCTCTGTGGAACTCCATATGAAGACTCTGTCCCTTCCTTCTGTGTCACTCATGGCTGAAATCACCCAAGAGCTGAAATCACTCAGCGAGAGCGAGACGTGCCTGTGCACCCAGGATGTTTTTTAAAGATGCTTTTCTGGGAAGGTCGTGGCACTCTACCATCTCCACCCACCATGACAGGGAAAGAAAAAAACTGAAAAGCTCCTAAAGTGAGATAAGGATTACAAGAAAACACTAAGGGCAAAACTGGCTTAAACTTAACAATACAATAAAAATTTATTAACTGAATAAAAGGAGGACAATGAGCATGAAAATAAACCTTTCGAAGACCTTTTTTCCTCCTTTCCAGCCCCTCCGTCATTCTCACTGACAGTGCAGAGAGACAAGTCAGGGAGTCTTTAATCAGTTTAGTCTATCATGAGAGCCTTCAGGGACTGGCTCTGCTGGACATAGTTTCTCCCCTTTTTCACAAGCTTTTCCCACAGCTGTGTTTTTGGGCCATGTCAACTTATGTGGGAATGTTATAAAGATGAGCTGTTCAAAGGTAAAAGTTCTCATTATCTATCTCTGAAATCATCCTCTCCTCTAGGAACAGAGATCTTCTCCTCCTGGAGGCACAGGATTACTCTTCTCTCCTTCTCTGTTCAAATTTCTCATAGGATCACAGCTACCTTAACATCTGCTTACTTTGGCATGGAGGCCTTTGCTCAATATCAAATTGAACCCTTCATCTCCCCATGCTTTCATGTGTTACAGGGAAAAAGGGTCTTTTCTCCATAGCTTTACAAGGAGATTTCAGCCCCAAGATCAAGGCATCTTCTCAACCCTTCCATCTGGGACTTAATGTCTTCTTCACTGACCTGAATGTCTTCATGTTGCTCCTTTACATGCCTGCATTTTGTTTCTTTCCCTCACTCGAGGGCAGATTGAAGCACTGAAAGAGTTAACATCTCACTCAGGGCCTGCAGGTGGTCACCTGACCCTGGCCAGTAGCTTGTGGCAGGAGCTGCAGCTGGGGCTGTGTCAGGATTGGCTGCATGGCTGGTCTTTGGTTTTTGCTCTGTTCCATTCCAGCCACAGGGCTACACTGCATGGGCTGCAGAGCTTCCTCTGGTCTCAGCCACATGATCTTGTGAGGTGGCAGCACGGGGGAGGGGACCTGGCAGAAAGCTATTAAGAGCCACGGCCCAGCCCTGTCTCAGTCAGAGCCCCCACATTTTCCCTGCTCCCTGCCTGGCAGCTGCTGGGGCCCAGCCAAACCAGGACGGAGCCCAGTGGGCTCTCTGGAAAGTGGCCAGGATCTTTGGCAGAGCCTGCCCGATCTGGCCCAGCTGAGACAGAGGCCGGGCTGGGACTTTTTACTCTTCCCAGGCCAGAAGGAAAAGAGGAAGTTCCTGGGTTTCTTTAGTCTTTAACATGGGTTTTTCACAGAGGCACATACAGCTTTCTAGTGGCTAAAAGCTTTGCATCACTTCCGTAAATGTCTCCCTTGCAAAACCAGGACACAAGGCCACATGAAGGTAAATTGTCCACACTAGTCCATACCACAGGGTGCAGCAGGCTGAATTGCTGCTGGAATAGTCCAGGGTAAGGAAGCAAAATGGACCTTTGCATAATATCCACAGATGTTTAATTCAACCACGCGGTGAGATGATCAGGTCCCAGACACACGCACATTCAGGGTCCGGCTTTCTCTCCCCAGGGGCCCGGGGGCTGACCCTGCTCTTGGGGCAAACATAAGGGCCAATTAGGGAATTGGGGAAGTGTGTCTCAGGGACAGAGTAACTGACATAGGAACTGGGGATAGGGCCAATGGGGTCTAACAGCTTTTTCAGGGAAGCTCTTAGACCAGGGAATACTTCCCCAGGGTCTCCACAACAGGGGACATTTTAAAGACAGCCCCAAATGTACTGGACTCAGGTCGTAAGTGATCAAAGACCTAATATGGTCCATTCTACTCAGGACTACAAGCAACATCCTCCTGATGGCCTGTCCAGAGATGTTGCAAAGCTGTGTGTGGAACAGTGGTGGAAAAAACTTTTCACCTACCTCATGGAAATCTGTGACTCTTGAAGTGACAGTTCATTAAAGGCTCCTATTCATTTACAAATTGGTTTTTCTGTTTACAAACATTTTTTCCTGTTTGCCATTTGTTTTTCTGGTAATTGGGTTTTTTTCTAATGGTCCTAAGAGTTCAACGGTTTCTTAGTTTCAGAGTTAAGCTGTAACTTGTAACTATAAGTAGTTAACCTGTAGCATGCTAGCCTGACAGATTGTGATCTCACCAACAGCTGCTGGAAGGGAGTGCTGCAACTCCAGTGGTACATGGAACCCATTGCTGGCTGAGGAAGCTAGGTTTGCCAAATTAAAAAAAAGACCTCATTCAAATCAAAATCATGTTTATGGTATTCACATATTCTTTGAACAGAGAGAGACAAAGACTTTCCCAGGATATTCTTGGGGTAAGTCTGTGAGAAAGCTCAGACCAAGAAGAAAAACAATTCTTATCTTTGCTTTCTGCATCTGTGTTTTGGCACCTGTGGAATGTGTTATGGAGATTGTTTACCAAAAGGGATTTCTTATTAGGACACTGGTTGCATTTTGATAGATCGACCAATTAGGTCAAAGCTGTGTTGTGACTGTCTGTAACGGTGACAGGTTTTTCTTCAGTATAGTATAGTACTAGTGTGGTATGTAGTATACCTTAATAAAGCATTTCTTCAGCCTTCTGAAATCATGGAGACAATGCACGTTATTCCCTGGCTAGGGGTTGATTTAATAAGTGTTGACATCCGATGTTGGCTGAAGCCTAGGCTGAAGAACCAGGAACGTGATGGATCCATCCGAGTTTGCAGCCGAGGCTGGACACAGAATGGTTTGCTGAACCTTTATGGAAATTGCGTCTGGCAATCTGTTGTGGAATGACAGGATGGGGGCCACTGTTGGGACTCCTCAGCCTCCCCACCCAGGACTCCACTGGGTTCCTTCAGGATTTCTCCAGGACGTGTCGGACCCTCTCTGGGACTCACCGTGCTCTGCACAGACAGCTTGTAAGTGGACACCTTCCCCTCTCAGGGAGAAGTAACGTTAAATTAACCCTTCACCTCCTGACAATAGCACTGCCACCAGCCAGGGGTGGGCTGACAGTTGGGAAGAGTTGCCTGCAGAGTTAGGCATCCAATTTTCTCCATTAGAGGAAGACACTATTGGAGTGTAAAGATTTCTGGCTCATCAACACAGAATTTCTGTGTTGGAAGAGGCTCTCTACAGGTTTTTCAGATGGGCAAAACTCATGCCTTCCCCATGGATGTGGAATCCTCCCTGGATCTGTGGGCCTGGCATTCCCTGGGTCTCTACCCTAAGGGGAAGCTCAGCAAGGTGTGAGACTGACTCAGGAACTACTGCTCTGGGTGGCGCTTTCCACCATTGCAAGGGGGAAAACCCCGCTGGCAAAAGGGTCCATTTCAGCGGGAATGTCTGACTTGGATATGGAGAAACACCACCCCCTGGGCGGGTGACCATCAACCTCCTCGCCACACCCAGATGGGGACCGATCCATCCAAGGACAGTCTCTGCTGGTTCCTTCCTCCCCCTCAGAGTGGGAGGGGAGTGGCTTTGCCCACAGCACAGCCAGGACAGCCCTCTTCTGTCTCCCCAGAACATGCTCAGGAAAGACCAAAGCCTTCAGCAGCCCCACTTTCTCAGTTGGCAATTCTCCTGACCGGAGTCGGGGTCACTCCTGTCTCTTTGCCTTCACCAGAGCAGGAGGGACCATTACTTCCCCCTCTTCCTTCCCCCCACGTGGCATGTGGGTCAGCCCCACCACTGGATTCTCCCTCTCCTCTGTTGCAGGAGGGTGCAAAGCCGCCCCTGCCCCTGACAACAGAGGCAGCTGGTTCTGAGACAGTGGCTGGCAGCCCCGTGCTGGACAGCACATCCAGTCCCCCTGCACTGCAGCCGGCAATTGATTTATTGGCAGCAGTGTCAGCAGCGCTGGCCACCCCCTGTTTCCCTCGGTTGCCCAGGAAACACAGCTACAGCAGCAGGCAACAACAGCCTGTCCCCGAGCATGGACATGCCTCTGATGCTGAGTGCCAGCCTGACCATACTGCAAAATCTGAGGACCAACCTCTGACAACATCTGTTCCGCCGTGCCCTGGGGCACTTTGGGCGTTCTGCACTTGTTTGCGGGGCGGGAGGATGTATTGGAATATAATTCCAATATTTATGGATGGATTGTGCCTGGGCTTGTCTGGCCCCTGTTGCTTGGCCAGAAGAAGCAGCTGTGGTACTTCACCACAGAGATACTTCTGGCTGGCTGGAAGTAGCAGCTAGGCACTTGACAGGTCCAGGCTTGTAGGAACTCAAGCTTTTACCTCTGGTAAGAGTCCTTAGGTGAGGTGAAGAGAAAAAGAGTGGATTCTGAGGAGGGTTGTAATCCAGAGTTTAATTCCAAGGTCTCAGGCTCTGAATCATGGCAACAGCTCCTAACAGAATACCCGACCTCATGGCCCAGTCTCCCTTTAAGCCCCGGGACAGGGGAAGGGGAAGGGACAGGTGAGCCACCAACCAGGTGAGAGGAGGAGAGTCTCGAGGGACAAATGACACTTGACTCCGCCAATGACCCCAGGCCAGAGGGGGCATCCTTTGAATTTGACCAACCACACAATGCCCTTGCTGGAACGATGAGTTTGACAGACAGCACCTAAGCAAGGGGATGAGAGGGTGGGGGAAGGGGGAGGTAAGCATACCCAGGGGATGGCTGAGATGGTTGAAACAGGAAATGACATTGCACACTACAACATGAGGAGAGGGGTCCTGAGAGCCTTTGGCTTGGGCCATGCCCAGGTGGGGCGGGGAAAGTGCGAAATTCTGGGGGAGTCTGGCAGTGTGGTGGGACTGGGTGGTGGAAGAAAAGCCAGGAATGGACTACCCATCAGATTTGGGTCCCTTGACCTTCACACCAGGACCAGGTCCCCCACCCTGTCCATCGGGTTTGGGTCCCTTGGCTCACTGCCACTGCTGGCTTCTGAAAAAAGACAAAAGAAAAAGGAAAAATGGTGTAAAAAGCTACTGTTTTCACTGCCAGCTCAAAGTCAGCCTCGGCCCAAGTGGTTGAATTAAAGGCTGTGGCAACGGCATTCCAGAGATTTTCTCAAAAGTGCCCGATAAGGATACAATGTCCCATCTGATAGATTTCTAATAGTTGTTAGTTACCTTCTTCAGCTGTTCTCAGTTTCAGGATTCAGCAGTTCTCTGTTTCAGGACCAAGAAGGACCTTCAAGGATGTCAACGATCAACATCTGCAGTCAACAAACCTTCTCCTGAAACTCAGCTGTTTGGACTTTGAAACAATGATAATTCTTTGCATTGTTGTTTGGTTTCTTATATTGTAAACCTTGTTTTAGCCATATGACAGAAGTAGATATTTTAAAGGTAAAGAATCTCCTTGATCATTCTACATCAGCACCTGACTGAGGTTCTGATTGACAACCGGCAAATTGATAAGGGAAACTCTCTCGCTGTGTTTGTTCTCTCTTCTGCAAGGGCCCAGCAGAAGAATTGCGAATGCAGCTCCTTTCTTTTTATTAAAGTAAACAGGGTGAGATGTGGTATTCACATATTCTTTGAACAGAGAGAGACACAGACTTTCCCAGGATTTTCCTCGGCAAAGTCTGTGAGAAAGCTCAGACCAAGAAGAAAAACAATTCTTATCTTCACTTGCTGCATCTGTTGTTTGGCACATGTGGAATGTGTTATGGAGATTGTTTGACAAAAGGCATTTTCTAATTGGACACTGGTGATGGTGTTTTGATTGATTGACCAATTAGGTCAAAGCTGGGTTGTGACTGTCTGTAAGGGTCATGGGTCTTTCTTTAGTATAGTATAGTATTAGTGTAGTATGGTACAGTACAGCTTAATAAAGCATTTCTTCAGCTTTCTGAAATCATGGAGTCAATGCACATTATTCTCTGGCTGGGGGGGTCACCTGATACAATACACATTATCTGTGTCATCCTACCTGCAAAGGACCCTTGCAAATAAGATAACAGCAAATATTTTGGATTTTTTAATAAAAAGGAAAAGAAGAATTTCCACAGCACAGCTGGTGTGTGGCAGGGCAATTAATTCAGCTATAAATAAGAAACCCAACCCCATTCCATAAACCGCTCCCTGGGTGAACAATGATAGGCTACATTCAAACCCAAATAGGGATTTCACCCCATCATGTTCCATCCTATGTTGCAGACATCTCACTGGTTAAAGACCTGGATGATTTTAAAACGAGACCAATCAGCTATCTAAACCCAGGAGATTCAAATGCCCAATAAAAGGGCAGCCATACTAAACTCATTGATGTTTGCTGATGACTCTGGTTCTGTTGTGTTGGGTATTTTTCTCCAACCCACGACCACACGTAACAACCTCCTACAGTTCCCAAGCCTGGGTTCCCGCTCACTCCCTTTAAATCTTGATTTTCACTGCAGCCCCTCTCTCTGCCCCAAACCCCAGGACTCCCTCCACATCCCCTCCTGTGGCTGAACAGGGACAGGCGCTCGGAAGATCACGCAATTGTCACGAGAGAGGGAGAATTCCCCTTCCCCCTAATCCTCCAAGATAAAGATCACCCTAGGAATGTAACCCCCCTAACCCTGGTAACTTTCCATACTAACCCCAGTGATTTTCCACTCTCTACTGACCATAGAAGGTACTGTAAGTCCCCCCCCTGATGTAGTGAAGTCCCCATGACTATATAACCCCATGAGATGAGACAATAAAGGCCTTTGACCATCCACCATACTGGTGTCTGCGTTTGTCACTGGCCCGAGTGGCCCTGGGTTTGGGTCGCTGTGCTGCTCCGCGAAACCAGGTCGCTTTGCCTCGCAAAAGGCAACACCCTCCCCACACCCCGGCTCTCCCTTCAGCCCCTCTGGAGATCCCACCCCGGCTCCATGCCCCGCTGGAGCCTCCCCTCCTCCGTGCACCCCAACCTCCCCTCCCAGCCCCGGCCGCCCCTCAGCACCCCCCTCTCATGGCGCCAGGCCCCGAGCCCGGCCCCCATCAGCGCTGCTACCTTGTACTTGCTGAAGCCGGCCAGCTGCTCGGGGCTCACGTACTCCATGCTGGCTCTCCCACTCTTGTCACTGCCGCTGTTCGAGTGCTACTGGTGCTCCCGGGTGCCACTGTTCCCACTGTTCCTGGGGCCGTTCCTGCTGCTTCTGGGGCCGCCGCCACCGCATCGGCCCACCCGGCGTGGCAGTGATGTCACCGCTCCCCACCCTGATGGTGCCACCTGGTAGCCAGGAGGGCCCCATGCATGAGGGGAGCCAGAAAAGCGGGGAACAAAATCCCCAAAAACACACCTAGGCCTGACCTGGGTCAGTGTGGAGCGATTCTCTGTGTCTTGGCACTCCAGCCTTACTAAGAAGTGTCTCTTCAATCTCCTTTAAATACCAGAAAGGGCACAAAGGTATCCCTTTCTCATCTCCTTAAGTCCTCATGGATTCTGTGTGGAAAGAGACCCTTAAGCCCATCCAGTGCCACCCTCTGCCATGGGCAGGGAACACTTCCACTGTCCCCAGGTGCTCCAAGTCCTGTCCAGCCTGGCCTTGGACACTGCCAGGGGTGGGGCAGCCACAGCTTCTCTGGGAAGGGAGGGAGAAGAAGGGGAGGAAGGAAAACTAGGAACAAAACTGGTCTTTTCAGACTGGCCCATCTGCCCTTCCTGGACCCAGGCAGGGTGTGAGAGACTGGAAAGCGTTGATCAAATTCCTTGATTTTCTATCTTTTGCCATCAAAGTTCTGTGTAATTTTGACTTCTTGAGAATATCTGCTTGGTATTTCTCCTGTGTACCAAGCCAGAGTAAAGGAACCTCAGTTTAGCCCTTTACATTTAAATGTTCTGGGGTGGTACAGAGGGTCACCGCACCCTCAGTCCCAACTGGTGCAGCCTGGCAGAGCTGCTGCATCCCAGTGTCACTGGAATCCAAGAATTGTTGAGGCTGGAAAAGACCTTTAATCTCTTTGTGCTCCTCCTCACAACAGGGCCTGAAAGGAAGGAGGTGCCAGACAATCCCACTGGAGGACACTTTGGCCAAGGTGTCCTGGCAGAAACAGGGAAGAGTGAAGAGAACAGTCTGGCTGTACTGGAGAGGGAGCTGGGACAGCTGGCACAGGTGAGTGTAGCAGGTGAGGGACTGTCCTAGGGTGATGTTATGATGCTTGTATGCCCATTTGTGTGTTCTGTTTATGCTGAATATTATGTTCAGTGTCTTCAAGATTGGCTCAGAAGAGTGAAAGTTTTGTTTTGGTTTTTTATCAACCTGCTCCCCCACGGCTGGTGGGACACAGAGACGGGCAGTACATTGTGCTGCTTTTGCTTTTTGCCTGGCTTTTCACTTTGCTCTTGCTTCTGCTTTGCTCCTGCTTTGCTCTTGCTTTTTGCTTCTGCTCATTAGGTAGTTTAGCTAAGCAGTCTGAATTTATCCTTGTACTGTTTTTCCTTTCCCTTTTTTGCAACTACTTGAACCTGCTCCGGACTGGGCCCTGGGAACAGCGAGAGTTTGCACCTTGTGGCTGCAGCAGCTGCCCCAGCACAGGAGGGACTGAGAACAGAGCGATCACCCCCAAGAGAGACTTTCTGAATTTGTCATCTTTTTCAGAATGGTGAAAGAGTGTTGTCACCTGGTATTGTTCATTTTGTGTGCTGGGGGATCCAGTGCCTGTTAAATAAACAGGTTATTTCCACTTCTCTCTGAGGAATCTTTGCCAAACTGGCTTGGGGGAGGGGCTGTGTGGGTTTGCTACCTGGACGGGCCCCCTTGGGAGGTTTACTCCAAAATTTTCCCTAAACCAGGACAAGAAGATATTCTTGTGTGTCTACAGCAGCAGGCCCAAGATGGATCCCAGCAAAACCCACTAAACTGTTTCTGGGAATGGTGAGGCAAACACCAGAGAGACCATCAGAAGAACAGAATGAAAGCCTAAGAGATACAGCGGCAGCCTGGAAAAGAAGAAGGAGAAGGACAGATCTCCTAAGCAGCATTGACCACACAGACCAAGAGCAAGACAGCTTAGACACCACTAACCAGGATATATGATTTAACATTTGTAAAAATGATATTTTAGCATTGCTAGATGTTTCTTCTAATAAGCTGTGTTCAAACCCTTGGCTTACAGAATAGAAAGTTTAGTGGGAGCAGAATTTAAGTCTCCCCTTTTAATCTCTTTATCTGTTTACTTTTAGGCCACCCAAGCCTCCAGATATTAAATTTGCTAAAGGCAAAGGATGCCATTGTTTGTTGCCACTGCAGCAGGAATCTGGATGCTCCTCACGGAGCCACATGCCTTCAGCAGGGTGGTTCCACATGCAAGCCACAATTTCTTGCCCATGGCCATGGCTGTCAGGCATTTGAAGGCATGTGTTGTTTCAACCTGTTGTCACATGATGAGTCAATAGAGCACAGCAGCCAGCTGCTAAAAGACCAAATAAACATAATCCAGATGGAAGGCAACAACAACTGGCTCACTGGACTTTTCAAAGACTGGGGGATGAAAGGCTGCCTTTCATCTCTGGTGAAGACTGTTCTGTGGACTTGGTTTATTGTGTTGGTCATTTTATCCATTTTTGCTAAATGCCTGCAAAATCTAAGGCAGAAACCTTCTTTTTAAAGAACAAAAAGGGGGGAGTTGTGCAGGCCCAGGCAGGAGGCCTAACACTGAAAATGTAATACCTCAGGGCAAAGGTGACCAGGGCCAAAGAGAGACACTCCTCTGAATACAGTGGTCTCACCCATAAGCATTTGCAGGCTCATGTTAATGCAACAGGTTTTATTGGTATCACCCTGTTCAAGTGCCATTTTTCCTTATACGTACACCCTCTACAATGGTCTCCCCTCTCTTGTCTCCTTCTGGCTTACTGCAATACTCCACCCCTGTTGCCTCATTGGTTCCCCAGTTGGCTGCCCCTCCTCTGCACCAATTGTACTCAGTTCCCATTGGCCCTCAGATACAGATACATAGATAGACATATAGGTATTACAAGACAAACAACAACAGCTGTAGGAAATGGAAAGATAAAAACTATCACAGACGCTGAAGGTTTGATTTGCAGCCTTGGAAGAAGCTTGGATTGATGTAAAAATAAAAGTACAGAGACATTAAACAGAAAAATTATAAACTTATGTTTATAATAGTTGTAAGTAAGACTTTGCCTTAAGTAAGTGAGAAAATGCATTGGGTAAGACAGTGAAGGGTTTTATAGTGTAGTAATGTAATTGTATAGAGGAAGCTAAGAGTTTAGCTGTGATAATAGAAGTATAACTGTGTACATCTAATATTAGCCCATTGGATAAAAGTATCCCCACTGCAGCAGAATTAGGGAAAGGTGATAGGTTAGAAAAACAAAATAAATTTTGTGGCAACTTTCCATTGGATTAGAATGCTATGTATTGCCTTGTAACAAAGAAACTTTTGACTACTTTGAGCTATGGCCGACTGTTTACTCCTTTAAAATCTGACGGCCTTTGAGGCTGATGTTTATCTGA